>JAUMHP010000062.1:9440106-9464495 GCA_032361065.1 Enteromius trimaculatus | reverse complement strand
CACGTGACAACATCAATATGGCGGATGTAGTATGTCCGAGTTCCATTCATACTACCCCCATTCATACTATATAGTACTTACTGTTTTAACGGTCGAGTAGTAGGTTCGTTTTTAAATGTAGTACCTACTTAAGCAGTATGCGATTTCGGACTGTTCTTTTGAAATTTAAATGTTTTAAATTTAAAATTTTAAATGTCTTTACTCTTATTTCTCAAAAGTAATCATTACTTTCATTTGAAATAATTGACCATCATTAGGAGCTCTTTCGACTTGATCTTGTTTAAGATTCTTGTGGGTGTTGTGGTTTATTTTTGCCTCTTACTTTATAACACGTTTATGGTGACAATGTGCAGACTGGATCTTGTGGAGACCTTTGTGGAAGACTCTGAGCTGAGGAAGAGTTGTCAAGAGGATCTTCTCCGCCGTTTTCCAGACCTGAATCGAATGGCAAAGAAGTTCCAGCGTCAAAGCTCTAATTTGCAAGACTGTTACAGGGTCTATCAGGCTGTGGGGCAACTGCCGAATCTGGTGCTGGCTTTGGAAAGATACAGTGGTGAGCAAAATGTTGCCTGCTAACCTTCTAATTTGCTGAGCAGCAGTTTATTGTGAGCAACACAATGAGTGACATTTCTATTTTTTTATCAGGGAAACACCAGGTTCTCCTGCACGCAGCATTCGTCTCTCCCCTCAACGACCTTGTCTCGGACTTCTCCAAATATCAGGAGATGATTGAAACCACACTGGACATGAACCAGGTCTGCTGTTGCCATCTGCATTCTATGGTTCAACCTTTAGTTTGTAAGTTACTTTGGCTAAAATGGGCAGTTCCTAAAATGTTTGCCACTCTTGGTTTTGTTGTCCAGGTTGAACATCATGAGTTCCTGGTGAAACCCTCATTCGATCCCACCTTAAGTGAACTGAGAGAGAACATGGATCGTTTGGAGAAAGCCATGCAGGTGGCCCTGAACAATGCGGCTCGCGAACTTGGTAGGGGAACATAATGTGGAAATATTAAGCTTTTAATAGTCAGCAAGTAACAAAACCAATTCTTTGTTTTAGGGTTGGAAGCAGCTAAGACTGTGAAGCTTGAATCCAACGCTCAGATTGGGTACTTTTTCCGAGTCACATGCAAAGAAGAGAAGAGTCTTCGCAACAACAAAAAATTCACTACTTTAGATGTTCAAAAGAATGGCGTCCGATTCACAAACAGGCAAGTGAGATGGAATGCTGAAATACTGCAACTAATGGTTGGAGTTGTTAGTAAGTGACTGGGTTGTTTCTTTTTTATAGTAAGCTGAGCTCTTTGAATGAAGAGTACACTAAAAGCAGAGAGGAGTATGAAGAGGCTCAGAATGCCATTGTCAAAGAGATTATCAGCATAGCTGCGGGTGAGAATAAATCATCGAAGTAATTTTAAAGTTTTTTTTCCACTTTGATTTATAATGAAGGAAATGTTCTGGATTAAATGTTAACAATTCAATGGGAAGATTCCCTTATATTAATACAATATGTTGTGCTCTATTTATTTTTAGAGTGAGGTAAAGCTCTTTTGGTACAATTACAACAAAATGTATTGACGCACAGATGAAATTTGAATATTCCATAAAATCTTGTTCATTTTGTTTAGTAGGACCCAGTAGGGTTAAGAATTATTTCTTGTGGTAATCAACATGAATCCACAAACGGTTATAGATCCTAATGTGTATTGAACATGTTAGTCTGGTTACTAACATTAAGCTATTTTCTGTTAGTCCTGTTGTTGGTACATTAAAGGAATAGGTCACCCAAAAATGACAGTTCTGACATCATCCAAACCTGTATGTATTTCTTAGTTCTGCCAAACACAAAGATATTTTGAAAAGGGTTTTTAACCAGGTTGTTTTCCATTTGTAACCATTGATTTCCCGTAATTTTTTCTTTTCCTACTATGAAAGTCAATGGTGACCAAAACAGCCTGTTTACAAATTCATCAGGTTTGAAACTACTTGAGAATAAATGACAGAATTTTCATTTTTAGGCAAATTATTAAAGGAATATTGAATAGTTGAATAACCCTGTGTTTGTGCCATAGGCTATGTGGATCCAGTACATACTCTGAATGAGGTGATAGCTCAGCTGGATGCAGTGGTGAGCTTCGCTGTGGTGTCCCATGCTGCTCCAGTGCCTTACGTGAGGCCTAAAATACTAGACAAAGGGTCAGGGAGACTCATTTTAAAGGCGGCAAGACATCCCTGTGTTGAAGCCCAAGATGATGTGGCTTTCATTCCCAACAATGTCACCTTCAGAAGGGGCGAGGAGATGTTTCATATCATCACAGGTCAGAACCTATTTGATGAGGATTATGAAATAGCAGTTTCATGTAGGTAAATGCATTTATCAATTATGACTAAGATAAAGTCTTTTCTTTTCCTGATATTTTTAGGTCCAAATATGGGTGGTAAATCTACATACATCCGTCAAGTGGGTGTGATTGTGCTGATGGCACAGATTGGCTGTTTTGTGCCATGTGACGAGGCAGAGTTGAGCGTGGTGGACTGCGTGCTCGCTCGAGTGGGTGCAGGGGACAGCCAGATAAAAGGAGTGTCCACCTTCATGGCTGAGATGCTGGAGACTGCTGCTATTCTTCGGTGAGAACTCACTTTTGACAGATTTTGTATGTTATTTTTAGAAGAACATTCTGGGTTCATTAAAAGGAATAGTCCATTCAATAACACAAGTCCTGTTTTCGTTTACACGCCCTCTTGTCGTTCTAAACTTCTTTGACTGACTGACTGACTGACTGACTTCTGTGGAAGTTAAAAAATGGTTTCTATTGGATGACAAAAATGGAAGTAAATGGGACCTTTAAGCCGAATCAACAGGATTTGATGTTGTAAAAAGCGACAAGATGTAAATATTAAAATGCTGTTTTTATATTATGGCCACAAGATATAAACAATATACATGTTAACGTGATTTAGTGTATCTTTGTCGCTGTAGCAACATAATGCCATAAAGTGTAAAAAGAAACAACAGTTTTACCACTCAAATAATTAATGTTTTAAAAAATGATTGATTTAATTATTTTTGTTGTAATCAATATTGTGCAGCTATATTGACTATCATTTAACCTGGAATATTCTTTAAAACACGCATTTAAAAATATACAATGTTTTAATACATTGACTTTCAGCATGCATTTTAATGTTTATGCTTTTGTACAATGTGTCCATTGTACCACTGAGTAATTTTTACTGTGCATGTGCATGTTACGTTTTGACTCTCTAGATCAGCCACAGAGGATTCTCTTATCATCATTGATGAACTGGGCAGAGGCACATCTACATACGATGGCTTTGGTCTGGCCTGGGCTATCTCCGAGTATATCGCCACCCGCCTCAAGTCCTTCTGCCTGTTTGCCACTCACTTCCATGAGCTGACAGCGCTTGCACAGCAGGTTCCCACTGTCCGTAACCTCCACGTCACTGCCCTGACCACAGACAGCACTCTCACCATGCTCTACAAAGTGAAAAACGGTGACTCTTGAAACATTTTCTCAAAAAACTGTTCTTTTTGTACGTTTCCTTTTGTGTTTAGTGGTTTATGGTGTTTTTGATTTATTTGACTTAGGCGTTTGTGACCAGAGCTTTGGGATTCATGTGGCAGAGCTTGCTAACTTCCCCAAACATGTGATCGCTAATGCACGGGAGAAGGCTTTGGAGCTTGAGGAGTTCCAAGATATCGCCAAAGCTGGGGAGGAAGCTGGACCTGAAGCCAAAAAACGCTGCCTGGAGAAACAGGTGAGATGGAAAATATATGTTTGCTTTGCTGCTCGATTGTTTTTTTTTTTATATATATATTTAATAAACTGTTTATCTGTAATCTTGCCCATAGGAGGGAGAGAAGATCATCGAGGCTTTCCTGGTTAAGGTTAAATCGATGCATGCTGAAGACATGTCTGATGAGGCTGTCAAAGAGGAGCTTCGCAAACTCAAGGCAGAGGTCATCGGACAAAACAATAGCTTCATCAATGAGATAGTGTCACGTTCTGCCAAAGTCAAACTAACTTCAGCCTGAGCAGAGCAGAGCATTGGCTTAGTGGATAGAAGTCCAACATTTCTGTAAAATTGTTTATGTATAATGGAAATTGATATAATCTATAGTAGATTAGAAATATGTTCCATTTTAGCACCTTCCGTTTCCTTTCAGATGTTTTTTCCTAATTGTTGCCGCATTCTTAAGCTTTCTGTCAAATATTCTTACTCGGAGTAAAAACGTTCTAAAAATATTTTGTGTATATTGTCAGTTAAAATCACAACATCAATTTTGGTTAGTGATAATGATGCCATCTAATGGATAAATGTGGAAATGTTAAAAATATTCGATTTTTATTTTTAGACAGGTTTTCAAGCTAATGTTTTAATACTAGAATTAAAAATGTTTAATTCAGGCTGACCTTATTTGTACCTTTTTAAATTTGTGTTTAGATTAATAAACAATACAATATATTTTAAAAGTACTAAATACACCAGGACGGCACAGTAAATTGGTGGGAGGTCTGGAGAAAAAAACAATATAAAAAATATTCAGCTAAATGAAGAAACTTCCATTTAATACATTTATAATATTTTTCACTGTATTATGTATATGTATATGAGTCTCAGACACAAGGATCATACTTCAGAGTGGTATAAATTTTTCACTTAGCTCTAAGAAATTTTCAAGAGCTTCATTATTTTTTTTAATAGGCCAGGTTTGTAACGGCAATGCTTTCAAGCAAGTTTATCTAACCAAAACATCTTAAACCAGCTTAATACAGTATGTCCAGCTGACCCTCAGCTGTTCTAGCTGGTCTCCCAGAACCTTAACCCCTTCTGTTACCTTGACCAAACTAGGAGACTCGTTTAAGCTCCAGGGGAGGCTCTTATGCAGTTTCAATTCCTTTCAAATAATTGGGCGGTTTACCTTTTGAAACAATTTTATTAAATATTGGAAGTTCAACATCTAAAAGAAATGACACTTTTGGGCGAATATCAGTGGTGCCCCCTTGTGCATGTTCTCCATGTCCATGCTAATGGCTCCTCCTGCTAGAGAGAGAGACACGGAGCTCAGCACAGGGGGGAGCTGTCCGAAAAAAACATACCAACAACACCCCGAATAAGAAAAACTGCCCCGGGTTGGTGTCCTTTTTCGGCTTAGACGGACGATTTGACTTGTTTCAGACCAGAGATTTGTGTAAATGCTAAGAACAACAGGATAAGGTTCGAGGGAAGCGTATTTTTTCTTGGTAAAGTCACCTCGCCAAATGAACTCCGTCAGAGCGAGCAGCAGGAGACCCAGGCGAGTGTCGAGGCCGCGCCCGGTGCAGCCGGAAAGAAACAACGCAGAAAGAGGTGAGACGGCGGCCTTTAATTCAACAACACTTCAACGTTGTGCGGTGTCGTGTGCTGCACTTTATCTATCTAACCCGACACGGCCACTCCGAAGCCGAACGGCCTTAATAAAAGGGTTTGTGTGCACAACGTCGAGGCGCATATATACAGGCCAGGCCGCGCTTTGTTTGGGCTTCGCGAGCCAGAACCGTAAACGGCTAGCTTTTAACACACTTATCACCTTTCCGGGTTGGCGTTAATCATAGAAACAAGGTGGCAAGGTACATTTTTATTCATCTTTGCTATAAGCCACCTCTCACAGGTTGGAAGTGGAAGTGGGAGAAGTGGATTTAGGCAGGAAAATCTCCGCTGCGTAGCTGCTAGTATCCAGTGTGGGCTGCCATTGATGCACAGCACTGTCCATTTACACCAAACATTAGTACGCTGTCTGTTTTTAACTGCATCGCGTTGGTATTTTCAACAGCGTTAGTTAGGTTTTGGTTAGCTTTCAACGCAAAAGCTGTTAAGTTAACTCTGTTGACACTGCTAGGTAGCACGCAAGCTAATGTAAGTAGCTGCGCAGTTGGGCTCAAAGCGAGCAAACGGGGTTTGGATAAAGGCTCTCTTTGCTGTTTTGTAGGGGATTTGTGCGTAATGGGACATTTCTCACATGAGTGGTGGCTGTTGCACGTTTATAGATGATATGCACAAGGGCCTGGGTTCTGCTGATGGAGGTGCATCTGCGATGATCAATCAGAAACCTTTGTTTCCACGTTTAGCTTGGCTACTGACCCCCCACTGACAGGCTTTCCATTGATAAAACGCTGAAGCATTAGGTTTTTTTGCTCTTTAAGCATGTATTAGGGATTATTGGTTCATTTAAGACTAGTAGCGAACAGGACATTTGACTGTCTAATTGTTTACATTTGATGTGATGTGACACGTTTGCAGTTGTAGATTATATCAATGAGAAAACTGGTCTAAACAATGCATTGACCTGAGCGTGCACAGTATATTGATTTTCTCAAAGTGAATATTACGTGGTATAACCTGTACACTTAATTCTCAAATTTACTGGGGTTGTTTTGGACACAACAGTAGTGCTGTGGTATTACCATCTAATGCCATAACTGCACTTTAGTTGTGTAATATCTGTTTTGCAGCAGACATGTTTAAAGTTATGCTTCTAGGTCCTTGAATCTGTGTTTTAGGTGAAAGGAATAGCATCTTCTCCATACTGCCTTGTTTTTGTACCTCTTTCTAGGCAGACAGGCAGAAAGAGAAGAGTCACAGCTGATCAGATAAAGATTTAATAAGCAGGTGGTGTTTTCATATTTTGCCCTGATGTACTCTTGTTGCCTTGCTGTAAAGTTGTTGTTACCAATGGATCAGTCAGCCGTGAGTTGCCATACAATTCGTGACAGTTCAGAACCAAGCTTTAGCTGCTATTCTCATTTTTCATTTTTTGGATGTTGTCTCCAGGTACCAAATGTGCTGTAGGGAAGGACAGACTGTAATGCTCTCAGGTGATCTGTACACCAGGTATTGACAGGTAGGTAGGGAACTCGCACACACAAACCGAGGTGAGCAGGTAGGGAACTTTTAAGACATTTGTAGCTGATTGAAGAACAGCATTTGAGGCATTTACCAGAAACAAAATTAATCTAGGCATTGCTTTATAAATAAAGTATAACAGCGTTTTCATGATTGCGTAAACAAGAGACAATTAAGGCTTTTAAGAGTATTACTCCTTAAATGGCAATATATGGCCAAGCAAGGTTGAGGTTTTTCACAGATTGTGGCGTTCTCCTTAAAATAATGGGTGGAAGTGTTTTCTGTGCTGCTGTGCTTTTGGAGAAAAGACCAACAGAAAGCTTGCTTTTTGACTTTTCATTGCGAGAATGGATCCGTTTTGTTCCAGCAGGCATGGTTTGCAACATGCACATGGGCATTAGGAGTTTGCAGTGGATCTTGGGGTCTGAACCTGTGCAGGGCAGGTTGAGAGTTGTTTCCTCAATGGATTGTTTTTTCTTCCTATGCTCTCTGTAGATGAGGACATCCCTGCAGATATGGTTGCAGAAGAATCTGGTCCAGGAGCTCAAAACAGTCCATACCAACTCCGTAGGAAGTCCCTATTGCCTAAAAGAACCGTGTGCCCCACAAAAAACAGTATGGAGGTAAAGATTTTGCACTCTTGAGATTCATGCCTGTTTAGTTTGCGCTTTTAACAAACATTGACCTTTTTAATCTAAAACGAGCTATTTGCAATCTAACGTCTAATTTGTGATGCAGGGAGCCTCCACTTCAGCCACAGAAAATTTTGGTCACAGAGCTAAACGTGCAAGAGTGTCTGGAAAATCCCAAGACTTGCCAGGTGAGTCTCGATCATTTAATTGTGGTTACATTAAGTTTTGCTCCTGATCAAAGAGCTAGTAATTCATTGTGCTCTAAGCAATTTGGTTTAGATCTCTTCTCCTGTTGTCTTTATTTCAGCTGCACCTGCGGAGCAGTATCTCCAAGAGAAGCTTCCAGATGAAGTCGTTCTGAAGATATTCTCCTACCTGCTGGAGCAGGATCTCTGCCAGGCTGCCTGCGTATGCAAGCGATTCAGTGAGCTTGCAAATGACCCCATTCTCTGGTGAGAGTTTTATTTAATGACAATAGATTGATTTTACAGGAGTACATAAATCTCTTTAATTGTAGGAGCATGGAGGAGAATTGTAAGGGCGATGTCACTGTGTAAATGGGCTACTAATGACGGAGTAGAACATAATGCAGGGACAAGCAGCACATTGTTGCAATGTCTGAGTTTTATGATGGTTATGACAGGTAGACGGCAATAATATTGCAAAAAATATGGTAGATATCTGAAGAATGTAATGCTTTTCTTTGGAAGATGAGTTTAACATCTGACATTGCAAATATGCAAAATGACAAAATCTCTTGGGGCTTCTTGATGTTGGTCTTGTTTGCAGCTTTGCAGAAACAACATACTGATAAATTAAATACTGGGTTTGGTAAGGTTTTTGGAACAAAGTTTAGACGACGATTTCAACCAAAAATGGGAAACTTGTGTGTGGATTTGCTTCATCAATATTACAACCAACAGCATAGATGCATCATATAACCCTCACTTCCCTACTGGTATTGTTTTATTAACTAGGTGACAGCACTGGCCTGGCATACATAATACAGCACTTTTGGCCATTTTCATGCTTTAAAAATATTTTCGCATATAGGTTAAAATTGCAAGGAAAAAACTTTTCTGTTTTTGACTACATTGTTGTCATGTAAATGTAGCCTTGAGCATTATTCAATAATGGTAATATTGTGAAACTTTTTTTTTTACTTTGCATTAATTAATGAAATTTCTTAATAGAAAAAGAAAGTAGAAAGTGCTTCTTCGCCACCGTATTGTTTTGAAAATGTGGATTGGTTGAGATGTTACCTCTTCAAGCTTGTTGTTAGTGATTGTTTTGTCTTTGTGCGATTTATAGGAAGAGACTATACATGGAGGTGTTTGAGTACACACGGCCCATGATGCATCCAGAGCCAGGGAAGTTCTATCAGATCAATCCGGAAGAGTATGAGCAACCAAACCCGTGGAAAGAGAGCTTTCAGCAGTTGGTATGAGAGCTTGAAATTCTTGATGAGTCAGTTTATAGATAATCATCTTGTCTTCTCACATCAGGATGGATGTGAATCCATAGATGAGTTTTTGAGTGTGAGGCATTTTGTAATTTGCTGCCGTAATAATGTTGTCCACTCTTCAAAGCTTATGAAGTTTACAGACATTTCCATCTTCTGTTAATTTTGAAGTGTTCATTAAGTTTTTGCTTTTGTGTGTTTTTTTTCTACAGTATAAAGGAGCACATGTAAAGCCTGGTTTTGCAGAACACTTTTATAGTAATCCAGCCAGATACAAAGGCAGAGAGAATATGCTGGTATGGTTCTTTTGCTTCAGTTGCTTAATTTCTTTGAAGATGGCTCAAAAAATACACTGAGTTATCAGCTGCATTATAATTGCAGTGTATTTTTCTGATTTGTAGTATTATGACACCATTGAAGATGCATTGGGAGGGGTGCAGGAGGCCCATTTTGATGGCCTGATATTCGTGCATTCTGGCATTTACACAGATGAATGGATCTACATTGAATCTCCCATCACAATGATTGGTGCAGGTGAACCTGATGACCCTGTTTTTGTCCTTTAGATCTTAAAACATTTAACCATCCATTCCTAGAAAGACACAGCATTGTTTTCTTTCCATTTAGCCTCAGGGAAGGTAGCTGACAAGGTTGTCATCGAAAACACTAGAGATTCAACGTTTGTGTTTATGGAAGGATCTGAAGATGCATATGTGGGCTACATGACCATCAGGGTGAGTCTAGTAGTTTATTCAACTTTTTTTTTCTTGGTGCGTTGTCTTTTTAGAGCTTAAGCCATTATATGATGTGTATTAGATAATACTACTCGCTCTTATCTGAATCATCCATGGTATTGTTTATTAGAAGTTGCAGCAAATCATGTCTTTGAGTGTGTTATAATTCTGGTTTACCCCCAGTTCAACCCTGATGATAAATCTGCACAGCACCATAATGCTCACCACTGTTTAGAGATCACCGTTAACTGCAGCCCCAACATCGACCACTGCGTAATCCGTAGTACCTGCACAGGTATGTTTCATCTGCTTCCCAAACATAATAGACCGCAATTCAAAAGTTTAGGCTTAGTCTTCAGTGTCACATGATCCCTCAAAAATTAAATCTAATATGCTGTTTTCATATAATCAGATAACATTTCTTGTTCTTATTAGTATTAACAACAGTTGAAACATGTCTTATGTAGCATTGTAATGTTGCTACAGTCACTTTTGAAAAGTTTAATGCATCGTTGCTGAATTAAAAGATTAATTTCTTTAAAAATTTACTGATTCCTTACTTTTGGAATGTAGTCCACATCCTGCTTGTTTATCTAGTCATCATGGATGTTTACTTCATATCTAATTATTTTGTGAAGTGACAAGCTGATAAACGATGATTGTTACCAGCTGGTTTTGAGATGGCAGTTCCTCTCTGTCTTCTGTGCAGTGGGATCAGCGGTGTGTGTAAGTGGTCAAGGTGCCGGACCTACCATCAAACACTGCAACATCAGCGATTGTGAAAATGTTGGACTCTACATCACTGATCATGCACAGGTAGGAAGCTCCGTGGTTGCTTCTCGAACTCTTCAAAATGAATAATATTTAGCCTACTTGTACTCATGTTGTTTTTAGATTATATGCTGCTGAGTATTTGTCACGCAAGTGTTTTCCATAGAGCAGGATCATATTGACCTTTTAGTCAAGCACTACACGGGAAGAAACGCACCAAATCCTCCTTAAAAGTGATTAATGTAAATTTGAACAAGTATGAAACGGGCTCAGACTGATCCTACTTATTAGTTAAAATACAAAGCTTTTTTATTTTGCCTACATGCTGTGGTCAAAATCATGTTGTAAAAATGTTTCATTTTGAAAATCTGCTTTATATCAGTGTTGACACTAATTGTTAGTCGTTAATTGAAAATATTTACCTGTGAGCTGTTGTGTTGCAGGGTATTTATGAAGATAACGAAATCTCAAACAATGCGCTTGCGGGTATCTGGGTAAAAAATCATGGCAATCCTATCATTAGACGTAATCACATCCACCATGGCAGAGATGTAGGAGTGTTTACCTTTGACCATGGCATGGTAATTACTAATATTTCCTAATATTTCTTCAGTAAGAGATTCCATCTGTTCTAGCCAGTGAGCTGATTTCGGTCTCATTGTCTCCCTCTGCAGGGCTACTTTGAGAGCTGTAATATCCATAGGAACAGGATTGCAGGATTTGAGGTGAAAGCATACGCAAACCCAACCGTAGTACGCTGTGAGATCCACCACGGCCAAACAGGGGGCATCTACGTACACGAGAAAGGCAGAGGCCAGTTCATAGAAAACAAAATCTATGCTAATAACTTTGCTGGTGTGTGGATCACCTCTAACAGTGACCCAACTATAAGGTCAGTCTCCATTGTCCTTTCTGTGTTGCTTGTGGAAATTAAGTTTGCAGTGTCATATTAGTATAAATCAATATTTTGGAAATAATGATTCATTTTGGATATCGATTAGGTTTTGCTCGGGTCACTTAACGCCCAGCACTAGGAATTGACTGTTCCATCTAGTTGATTACTTATAAAGTGAAATGTCTGCTCTTAATCTAGGGGAAATGCCATCTTCAATGGAAACCAAGGAGGCGTTTACATATTTGGTGATGGGAGGGGCCTCATTGAGGGAAATGATATTTATGGAAATGCCCTGGCTGGCATTCAGATCAGAACGAACAGCTGTCCTATAGTAAGGCACAACAAGATCCATGACGGGCAGCATGGAGGAATCTATGTGGTGAGCATGAACATGAACTGATTTCAATACAGTACAGGCTGCTGAAAGAACAAATAAGTATGCATTAGAGTAGCTCTCCCTGAACTGCCTGTTTCTGTTTGTAGCATGAAAAGGGCCAGGGTGTAATAGAGGAAAATGAGGTGTACAGCAACACTCTGGCTGGAGTGTGGGTGACCACAGGAAGCACACCGGTACTCAGGAGGAACAGGATACACAGCGGAAAACAGGTTTGGATCGTCAAAAGTTATTTCACTACGATATAGCCTTCATTCTTCCCTCCTAATATTGTTATATCTGAAAAGGTTGGAGTGTATTTTTATGACAACGGACATGGAGTACTGGAAGATAATGATATCTACAATCACATGTACTCTGGAGTCCAGATCAGGTAGGACGTAATTGAATTTCTGCTCCTTCAGGAAGTATCAGGAGTACAAATTGATTTTCAAGAGGCTTGATAGTGTAAAAAAAAAAAAAAAGTGGTTTGCCTTTGTAGACGTTGGATTAATTTTTTTGGATGCATTGTGCAGGATTGATGTTTTTTACTTGTTTTTACTTTTTTACTTGTTTTTACTTTTTTTTTTTTTTTTTTTTAAACAAAGAACTGGAAGCAATCCAAAAATTAGAAGAAACAAAATTTGGGGCGGACAAAATGGAGGTATCCTTGTTTACAATTCTGGTAAGTTCTTTATCCACTTCTCTGTCTTCTCAATCCTTATGAAGCTTGTTAATGAGTGTGTCTTTTTTTCATTTTAGCCATAATTAGTTAGATCTTAAATGGGTCTTCCAGGTTTCTGGTTTTTCGTGTTTAACATCATTTGGTGGTCTATTCTTAGGGCTGGGTTTCATCGAGGACAATGAGATCTTTGATAATGCCATGGCGGGGGTGTGGATTAAGACGGACAGCAACCCCACGCTGCGCAGGAATAAAATCCATGATGGACGGGATGGGGGTATTTGCATATTCAACGGAGGGAGGGGTAAGAACAGATTTGGAAGATTTCTTACTGCTCATAGGCGCAGTTGTGGGTGACCTTAAAAGTAAAAAAAAATAAATAAAATACAAATTTCCAGACACGGATCAAGGGTTAAGCTAAATTAGTGATTAATCACCCAATTAAAACCCTTGTGGTTAAAAGGTTTATCTGTGTCAAAAATCTGACCAAATAATATGATGGATGAAGTATGCTTTATGATTATGATAGAAACTAATAGCAGTGTCTTTATATGCATGTACAGGGTTGTTGGAAGAGAACGATATCTTCAGGAATGCACAGGCTGGTGTTCTCATCAGCACAAATAGCCACCCAGTGCTGCGGAAGAACCGGATATTTGATGGCTTTGCTGCAGGTCAGTAGGTTTAGGTCAGAAGTGCGTACATGCTGTCACTGTGGTGGTCTTAAAGGAACAGTTCATCCAAAAATGAAAATGTCAATACTATATAATGGTTCGTCTTAATAGTAAATTAAGTCATGAAGTATGTCTTCATGATTGTATGGTGGTTCTCTATTTAATTGTCCAAATAACACACTCTCTCACCCTCACTTTAGGCATTGAAATCACAAACCATGCCACAGCAACTCTGGAAGGCAATCAAATATTCAACAACAGATTTGGAGGCTTATTTCTAGCCTCTGGTGTCAACGTTACAATGAAAGGTAAACATTATCATCGAAACACATCTCGCTTTACCCCTTAGTATTACATATTTTATAATGTAAATGTTTTTCATAACTTTGTAGATAACAAAATCATGAACAATCAGGATGCCATAGAAAAGGCGGTGAGCAGAGGTCAGTGCCTGTACAAGATTTCCAGTTACACCAGCTACCCCATGCACGATTTCTACAGGTAATCCGAAGGCAGGCAACTTAAAGCTGTCTGCTTCGAAAACCAACAGAATTGCTTGATTGTAGCATTTCACCATCTTTTTCTTCTGTTAGGTGTCACACCTGCAACACAACAGACCGGAATGCAATTTGTGTGAATTGTATTAAGAAGTGCCACCAAGGGCATGATGTGGAGTTTATACGGCATGATAGGTCAGTGCAAAACCTTCCTGTGCAACATGCATACATTACTGTTAAAACGTTTGGGGTTGCAAGGTTTTTGAAGGAATTCTGTTTGGCCCTGTCCTCAAGAATGCAGGTATTTTCAAAAGATTTTCCGCAGCTTTTTAAATGTGGAGATTATATGTATGCTCTTGACCGGTTCATAGCATGCTTTTGCATTTTTTTTATGTGGATGGAGATGATGTTTTTGGAGAATTCTTTTTTGTTCAAAAACATACCCATGTACATGTGGTCAACTGGACATGGCCTTAGGCTCACCAAGGCATATGCTTAAGTATTAATGTATGGGTTTAATCAGAAATATAGTAAACACTGTAATATTGTGGAAAATTATTATAATAGAGAATAAGCCTATTCTTAATATATTTTATAATGGCTTAATATATTCTATACAGCCATAACCTAACATAAGTATATATCTTGCAATTTTTATTTCTATCACATATGTAAAAAATTAAGAAGTTGTAAGAAAAGTCAGAATTATGAGAAAACAAGACCAAATTGTTAGAAAGTCACAGTTAATTGTAAACCAGTTGTCAGCAGAAACTTCCATAGACAGCTCTGATCCATTTTTCTCAGGATTCTTGGATTTAGGAAGTTATATATACATATTTAAAAAAAAAAAAAAAAAAAAAGTTATTTAAAATTAAATGTTTTTTTTTCTAAATGACTTAACTGTATTTTTTTCTGTAGGATTTAGTGGATGCATAGATAGATCTGCTCTAATCCCTTTTCTAATCTGTCCTATTCAGGTTTTTTTGTGACTGTGGCGCGGGTACATTGTCCAATCCTTGCACATTGGCTGGAGAGCCGACCCATGATACGGACACTCTGTATGACTCTGCACCTCCCATAGAATCCAACACATTACAGCACAACTGAGAATCCAGCTCAACCTCCATCACAGCACCCTGGCCTTTATCGTACCTGCCTACAAATCCAGAGCGCCTGCCATTTCTGGGCCAGAGAGACCTGGTGTGCGAAGTGTGTGTGGACAACTAAAACTGTCAGACTTTGAATCAATCATTTTAAGAGAAACTATCCTCGGAAAGGTGAAACTCCAAAGCTGCGTAAAGCTGCCTCAGTACTGGGTGCAGACTCTATTGTATATTGCTTACTGAGATGTTGTTTTGATGCAAGGAGTTCTCTTCACTTCTGGTTGGGAGCGTGATGGATGATTTGGAAGAGTGAAATATTGTGAAGCAATATGTTGACTCAGGATTATGGAGGTGGGTGCCACAGTGGTGTTGAGTTTGGGAGGGGAGTAGACTTTCTTGGGTCCTTCCAATCACAAAGTCCGACGCTGTGCGCCCTGCCCTGTGCAACTTCAGTGCTGTGTGGAGATTCAAGACGAGTTCTGCTGCAGTTTTTGTACAGATCTGACCGTGACCCGAGCCACTAGGAGCTACAGATTGCGGTTTCTCGGATTAGAGGCAGAGCCATTCCATTATGGCTTCCGGCGACTGTTTTTTGACAGCAGATGTGCTGAAATATATGTATGATATAAAAAAATTAACAAAACAAACAAACAAACAAAAAAACAATGTGATTAGCACTTGCTTTTTTTTAAATATGTTAATATGTGTTTCTGATCTACAAATATGATTTTAATGCTTTCTCATGTAGTTTTGTATTTTCAGGCAAAAAAAAATCTTACTGTATTTGAATGTCTTTTATTTTATTATATTATTATTATTATTGTTGTTATTAATATTTTTGTTAGCACACATTAGGCTTGCTGTAATCATACTCCTGTCTCAGCATATAAGTTCTTTCTGTGAAAGAGGAATAACAAAGAAAAGATCAGAAAACGAACACTAAATTGTCCTCCAGCATTTTTATTTTTTTAATGAGGTGACTTTTAAGTTAACTTCTTTTTATGCGAGCGATTGAAGTGTGGAATTTACGGTTGTGCAGGTTCAGAAATGTTTGCATCACCTTTGTTGCTGCCATAATTAGAAAAAGGGTTATTTTTGCCTATTTATCCTTCTCATTTTTTTTTTTTTTTTTTAGTTCCCTTTCTAAATATTTGGAGCTTTAATCTCCAAGCGGTTTGAAGTGTTAAACAAGGGCCCAAAGGATTCTGAAACATGTTTGACCGTTAATCTTACACAGAATGTAAAAAGTTCTATTTAAAACAATCCCAGAACATTTTCATTCAATTAATATTTTGCCCATGTGGTCATAGCATCCTCAAAATGTCTCTTGACTTTTCAAATCATTTTTATTGCATTCTTTTGGGCCCATGGCCTGACTTGTGCCTGTTTTAAGTATGATAGTGATTTTGAAAAGGCATGCTGGAGTTGGTTATATCGGAGGCCCCTGGCCTTTTTGAAGCTGAGACAAGTATCTCTACAGCCCCATCGTCTTTTTTGCCCCTCAAACTCCATCTATGTGTAATGTGGTGACTGTGGCTTCTCATGCAGCCTGAATTTTATGCATGTGTACCATAACATCTAGACTTAATATATTGTGAAGTCTTCAATAACCATTATGTAGATGCTAGTATGAATTTAAAAAGGGTTTAATTTCCTAGAAAAGAACAGAAACTGGTCATTTTTAAGAAAATAAACTTTATTAGATCAACGCTGCTTGTGCTTGTTTTTGTTGATTCCTAACCGTACGCTTGACATGTAAAGAGGAAGTTTGCTGTTTTAATCACATGTTTTATAGGTTGCACTACTTTCTGATAAAACTGTAGCCTGAAAACCCCTAACAGCTGTCACTACAGTTGAACAGAATTGTGTACTGCCTTCAAGAGCTTGTTAAACATGACTCGATTACAGTTATTAGAAGACAAAACCACCCTGATTGCAGGTGTCGCCTTCCTGTAATACTCTAATGCAGATACTCCACTTGTGCAAATAACATAAGTGAGTGCTGTAGGAGACTTTTACGGCGGTGTGCTTTATCTAGTCTGATAAGAATGACTCGTTATTGACTGAATTCATAAACCCTTTGCTTTCCAAATTGTAAATATGCGCCACCTATAGGCAAACAGCCTAAAGAAGCATTTCAGAGCCAAACATCTGCTAAACCGTATTGATTTGCAGATGTTTTGTGGCATGTTTATGCACTCGTGTTTCAAGTATTCGCTTTTATTCTTTGTTCCGCAACTTTTTGTTTTATATGACATAATACATCACCAATAACTCAAAGGTTGTTTGTGGCCTATATCTATTTTACTGATTTGTTTTAAGATTAAACAGACTCTCGCTTGAGACTGTAGTCACCAAAAAGCCTATTAAATGCAAGGATACAGTTGTGTGTGCACTTGTGTAGTATTACACACTTTTGTTTGGGTCATTGTAATCTAAAGGTTTGTGTTAATAAATTAACTGCTTTCCTCTAATACTATCACACACACAAAACTGTGCTTGCATTAATCGGATACTAAAACTGAAATGAATGAAAAGCATTTCAGGAACATGACTGGTAGGTACTTCAGACTTTTAAGGCCAAAAGAATGGAAGTGTGTACACACACTTGCGGCCTTGAACTGCTTATCTAGGGAAATGAGTGGAAATGGATTGTATATTAAACTGGATGGCCTTTTTCAACATAGAAAAAGAAAAGTCACCTAATGACCCACATCGACATTTAAAAATACAAATGAATTCCTAGTTTTAGCCATCTGGTAGTAAAGCCATAACTCCAGCTATAGACACAGATATATACATACCAGGCTGGGGCTTTCAGTGGCTTCAACTTACATTTTTCTGCCTCCAATCTTGTATGTTTGGCTACGTCCTTATCTAAAATAAACGTGACAAAAAAGTAACAACACATTGACACACTGAAAGCATTGGACACACTACAGGACAAAAAGCATTCCTTAAAAGCCTTACTTTTGTAATTATAATGTGGACAACAATCAACACTTCCTTACCAATGGGTTCTCTGTAATGAATAGGTTAGGATGGCCTGAGGGGGAGTACATTTTCAGAATATTTTCTTTTTTTTTTTTGCTTTATTTGTTGATTTGATCATTTCATCAGAATGTTTCATTAAAAACGTGTTTCATGTCTGCAATGAATAGTTCAGTGGGTGGTTTCTCTAAAAGTGCTTGAGCATGAAAAAACAAACAATTAACAAATACTTAAAAACTTTACAAAACTGTTTTGGTTTCTAACTTGAGAGATTCATGTTGTGCCTGCGTGAGACCCCTGAGAATGAAGCTGACGCACTGTATCTCCTTTCAACTTTGTCCTCCCTGTCCTCTGTTGAAGACCCTCCTCCAGCCAACCTAAATGCCATAAATCAATCATGTGATTAGAAAGCAACATGCTTGGATCAGTTGCATAAACAGCTCTTATAATAAAGCTGCAGTTAATACACCTTTACCTCTTTCTAATTGTTTAATTAAATAATTCAGACCTGTTGACCTGCATTTAAGGCTTAACATTAACCCATTTAGATTAAAGGATATTTACTCTTTGCTGCTGCAAAACTGCAAAAAGATGTGATTTTACCTAAGTTGAGTTTTATGGCATTAAAGAACCAATCATGTACCAATCAATGTACAATGCACATTAGAAATAACTAATCAAAACATTATTATTAGCTACTTATGGCAGCATTTACAACAGAAGTAAAGCACGAAAGTGTTAAATATTTAATAGTATATAAAAGGTACAATATGGTAGTGCTCCCGACTTTCCATCGAGTTTAAAATTTCAGTGGAGCACAATACTTATGTAAGTTGGTAAGTTTTAAGTACCTCTACTTCACATCGCGAAGTAGCTTGTGATTGGACGACGAGCCTCCAGGACTCCCCCGCTAATGACGCCACAGCATCTGACCTCGTTTCCAGCGTAAGCTGGTTGGTGTTCAAACACCGTCTAAGTTGGAAAAGCCATTAAATATGAAGCAAATTCTCAATGAGAATATGACGTCAAAATGTCTGAATCTACACCGACCGGTTTAGGCTCTCCTCTAAGCGAAGCCGTTTGAAAACCACAGAGTTTTCCGTCACAAACCTCTCACGAACGAATGAATAACGTGGTGCAACGCGGAGCGCATGCTGAACGCAATTGCTTAGGTTTGCTAAAAAAGTGCTACTGCGATGCGGCAGTTGTCAGGGGGATATCGGAGAGGAGGGGGTGTGATTGGCTGAAGTGGCTCTGTTGCCTTGGCGACGGTAGGGGGGGCACGGAAGCGTTGCCGTGCGGCGTGATCTCCGCGCTGCGTGGATGGAGGAAGCAGCTGCTGATCTTTTGACACAGCGCGAGCGAAAGGCTACTGCATGAAAGCACGGGAGCTTTGTCGTCGGACGCGACAGTAGAATGCACGAATGTAAGTAAAGGCTTTTCCATACGATTTATAGTTCTGTTTATTTGAAGGGAAATTGTATATGTCCGCGTGTTTTTAATCGGATGACAAGTATAAAACGTGTCTCGTGAAAAGAAATTCTAGCCAATAACAAGCCATTGACCTCCCTGATTTGTGTTTACGTTTTTTTAAACAAATATTTTTTGTATCAATCTTTTATAGTGAAATATACACACGCTTGTTTTATTTCCAGAATAAATAGACGAACATTTTAGACCATGTGATCTTGCTAGCTAACTTAACTTAGTTGAGGAAAATGCGTGCGTTTGCCGTCGAGCTGACACGAGACATTAAAGCAACCACGTTCCAGTCGTATTCGTGCACTTTTCCTGAATGAATACTCATAACACAAATCATATCCAATGACTTTTTCGTCGCTGTTTTATTTCGCTAGCTGTGCAGAAGCTTGCCTCGAAGCTTTGCTTTAAAGCCACGCATTAGCTTGACGCTAACTGAAGATCCCTCGTTCAGCATTCTTGTGACATTATCAGCGGAAGTTTCAGAACGCACGGCAGATATGCAGTCATCAAATATATTTGAAATAACATCACAATTCAAACGTCAATCGTCGCGAAAGTGCCTTTGAAATCGGAACCGCCAGATGAAAACAACATTCGAATAGAACGTTAATCGAACGCGCGATAGTCGCATATAACAACAGAGTAATGCTAAAGGTTACAGTTGAAGGTTACAAATATATATTTATATATTCAGATATTGCGAGTAGTGAGAATCTAGGGCAACTATGTAACACGAGATGTGAGGGTGGGGGCTGTTATTTTCTCTTGTTTTGTTTTGCCTGTTACTTGTTGTGGTTGTACATAAGCGTTCGTTGAGATCGAACGCAAACGACTGGTAGTTTTGCTCGTGACTTGTTGATGAAATGGGATGTTCTGACGCGGACGTGCACTCATTATTTCCGGCGGTAGATAACGTCTGAGTGACATTGACACGTGGTCCGAGTGAACGCATAGCTGTGCTCGGGGAAGAGCTGGGGACGAGTACACAACTCCGAGCAGCGTGTCACATGAGCACATTATTTAGTTCTGCTGTCTACTTTTGCACTTTAGACTGTAGACTCATTCAGGTCATGTCGCGTAGGCAGTGAAAAGGGTGTCTGTGTTGTTAACAGGGTTGTCATGTAGTTGCTTTTGTTTGCAGTATGACCACATTAGCTGCATCCACAGTGGACAGAATTCAGATGCATAGCTAGCTACATCTGAAAGGGCACAGTTGCCTAAAGAGACTTCATTAGTACCGAACCCTGCGCTAATGTAGTGAATGGCAATAGTGTCTGTGCATTGCTGTGTTCTCTGGAGGGCTTTTGTAGGACACAGCAAATGATCCCTTGCTTATTGCTTCTCTCCTGGCATTAAACGGGAAATTAATTAGTCTCATTATGACTCTCACAATGATAGATAAGATCTGGCTCTTGGCTGTATGCAGTTGCTGTCCCACAAAAGCTGAAGAAATGAGAAATGCAGGCAAAACATTGAAACTCATACTCTCTTTCAATTAGGTCTAGGTGTTTATGTAGTATATGTGTGTGTGATTTAAGGTCTGATATATATATATATATATATATATATATATATATAATTTTATTTTATTTGTAGAGACATTTAAACCTGAATGAACAAAACGCGCTGTAGATGAAATGCAAATGTTATTTTATTTTGTAATATTTTGTTATAATATAATATTTTATTTTTAAAGGCATCCAAACTTGGTTGAACCATGCAGACAAAACAGTTTATTGATACTTTAAATAAAATATAATTTTATATTTATATATATATATATATATAAATATAAATAATCATTTTATACATTTTTGTTTTTTTTTTTTTGTCATTTATCAGTGACATCCAAATCGGGTTGAACCTTGCAACCAAAACAAAAACTTAATTTTTTTCTTTATTATTATTATTTTTTTAAATAAAGATTAAGCAGGAACATATATTTCTAATTATTTTATTCATGACTGCCATTTAAGCTTTACCCTATTGTTTACAAAAGTTTGATGAGTGTATGGCAATAAAAAGGGTTAAGCAGCAGTCAACAACAGTTTAATCAATAGTCTTAAACTGGCTTCCTGCCCAAGAAAGAAGCACACATGCACCATAGACATAGTAGATTCTTCATTTTCAGTGCAAGAGAGGTTTAAAAAAAAAAAAAAAAAAAAAAACTGTCTTGTTAGTTAAACCACAAATTTACGTTTGGCAACCCTTCCTGGTTGAGTGGCATAACATGTAAACGAACATGCAGTTGCTTTCCTCCAAAGACAACCGAGTTGAATTCCCACTAAAGTGTTGTTTTTTAGTAAAACTGATCAGCTTTTCCAAACTCAACTGAAAAGCAAATCAACTTCACTTATGTATGTCCAAGCTTTTATTTGGCCTGTAACGACAGTGCCTTTGTTCGTTGACCCCTCCTCCTTCTATCCTCTCATTATACCTCCAGCTGCACATATTTCTCATCTGCTGTTAGCCTCTTTTTGTTCCTCGATGCCCTCAACGTTAGACCAGGAGGTGCAACTCGCATCCCCAGGAGGCTATAACGCTGTGGTTGCCATGGCTACATGGTGACACCGGGGCGTGGTAATCAAATATAGGCGACTGCTCTGGATTTCAGTTGCAAATGTGCGCTTTTTTTCCTTCATTTGCCTGGACCGTGTCAGACCTCACGCCCACCCCCAACCCCCAACTCAACCTTGTCTTCTTAGACTTGGTCTGTCACACTCCTTCTCGTTTAGTAACCTTCGCCTCCTTTCTGAAAGATTTAAGTTCGCAGAGCAGCCGGCGGGCAGTTAGGGCCCCTCTGTCCATTGACAGTGATGCTAATGTCAGGCAGTGCCTTGATGAGGAGAGCACCCCCCCAGTACCATAGCCTGTGTCATTCTGGTCACAATAGCCTCCATTGTGTCACCACTTTTGTGTGAATAAACAGGGTGTGTTTAATTGAGACTGTAGGGTGTGACAATGGCACGGGACAAAGTCCAGACAGCACGCTGTGAAGATTGTGTGGCGGCTTGTATGTATGAATGCTCCTATGCCACTACCATGTAAAGCTCTAAGAAACGCAAACCCTGCTGATATCTTATTCATGTGTAGGTGCATCAATGTTATTAAAGGCCTATATGAACATAACTTGCCAAAAGTTACTGCTATTTAGTATTTACAGCGCTTTTTTAACACTTAGGGTGTATTTATGTTTTTTTTGTTTTGCAAGACATCGGGATGATGCTAGGATGATTTTTGAGTGATCATGTGAAACTGAGGACTGGTAATGGTTGCTGAAAATTCAACTTTATTAAGAGATAAAAAAATTCAAAAAGAGAACATTATTTATTGACAGTATTGCTATTGTTCCTCTATATTTGATCAAATAAATGCAGACCTGTGAGCATAAGATCCATTTGCTTGCAGTGCAGGATGTGTGTAAAACAGTTAATTGGCGTAGTGTTCATTGACAGATTTAACGTCACGTTTCTTGTAATATTCGTAAATATATGCAAATATCATCATTGTTTGGTACATAGTGACACAGTTTAAACTATGTTCCATTTAACCACCAAATTATGTCATAAAACACTGAAATGTTGAGCCTGAACGAAAAATCAAGACAATTTAGCACAAAATGGACTTGTCTCTAAACCACTGCATCCAATTAAAGATAAATTAGAGGATGTGTTGACAAATTATTGTGAATGTTAAGTACACAAGTTTTATATAAGTTTGAACAAATGGTACACATTTTTTTAATATTTAGAAATACGTTTGTAAATTTACACTACATTGATCAGGAAAGTGAATTTTGAAAAGTTTAATATTTAAAATGAAAGGTGATATGAAACAAACTCAGGCATTGTACATGTGGTGTCTTTACTGCTGTGGATTATAGCTTTCAGAGCTTCCAGAACCCTTGCAGCATATGAATGTGTTTAAGAAGATTTAGCCTTGAAACGTGATTCAGAATTGAGGAGGAAACTAGTCTCAAACTAACCAGCAACAACAGGCTCTTTGTATTGTATGATTTGTTTTAAAGTTTCTTAAAGCTTATTACGAACGGGCGTAAATCCATTAGTTTGTCAGATGTCTCCTCAACATCAAGGAGAATACCTGCATTTTGGATTATACGGAGAAAATAAAAAAAGCTGTTAATCTCCAGCAGTTTTCTAATAGGGTTAGGTGACCTTCATGCTGGGCTTTTAGATCAGCTCTCACAAAGAAGCGGAGATGCGCTGGGAGCCCTTGAGTGAGGACTGATACTTGACAGACCAATACCGAACGCTACAGGAATCACCAAAGAAAAGCTCTCTGCTTGGTTTTCAGCAAAGAGCTCCGATTCGAATGGCTGTTTAAGCATGCTTAAACACGTAGAAGACCCCTTGATCTCCATCTCTAACTGTTTTATTACAGATGCACATGCTCTTCCCAGTGCTCTCTTCTGCAAACATCAGCAGTTCAATACTGAATAAATTCTCCTTCAGATTTTGATGGAAATTAGTTTGTGAATGGTGAGCATGAAAAAACAGGTTGTTCTTTATAAAATCCTTAAGATATTTTCACTCTGTTTTTTTAGGAAAATGTGCCTTTCAAAAGGGGTGCAAAGTTTTTTGTGGGATTCAATATTCTAGACTCTGTTTTAATGACTATATTAAATGGAATTAATCAAAAAAGCATGTCTAAATAATTAAAATCATAAAACTTGCAATGCCAGTTTACAAACACCAATTTATTAAACTCTTAACAAAAGTTGTTTTTTTTTTACCAAATTTTTACCAAATTCTGTTTTACATTAATTTTATGGATTCTATCTTAATGGTTTCATTAACTAATAATCAAAAGCATCTCTAAACGTTATTGTTTTATTCATTTAATTCATTTATTCATTCATCAAGTACTGTGTTGTGTTTTTACATTATTCTTCTTAATATATTTTGGTAAATAATTTGTAAATTTGATAATTTGTTTTTCTTTTTCTTTTTTCTTTTTCTTGCATCGTAAATGACCTTGTTTCAGTCTGAAACAGCAGACTTCTTTCTGGTGATGTATGCCGGACCTCTCCATCATAGTGTGGAAGAAAAGATCTGCCTTACCTTTGATTTAATTGCAACTTCAATGTCAACTCTACATAAAGTATTCTGGATAATTGTCAGTGACATTACATAAATGCCAAAGACCTGAGGGGGGGGGGGGGGGGGGG
>JAUMHP010000062.1:9416497-9431179 GCA_032361065.1 Enteromius trimaculatus | reverse complement strand
AACACACTGCAAACGTAGTTCCAGGCGGCTCTTTGACTGCATTACAGTTCCATCACCTCGCCAAATGGTTTCTATTATGTCAAAGGTCTTACAAATCCAAAATAGCCAAAACTCACCATGACACTGGCCAAGCAAATAAATATAATAATCAATATGATGAAAACGACAGCTCATTTCCATGTTTTGACACAAAATTATGTTTCATTATGTATGGCAAACACATACTCGTAAACACATAAACATAAACACATATCTCTCCCACTCTCTCACCCTCAGACGCACATAAATTAACATACGCACTAATGTTACTCTGACGTCCTTATCTTTAACATCAACTTAAAAAAAAAAAAAAAAAATTTCACTGTTTTAGCCGAACACTTTTACGACTCTGAGGTACTTCATCTCTCTCTCTCACACACATACATACACACACACACACACACACACACACACACTCTTATGGGGACTCTCCATAGGCGTAATGGTTTTTATACTGTACAAACTGTATGTGCTATTGCCCTACACTGACCCTACACCTAAACCTAGCCTTTACAGGAAACTATGTGCAATTTTAGATTCTCAAAAAAACACCATTTATTATGTTTTTCTTAGCCTTTTGAATTATGGGGACACTGAAAATGTCATTATGCAAATTTGTGTCCTCATAAACCACATAAACATGCGCACACACATAACTTTTAGTTACTAACTGTGTTAGTCTGCTATTAACAGTTCAAGCCTATGTTTTAGAATTAATAACGGAGATGTTGGATGAGATGCGGAAGAAATAATTCTACTTATAATAGACAAATACCTTGAAATAGGTCATCTGACTTGTCTTGAGGTGTAGCAGCCATAGTATGGTGGAATAATTGACGGGCATTGAATTATAAGAAAATTAACCTGAGATGATGAAAAATAACACCTGAGGTTGTAATGCAGTCACGATGCAAAGCAGATTTTTCATTTACATAATAAAATAGAAAACTGTTGTTTTAGCTTTTTTTGTTTAATTTAATATTTTTTAATTCCTCTATTTTTGATCAAATAAATGCAGCCTTACTGATCCCAAACTTTTAAGTGCGTGTGTGTGCACAAGATAATAATACTTTAGTCAAAACTGATACATTGCGACACAGATTTCATCTATGGTTGCCTCTTAAGTTTATGATATAACCGATTGTGATATAAGACTTCGGTCTAGAAAATATCTAACTAGTGTGTTTAACATCTTTCAATGCTTTCTTTCTGTTCTTTAGTGCCTCGTCTCCTCCTCATCACCTTTTCACATCAGAGCAGGGCTGTGCCCTAAAAGGTTAGTAGACTTCATCAGGTCTGTTCAGAAAATTCATAACCTGGTCAGATCTTTTAAACACCATTATCAGATGCATCATCACACATTGAAGCCTATCACTCATCTCAGCTCTTTTTGTTCTGCTCACCCCATACTTGGTGCTTCTACACCATGCACATAGATGCCATCTCTTTCCTGTATTTGGTAACCTTGACAACCAAGGCACTGGTACTTTGAAATTTGAGAGCGACTGTTTCGCTCCTGGGTGGAAGTGACTCATTCACTTAAACACACACACACACACCACATAGTCAATACTTGTGTGCATCAAACATTTCTTTCTCTTTACAGAATGTGATTTTGATGCTGCCACTGCCATGATGCTGTTAAAGTCTGCCTCTGAGCAGAACATTGACTCATGTAAGAAAACACCATCGCATACACCAATACCTCATTTTTTTATTTTGTTTGTTTCTTCTTTTATTCATGTTCTACATCAGGTTTATTTTAGTCGAGACATGCATCTAGGTACTTGTTGACATAATCACAGCAATCATGCGCATGTATAAATGGCTTTAATCATGCAATCAAAAATGTGTATTGGTACAATTCATTTTTAATGGCACAAAATATTTGTATTTCAAATGAAGGCTGTCTTTGTACTCTGTCGCTCTCTGTAAGACCTATGTTCATCTTCAGAACACAAATGAAGATATTTGTAATAATTTCTGAGAGCTCTCTGACCCTCCAAGACGGCAACACAACTGCAGTGTTCCCAGGTCCAAATACATGGCAAGGACATCAGTAGTTCAACCGTAATTTTATGAATCTATAAGAATATTTTTGTGTGCAAACTAAACAATAATAACATTATTTATTAAACTATTACTTATTCCATTTTGGAAAGTACCCCAGAACGTAGTTAGCGATGTTTACATTCATAGCAAAGCACACTCATGCTAAACATTAACAATGATGATTATGTTGATTACGTTGTTGGGTACTCTCCAAAAGTAATGGTAAAAATTTTAATAGTTATTATTGTTTAGTTTGCCCACAAAGTGTTCTTGCAGCTTCATAAAATTATAACTTAATTTTATTGCCACAATTTGTATTGTTAAATTTGCTTTTTATGAATAAAGGCGACTTGACTTATTGTTTTTAATCGATATTATTGCGCACAAAATAAATGTTTTGACAATAACATACTTTCGAGTGGATCGCTGGACGAATTGCCCATAGCTATTAGCAATCAGCTAATCATTCCCCGGTTACGATCGCCCAATCATACCAGTTCCAAAGCACTATAAAAGCACAAACTTCCCATTCATTCCCATTTCGCTTTTGCAAAACCCTCCCCCTCCCCTTCTGCCTCCCTCTAACTCAACTTCCACTCCGGGGGGCAGCCGGACGCCGAGCCCTTACCCTCGCTAGGGTTCTAATCCCTCGGGTTCGAGCCCACCGTTCTCCCGGCCTGCTCCCTGGACAGCACGCCAAACCCGCTTATAAACTTATGAGGAAGCGTGAACACTTGAAATGTATTCTCGTAGCTTCGGAAAATTACAACTGAACCACTGATGTCGCAAGGACTGTTTTACTTTGTTTCTGGACCTGGGAACATTGCAGTCGCACTGCTGTATATGGAGGGTCTGAGAGCTCAGAATTCATCCAAAATATTGTATTCTGAAGATGAACAAAGTTCTTGCCACATAAGGGTGAGTAAATATTTTTAACAGTTATAGTAATAAATCAATTAAATTTGCGTATTTGAGTTGATTTAATTTAGAAAAACACTGAAGTGATGGCTGCTGAAAAAACAGCCTTTTTCATCACAGGAATAAATTACGTTTAAAATATATTAAAATAGAAAAACGTTTTAATGATATTTAAAATATTTCACAATATTCAAATAACTGCAGCCTTTATGAGTATGAAACATCAAAAACTTTATGTACGATTTTGGTCATGCATCATTTATCCATCTGCTTATTATTTCTCAGACCCAGATGATCAAGAAGGACCCATAGATCTCTCCCGAAGGGACTTGGTGGTTGTGAGTCGGGATCCAAAGCAGGATCATAACTACAGCAGCAACCCCGTTCCACCCTGCCCTCGCCAGATGTCTCCTTCACAGCCGGTCAACTTCAGTCTGGCTCTACAGCACGATCAGGAGAGAGGAGGCCGGGGCCGATGGCCACGCAGCCCACTACAGGGTCCGCTTTTAGGAAAGAGGAGCAGAAGAGATTCTCGTCCAGATGTGGACGAGGAGCTCAAGGAGGCGGCCGGCTCGCTCCTGCACCTGGCCGGTATTCGCACCAGTTTAGTCGCCTCAAGACGCAAGAGCAGGAAACTCAGTCGGAAATGAACCAGATTCTGTAACTCCATCCTGTGGCCTGCCCAACCTCTCTCTTCTGGTTCGGTGTATCTTCCTTCTTGTTTGTAATTGTTGGGGTGTTTTCTTTCCTTTCGTCTTTTTAACTGGGATGACGCTCATCAAACATGGCAATACAAACACAGGAGAGAAAAGCCATACTGACATATTTTATGTACAGAAAAAGAAACCAATTTGAATGAACGGCCCACATCATTTGAGTTTAACAGTATGAGAGTAAAAAAAGTTAAAAAGAGAAAGACACTGGTTAAAAAAACAAAAAAAAACTTCAAGATTTGCATGCTTCCACCTCTAAATCAACACAAACGTATTTATACGGGAAATGAATGCATGGATTTTACAAGCTCCCAAGATCTCTCACGCTTCTTAACTATAGACGAAAAAAGCTTAAAAAAAAAAAAAGAGGGAGAGAGAAATATGAAAGTGCCATTGATTTTGGATCATAATATAAACATGATACAAAAGAAGAAATGCAATAATTAGTTGACCTAAATATCTGTAGTTATTTTATTTTTGTACTGCTGGTTTATATCTCGTGTGGTGGTGACGGCATGCCCCTGGGAGCCTTTTGCTGCCGCAGTTATGATGTCAAAACCATGTGACTCCTCCCGTGCATCCTGATTGGATCAGTTTTGCATCCCCATCCTGACCACTATGACTGGAGAACAGCTTGAAGGAAACCGTTTTTTTGCATGCACATCAGCCTCAGTGTTTCTCAGATGCTAGCAATCAGGTGTTGTGCTATTCCACATGCACTGACTTAATTAAATCATTGCTTGCTTTCGGAGCGTACTAAATAGCGGCCAATCAAAACAAGAACCTCTTTACCTCTACTAAAAGATTTGAATCACTCTTTCCCTTTCCTGCTCCTTGACTTTATGTTGGCGTGAGTGTCACATTTGCCCAAATCAGGTCTTTGTCATCTTTTCCTTGGTTTAAACTGTGTGACAAAAGCCTCCAGTAGGGGGAGCTCTGTGAAACGCCACTTCTTTCCATTGCTGCTTTTGAGCTGGCGCTGTGCTTCTCCAGACCTCCAGAGAGTTCCGAAGAAACCAGAGACATTGTGAACTGCACAATAAATGCGCCTGCAAGCAGAGACAAAGATATTCTCCCATTGCTGCAGCTCAGAGACGGTGCTGATCATGGGAGGAAGGATCGCAGGAAGTGAAACTGGGGAAGAGTGGACAGTATGGGAGAGCCAACTGGATGTGAACTGAGAGCTGTGCCACTAAGAACTCTCTGGACTCCCTGCCAAGTTTAACCCAGGTTTTTTTGTTTTTTTTTCTGTCCCCTTTGAGATCGCCAAAGTTGCTGCTCACAAAACTTGCCTGGCTGTGTGTCCCCAATAGTTTGTTTGTTTATGATTGGGTTTTTAAGTGTTTGTTTGAGGCTACAATAGGATTTTATATACCCAAGCATGTGAAATTGTAAACTATAACTGCCACTTGCCCCTTTACACTGGCAAACCAGAACGTTCTGTTCGAGTCGATTACTTTAAAACTGCCTATCCTCGTGAAGCTCTTTCCCTGTCACTTTAACCATGGCTGCCAATTTGTCCCCTCCTAGCTGTACATAGTGCTAATACAGAATGCAAGTATTAATGCAGGGAGGGGAGCCAAGCAGTAGTTTTAGAATTTGAGGCCAATTCTGAAAACAGCTGCCTATGAATTATTATATTACTATTATTATTATTGTTATTATTATTATTGTTAAGATAAGGTTCACTAACTGAGTTGCCACTTCCCCTTCAATTTTGTCATGTTCTTCTGCCATATGTGGCAGCTGAACCTGATTTTTGATTTTGTAAGCTAACCTCTGTTAATAAAAGGTTTATAAAGTTTATTTTTGCCAAAGATATGCAATTGTTGCATTATATATGGTATTAAAGAATAAAAGAGTTTTTTTCTTTTACTGATTTAGTGTTTGTTGTTGAGTGTAAAGCCGCCCTTTCAATATCTTTTCAATAATGACAAACAGCAGACACAGTCATTCATTTACAATGGAGAATAGTTTGTGTATGCAGAATTTTGGAATCAGATTTGAGCTTTTTTCAACATTATTTTAAAGGGGTCACCGGATGCAAAATTGACTTTACACTTTACTTCGTTTAAACATAAATGTGTGTTGCAAGTGTGTGTATATATCCACCCTAAAATTATAAAAATCCACCCAGTGTTTTTTATTTTAAAATCCCTATTCTCAAATCAGGCTGTTCCGAGATCCCTAGCAGAATGACTTAGTTCTGCACAATCCCCTTCCACAATAGTTGCTTGACAAGGCTGTCTCACCCTGAGACCCACCTCACCCACACGGTCACCGTGATTTCACCAAGTAGAATGTGATCCTGGATCAACATCTTTTGTTGATCCAGGATCAACAATACTTTCCAAAAATATAAACTTATCCCAATCCTTACCCTTAAACCTACCCCTAACCAAAAATTATGCCTAAAATCAGTGGTAAATGATAGCTAATTAACAAGGGTGTAGAAGCACCTAACTATGATTGTAAGCCTAAAACAGATTTTTCCAGAAAAGTTATTCCTCAATTCTGATTGGTTGATTAGAAAGTTGATCACGGTGACCTCACTCACACTAGGCATGGTTGCCGTGAACCAGCCCGAGTATGATTGTCATGTCAGAAATGTGACGTCACACGTCCTGTTCCGTGTTCCAGCACGGTTAGCGCTCACACTACATGCGAACCGCGCACGAGTCCAACTGAACCGTGCTCTGGCACACCTCTTGCAAGCGGGCCAGGGATGGCTGAACGAACCGCGCCTTGGTGGTCAAACGCATTTGTGTCGACTCCAGTGGGGGGAAGACCAGATGTCTCTAAATTTGCCTAAATGTTTGCGTGAATCATTCCTAATCCAGCTTCACCGACAGAAGTATAATAATTTTTTTTAATGAAACTTTGCAAATCACTTTTCCTAATAATGTTCTTTTATCATTAGATTGGCTCCTCACTCCACTGAAGAAAGGGGCGGGGTTAGCAGAGCTCATTAGCATTTAAAGCAACATGTATGTTTGTGCAACTTGTGTAAAATGGGCATCCAGTCACCCCTTTTTTTTTTCTTTCTTTTTTTTTAACACACCAGAACATTATTCTTTAAACATTGTTTCTAAAATAATTGCTGTGTGCAGAATTCATATATTCCTTATTCATCAGTTGTAAAGTTCTGTGCGACTACCAACCTTCCTTCTGAAAAATAATGTGAAAATAATTTGAAAGCCGCATAAAGACACATTCACTACAAAAACTATAACTATATTAGCATCCACATTATTGGATAACATTGTAAAAAGGCAAGGTGAATTCTGATCTGCTATCAATGTTTTAATCATTCTGAAATTCTTCTAAAATCAATTCCTCTTTGTATAAAAGTTATCATTACAGCTGTGAATTTTCCTGTTCTCATAGATATAGAATCATTATTCAAACTTCATGGTTATTGTTACAGTGATCGGCCTTAGTTTGAATATGCCTTAAGGCTATGTTCCGTATGGAATCCTAGCTAATGAATCCTGCAGAAGTATACACTGTGTATGCCATGCCTACTACCATTTTTTTTATTATTATTTTTTTGAAAAATGGTAAGTGAAAGTATTGAGATAATGTTTCAAACAGTACTATTGTTGTACTAAAGTTGCACACTTGGACTAAATTAAGTTCCGTCAAGTTGTAAAGAAAAGAAATGAAAACCACTTTTATTGCGTTTTTGATCCAGTTTGTGTATGTCGACATTTGTTAGTTCAATCAAACACTGACTCAAGAAAGAGATTGTAATCAAAGCTAATAGTCTTTCAGTATCATTCCTCACACTGTAACAGGAAGGTCATGTAAAGCATTGTGGGATGTTCTTCCACAGCTTTGTTCATCTTGGGTAATCTATGCACACAGAATATTTGCATACCGTGCACAGTATAACTACCTTGTGCTTTAGCAATAATAAGAGTAACATGCAAGTATGCAGTGTTTTTTATGACTTGCTTTATGCTTTTGGTGGATTATAGCGCCATCCAGTGGTCAGTTACACCCATAGACTGTGTTCCTACTGAATCGTGTTCTTATTGCATACAGATATATTATTCATAGCGATTAATTAATATAATAATCTTAGTTTTCATTGTGGGTGTAGGAATTAAAATGCAATGAGCCACAATCACTACTTTTAATGCTAACTTTTAGATTTTAACTTTTACCCATGTCTATCTCCTAAATTTGTATTTTTTTTATTTTTTTTTTATAAATCATTTTAAAGTTCTAATGGTTGCACTAACTACTCTCTGCCTTCTCAGTGTGTGGCTTTCTCGCAGTCCACTGTTCCCTTGACTTATGGCATTGAACCCCTGGCCTTGATACATGAGCCATATCTTCGTAACAGATTCCTTTTTTTTTTTTTTTATGAACCTCCTCAGCCCATTTGAGGTTTGAGTTCAGGGTGCTGTATTGCACAGCTGCTGTAACTGCCACACACTCCCATCGCTCCACTCCAGCACTGAGACAAACAATACTGCCAAAAAGATCTGCAGAACAACAGCTCTCTGTCTCAGAGCTTAAACATTATTGCAGGTGCAAAGATAAGAACACAGTCAAGTCTTGGACAAAGTGAAACTCACTCCTAACTTTGGTTTCATGTAAAGCAGAAGCAGACTCTGCTGTGTTAATGTCCAGGGAAGGATTCATTGGTTGTACCATACATCCATTCAACATAAAATTCTCATACTCTCTCAGACATCCTCTCTCATGCTGCGGTTGGTCTGCGAGGTTATAGTGACCTTGAACAAATCATTCCAGTGCTAAAGGACTGAAATATTTGGGATAAGAGTGGGCGATGGCAAGGGCTATAAATGTTTCAGCTTGCATGAGAACTGAAATAATACAGAAAACAAAATATATAGTGTAATTGTTTAATTATATCATAATTTTTGGTTATATAAAATGAACAATTATACAAAACACACTCTTAATAGTTTACAATTTCTTTATTATTACTCATTTATTTATTTTTGCATGGTGACCTTTGCCACCAGTATCAGCAAGCCTTAAACGGACTTAAAAAATCATTTTCTGCAGATAAAAAAAAACAAGTTTTGAAAAAAATGATGCCGGAAATTTTGGATGCATACATTTGACAAGCTTCATTTCATTAACGTAATTTGACAATATGTACTGCTCCACGCTTGTTAAAAGATATAGAGATTCACATTATTCATACTAAAGATATCACCTATTCTAATTTTTGTGTATTAATCCATGCAGGATATTTCAAAGGTCAATCAAGCAGCATCTTGTGAATGGAGTATGTGCTTCTAACAACACCCGAATCATTGCCCCGAAAGGTCAAGCACTGCAAATACAGATAAAACAAAACAAAACAAAACAAGAAAACAATATGAGATGCCTTTACCCCATGCCACAGAAATCTTCCAGAATTTCAATCTTTCCTTATTTATCCTCATTTCAGCTTCCAAACAGCATATATTGGTGGACTGAGTTAGTGATCAGTGCACTTGAGCGACGTGTACCAAGGAATACAGTGTTCCATCGCTAGTCTTTGGCGAAGGCACCACGGCTCCATTTTGCCCCGAAGAGATCTCTGTGCGGTAAATATGCGCACGTGTTTTAAAGCAGCCAAATCGGCTGGTCAGAATAAAAAAATCCCTCTTGAAGGTTTGTGTGAAGAAAGCGTAAAGAAAGGGGTTTGCGCAGGAATTTATGGGGTAAAAAAACACCAGCAAGACTTTGGCGTGAGAGACGGTGATTAGCGGTAGCTTTAAGGATGCAGAGATGGCGAAAAACGAGATGGGAGCCATGCACAAGAAGTCGGTGAAGATGAGCACCGCCATGCGCTTTGCTATACACATGTCCGCATTGGCAGGAACGAAGGCGGGATTGTGTACGGTCAGGTAGATGCTCATATAACACACGCATACAATAAGAAAAGCAACTACGTTTAGTAGAAGCAGCAGCATCACGTAACCTTGTGAAATCACCGTTTCTACATCCATTGGCAGGCAGATGCTGGTCTTGCTGTAGCTGCTCACTCCCAAATTGGGCATCAGAGCAGTCAGCAGGGCGAAAAGCCACCCAGCCGCCATTATTGTGCAGGCATGGCGCAGGCGCAGCTGGCGTTCCCGCTGCATAGCATAAGTGATGGTGTGCCAGCGCTCCATGGTAATGGCAGTCAGAGTGTAAACAGACAGCTCGCTGGAGAAGACTGTGAAGAAGCCTGCCGCGTGGCACCCAGTTCCCGTCTGCCAGTCTATGCCATAGTTGTAGTAGCGGGACTGTGTCTGAATGTCCTTGGCAGCGATGATCAACAGGTAAATGCCCATGCAAAAGTCAGCAAAAGCCAGGTGGCACATTAGAAACCTGGGGACAGTCAGTTTGTAGCGGCTCGTGAGGAGCACCAGGAGGACGGCACAGTTGCCCACGATGGCCAATATGCTGATGAACCAGATCAGAACACGTAGGAATATAAAACCCATGATGTCCTCGCAGGGGTTGAATTCATCTGGTGTGGGGTAGCAGGTCACTTCTATTACATCCTTACAGTGGTCTTCATAGAAGTATGGTTCCGAGAGGAGGGCACCTGAATCGTTACACATCTGATGCTTCACAGGCCTGTGTGAATGGAAATAATATAAAACAAGTGTTTACAGTTTAGCTTTCAGGGTTTAAGGAAGAAAATTAAAAATTGAATCGCCATTTACTTATGCTGTCTTTTTTTGACCAGCTCTTAATAAAATGACAAAAATGCATCAGTAGTAGTTGATATGACTTGTGCGTTATATTCCAAGTCTTCTGAAGCTATATGAGAGCTTTGTTTGTATGAATTTGTACAATGCGATTCGTATAGAAATTTGAATACATTTTAGAAAAAAAAAAAACAGAAGCATGAAGGTCCACCCCTAAATTGTCAGTGGCGCAAAAGCAGATTGTTCAAAAACATTCAAATGAAATTGTACAAATTCATATGAAATATTTCATATTTTGAATAATATATACCATTAAAGCGAGGAAAAGAATATTTGTAGGTCTTCATTTTGCATGCAATTTGTGTGTTAAAAATGCATGAAATAAATAACGTGCATAAAAAAAGAATTAATGAAAATGCAAATTCACTCTCTGACAGTAGGTGGCGCTTATAAAAAGCAGAAATTACTATAAAGCACTGTGAAATTCTGGTTTTCATAGTATTTGCATATTTTTTAAAAAGCTGTACTTTTATTAGATATAGTGTTTATCAAACTAAAGTAGACAAATTTAAAGTTTGACTTAAAATCTGATTGGTTAGGCAGCTTTTACAACAGCGTTTTAGTGCTACCAACAACAACAACAAAAAAATCGAAAACTACCAGATTAAAGTCGAAATATTACGAGAATAAAAGTCGAAATATTACAAGTTCTTAGATCTCATCCCAGTAAGACGAAGCGGCCGCTCGGACGCAACAATATTCAAATATGTCTAAATTCCGGTGGCCTTGTCTCAATCCGGGGCATTTACAAGTGCACTATACTAAATATTATACTTCGACTTTAATCTCGTAGTTTTTGACATTATTCTCGTAGTATTTCGACTTTTTTTCTTGTAATATTACAACTTTATTCTCGTAGTTTCGACTTTAATCTCGTAGTTTCAGATATTTTTTTTTTTTGGTGGCACTAAAACACCGTCGTAAGATTTATTTAGGGTGTAATGGAAAAGATTAAAAGCTCTCTCAACAAAATAAAACCAGCTGCTCATTTGAAAATGTTTATAATGCCAAATCTACTCAACAAAACTTTCGGCAGCTTTTGCACTTTTTGTTATTAGCTAATTACGTTGTATGGAAAAAGCAGCATAAACATTCTTTCAAGTATCTCCTTTTGTAAACGAAAGAAGTCCGCACAGGTTTGAAAGAATATTAAGATGAGTAAATGATGACATTATAAAACTGACTTGTGCTTCTTAAAGTTTTTGAAGGCACAGCAGTGGCTGGGGTAGGTCAGGTTGGCCTGCGTGAGCTCAGTAAACAGCTCCAGGCTGGGAAGCTTTCTCAGAGAGTCGACAGAAGTGGCCGTCAGAAGCTTAAGAGTCCTCAGCATGCTTTCTGGCAGGGTGTGGACAGAAGTACGTGAGATGTCCCTGTAATGACAGCAGCCATTTCAGTGTCCAGCGCAGGTGTATAGGATGTTGCTTGAACTAAAACCAGGTAACGGAGTATAAGTGAAACAGGCATTGCTGTAAGAGTTTGTCCTGAGGACATAGAGTGGGTGTGTGGTGCTCCAGCTGGTGAGTTGTATTGTTATTGAAAGTCAAAGTTGTTCATGCTTACAGAACGATGGGGCCTTCGGCTCCTATAAAGGCGTACTTGTGGATATGACTCAGCTGCTGGTTTCCCATGAGAAAGCTGTGAGAAAGAGAGAGCAGGGGATTAGATGAAAGATTAGAGGTTTTATGTGAGATGCTAATTTATGAATATATAAAGGATGTAACAGAACTCACAGTTTTTCAATTTTGGTACCATTGAATGCATAGCTGTCTATCTCGCGGATCCCATTCTTTGTTAATCTCCTGCAAGAGTATATGAAGTTAGGACGCTTTCTAAAAAGTTTGGAGTTGGAAAAATGTAAGAATGGTTTTATTTTACTCTGTAACTTATTCCTGTGATAACAAAGTTGAATTGTCAGCATCATTACTCTTTAGTGTTGTATGAGCCTTCAGAAATCATTCTCATATGCTGATTTGGTGCTCAATTAACATTTCAGTTGTGCTACTTAATGTACTGCTTTAATTTTGCTTTTTCTTTCTTACTTACTTTCTTTCTTTTTTTTACGTGCTCCAAGACTAACTTTATTCAATTTAAGCATGTACATTTATTTTCAACAATTCAACAACCCATCACACTATTAATTCCTCATTTGTGACCCTGGACAACAAAACGTAAGTGTTGTAAGTGTTATTTTTTTCGAAATTAAGAATTATACATGATCTGAAAGCTGGATAAAAAAGCTTCCCATTGATGAATGATTTGGATGGATAGGGCAATATTTGACCGAATTACAACTAAAATCTGGAATCTAAGGGTAGAGAAAAATCTAAATGCTGAGAAAATCACCTTTAAAGTTGTCAAAATTAAGATCTTATCAATGTATACTACTAATCAAAAATTAGGTTTTAATATATTTTCGGTAAGAAATTGACTTTCATGACCTTTATGAAACATGATCTTTACTAAAAAAAGAAAAAATCAATAGTTTTGACCCATACAATGTATTTTTGGCTATTGCTACAAATATACACCAGCGACTTTAGACTGGTTTTGTGGTCCAGGGTCACATATAAAGAATAACTCTTTGGGAATTATCAGTCACACACTTGCGCACTTACAACTCAGTTATGGTGGCACTGGTCAATCCGAGGAAAGCATTACTAGGAATCCTATCTATGTTCATGTTATCTTGTAGATCACTGTAACATATATATCATATAGCATTGATTTAGTATAGATCAGCTAAAATTTTCACTGTAAATTTCACTTTTTTTTAGTAAAAAAAATGTCTGTTTACATTAAGACACTGACAACATAAGTAGAGACTTACAACAGAAATTCAATAGCAGCAGAGTTGATCTTGGAGAAATCAGGCAGGGATTTGAGACCAGTGTTTGATATAGTCCTAAAGGAACACTCACACACACATGTACAGACAAGATTAATGAATGCAATATGTTTGTTTTTATCTCTGTATCTACAGCCTTTGTTTCCTGTGAGAAACATTTCATATGGATATTGACCCGTGTTTGGGTCACTCTGCTTTTACTGAGGTCTTTCAGGACTTTTAACATAATTCATTGATAGACCGAAACTCTTTTGGGAATATACTCCCTTTAAACTGCAGAACCACAGTATGAGACCAAAATGATTCAGAATTTACTAGACAACAGTAATGAAGACGGAAGAGAACTCACAGATACTGTAGCTTTGGAAGTCTCCAGAAGGCATCTTTGTGGATCACAAGACTTTTTGATTTTGTAATAGTACTGTCAGAAAGATGAATAAGCAGAAAATAATTGTTTTGCATTTCATATAATTTACTACAATTTGCGATTCAAATTTTAGCATGCTATGTTTAACCACTACAGTGATGTTTTGACAAAAATGAAATTGGTTATAATTTGCACATGTAGTGCAGCAACATACATTTCCTTTAGCTCCGTCAGGTTGTAGAAGGCGTAGTCTTCAATTTGCACCAGATCATTATTCTCAGACACTACTCTGAGGGGGAGAATAGTTATACACATGTCTACAGCTTTTAAGATGGATTGCGATACATCATAATGATGACAAAATCTTAATTATCATGATGCACAATCAGCAGTATTTACTTTAGGATTTCTCACAAAAAATAACTCAACCAAATATGAAATTTTACTGAAAATGTAATCACCCCCCAGGCCGTCCAAGACATAGATCAGTTTGTTTCTTCAGTGGTACAGATGTAGGAAAATAATAGGATAATATCGCTTGCTGACCAATGCAGTTCACCCTGCGGTGAATGGATACCATAAGAGTTCAAACAGCTGATAAAAACTTCAGTTATGCACAAGTAATACACATCCAGCCCGTCAGTTAACATTTTATACAGCAGAAAGCTGTGTGGAAAAAAAATGCATCATTAAAGGGGACCTAAAACAGGCAGGTTGGCCAATCTAGTGTTAATCTTGAATACCTATAGAGTAGTACCGCATCCTTCATATCTCCAAAAGTCTTTATATTAATAAAAAAAAAGATATAGTTTTACGATTCTCTCCGAAAAAAGCCGATCTCCTGGAGGCATGTTGTGTGGGCGGAACTAAAGAGTGACGAGCACCTGAGCATGATCACCAACAAAACAGAGACATGATGTCGTGGATGGGTTCTTTGTAAAGCTTAAAGGTACCGTATGTAAGAAATTTATTGTAATAATCATAAAATGTCTCTGTTATGTTCAACAAGCATTAAGAAAA
>JAUMHP010000062.1:9383982-9395016 GCA_032361065.1 Enteromius trimaculatus | reverse complement strand
ATTTTCCTCAATTCTGATTGGTTGATTGGAATGTTGATGTTGAAAAGATCCAGGAACATCTTGTACTTGGTGAAATCACGATCACAGTTCAATAGTCTGCTGTTCTTCAGAAAAACCCTCCAGCTCCTGCACATTTATTTATTTTTTGGGGGATTTCCAGCATCTTCTGCATACTTAAACACCTTCCAAACTTGATTGTATAATTTTGAGATGCATTTTTGCACAATGAGGACACTGAAATAAAAACATCTCTCCAAACTTTCCAACCAACAAAGAAAATGGTGGTTTTCATGGTTTCAAGTAGCACAAGTAATGTGAATGCTGCTGAAAAGTAAGCTGTGCCATCACAGCAATAAAAATATTAAAATATATTCAAATTAAATACAGTTAGACCTATTATAAATTGTAATAATATCTCAAAGTACTACTAATTTTTTAGTAGTAAATCCTCGGTGAGCCTTAAAATTTTTTTAATTAATCCAAACTTTTGACTGGTAGTGGAAACATTGATTCGGATTTTGAATGTACGTCTCAGTCAAAAGGCTTCATTGTCAATCCACACATGTGCAGGTATTATAATCTAGAACAGTTTCCTGGCACCCTGCCATTCATATTCCATCCAGAGAAATGTCAGGACTCTGCAGTCTTCTCTAGGGTCAGTGCTCCGGTAGACAGACAGCCCAGAGGCTCAGCTGTGCCATCGCCAGCGGAAATAGAAGAGGTCACTCTCTGACCTGTGAAACACCTGAATGAAGATTTAGAAATCAATGGAACTCTCTGCCTTAGTGTTTTGCTGTTTTTTTATTAGGTTTGCCTGAGACTACAATCCACTCACAGAGACCACAAAATGTAAGGCAGTTTTCTCCTTGGTGGCTAAGGCTAAATTATAGCGGCCCGATTAATATCTAAAAATAGCACAAAAATGTCGCTGGGAGCAATTGTTTTTGGTACCATTTTACAAGTTCAATTCATTAATGAATGAAGTTATCTGAGAGCATGTACAATATTTATTAATCTAATGGTAAATTATTTATTGTTAATTCATGCTCATTCACAATGCAGAAAGTTTGTGTATTTATAAAATAATACTGACCCAAATTAATAAATGCTGTAAAGGTAGTAAAAATATGAAATAATAACAAATTGAAGTTCTGTAGTTCTGTACTTTTACAAAGAATAAATGTCACATTTCTGAGCTAATTATGCACTAAGGAAGCACGTCATTGTAAAATTTCTATATTAAATGTCCCATAACTCTGCACATGAAAAAATATCCTTATGCAGTATATCTTTGATCTGTGTGAAGAATCAATTATATGCTGATGGCATCCCCGCCATGGCTTTAAAACCTGCTGTCTTCACCAGAACACCTACACAAGCCTTCCAGAAGATTTGGTCAAGCCTCAGGCAAACCTTCCCAATTTACCTTTCAGGTACAGCAGGGGAGATGAGAAGATAAAAAGAGATGTACTTCAAAATGGAAGCAGTGCTAATAATAAAGATGAAAAGAAAAGGATGGGAGAAATGACAAGCAATAAGAAGAAGATGATGTGTTGTACTTGGTGTCCTGGTTTAGCCGTCCCTTTCATGCTTCTGTCTGAGTGATAAGCTTTTCCTTTGCCCTGCAGAGAAAAGAAGCCAGCTCTTTGTGTCTATTTCCACGCTGCAGAGATCACGAGATATCCGTTTATGATTAGTGTTCTATGCGGCATTGGCACCAGTAACATAACATTAAAAAAACACTGAAAATACAAACAGGATCCGCTAGACTAATTGCATTGTGTACAAAGATGACATTTCATAAGGCTCTAAACATGTACATTCTGATAATTATGAAAGCATCCGGGATGTGGAACCAATCACAATGTAAACACTCTCTTGTTGCTTCTCAGCTCGTGCATCATCACCCCTCTTCACTCTTGGAAGCGTGTGATTTGATGGGACGGCTTGCCATTCCGTCCTCTGGTTGGAAATCGTCCAACTGCAGTGATAGGACCATCTCATCAAAGGACAACAGCGGAAGCGTATAGAGGCCCTGCTGGTAGGCCATCTTGTGAACAAGAATTGTATTCTTTTATTTCCTTCGATGGTGTAATAGGTCTATCTTAAGCAGCTTTGGAGATGGGGCATCATATGGAAGACAGGCAATGTCATCGACATCCAACCGTGTTTGTGATTGCAAGGCCATTGGCATGGTACAGCCCGTCTTGAAATGAGATTGGTAACTGTGGTTCTGGGTGGAAATCTTACTGTTTAAGTATTCACAATACTCAAGGTCATAGGATATGGCTCCTTTTCGCTCACATGTTTAGCTTGGAGTTTTAAATTGCATTTTGCTTTTTATTATCCTGGGTAAAGCCATCCTATCTAAAGGGTTATCTTCAACAGCAACACATATAACTGGCTGGATGTTATGCTTTAGACATTTTTGATGGGTTACGCTAAAGGTATATTTAGTGCTGATGTGTTTCATTCATATTATAGCCATAGTATAAGTAAAATTTTATTCTACTTTCACAGTATTTTCAAGGAATAGTTTGCACAAAATGGCAGGTGTGCTGACTATGGACTAGAAAAGAGTGTCAAGTTCTTAAAAATCACTCCCTTCATGTTTCACTGAAAAATAAATCAATATCTAAGTAACAGCACAATATGGAATATCTGAGGTTGTGTTAATGGCAGATTTTTACATTTTTTCACTTTAAATCACACAAATGAATCGTTTATTTCAGCGGATTTACAATGCAGTTCTTTTACTCTGTTTGCTTGGCAGCCATCTTGGCAATTCCCCCAGGTGGCTATTTTCTATCTAGGCAACAAGAATGCAGTATAGGTTTTATCGGCTTGATAAGACTGAAATCTCCTGTTGGCAAAGCTTATGCTTCAACAAGTCATACCCCATTAACATTTGACAAAATATTTTGCATGTAAATTATGTTTAACAACAAAAAGGAGGGATCATTCCTGAGCCTCATATACAGATTTATACTATGGGCAGTATTCCTACTAAACAACTCTGCAATTCTTTTCAAATATAATGAAATATTATGAAGCATGTGCTCAATTAATTTTTTTCCAGAAGCCTCTATGCTTTTAATCTTACAAAATGCATTCTCACCTACAGCTTCAACATAGCTGGATTATTTTAGATGAATGCAGACAGCTAACACTTTATAATTAGTCCCAGACCCTCAGAAAGAAGGGAACAATGTTTTTTCTTTTCTTTATATGTCATCACAATTTTGAGGGACAAAGCTTGTTCAAGGTATTTGATGAAATTTCCTGCAAAGGCAAAAAGACTAAAAAACTGTCCTTGGGTTGTCTGTTCAGCTTGAAAATAAACCACAGAAGCGTGGCAGTAATGAAAAACCCACAGTGCTCTGGTACATGTCTGTTCATCATCCCAAACTACACTTATCATGTAAGATGTATGTGGCGCCATTCATCTACTAACTTAAAAAAAATGACATTACCCAGGTTCATCATCAATACAATGGCTGGAAAGAATTCCTTCATAGATCATCATGTTGCTGAACATTATCTGAGATTTATGAGCTGATTTGACTAAGTTTAAGATGGAGAACGAGACACGGATCTGTCTGAGCGCCGCCGGTGATGCCGTCGATGTTAGTCTCACTCTTCCATCGACCATCTCGCATTCACAACCCCAGTCGAGACAGCTCTCCCCCGATAAGGACGTCAACCCCACTCCAGTGCACTCCGCCACAGCCATGCATGAAATATGACACTGCAGACTGTAATAACACAATACACAGAGCATTCAATTACAGCACTGCCATCACCAAGGTCCTTCTTCTCGAGCCAGGGGCCAGTATTTACACCAGCCTGCCTATAGCTGTCCCCCCAGGTCTGAGTTATTGCCCCCCACCCTGTGCACTGAAGCACAGATGAGTCTTGCAGTCACATTCTCAAAAGCACACAAAACGTCTGCGCCAAAGCCCAGCATACTGATAGCAACCACCTCACATTTAATTAAAAACACACAATTATTTCATAATGATTTATAGAGCTGTCAGCAGGCTGGGAAGGAGATAGAGGAAGGAAGAAAACCTCTCATTTTTTTCTCTTGTTTTGACAGGTAAGGCAAAGCAAAGTCAATTGTTTTTTCCCTCTCTTTTATAATCTGCTGGGCTCTTGAAGACTTGAGCAAAATGGAGAACCACATCACACTGAGGCCTGTTATTTGTATTCATTGAAATTCAGAAGGATTTCTTTTATTTTATTTAGAACTGTGGAAGAAAGATAAGACAAGCTTGCCTTTGTGGCCCAGAGCATATGATGAGTCAAGGAACATAATTATAAAGAGATGTGCTTTTTCACAGTTAATTACACAGCTCTCATATCTAAAATTTGGGAAGATGGTAATGTTTTTTTGCAACTTTCATTCTCAGATCATTTTAGCAGCTTTTGACAGATTTGATGGGTTGGACCTAAAGGAATTAACCCAAATAGTCTATGTTTCAGGACTGTGTGCCCAAGATGAGTGATCACCTAGGCATAAACTCTCCCTGTCCTCCACCCTCCCCAGACGGAGCACAGCTATCATACAGTGGCTGGGACACCTGTAACAAGCTAATGAAAATATGGAAATAAAACCTGCAGAGAGGTTGACAAATGAATGTGGCTGGGTGCAGAGGCGGACAGTAGTGTTGTACATTTACTTGAGTATTGTACTTAAGTGCTTTTTGAGTATCTGTACTTTACTCGAGTTTTATTTTTTCTGGATGCCTATGACTTTAACTTCACTACATTTGAAACACAAATATTATACTTTTCACTCCACTACATTTCTACCAAAGTCCTCAAAGAAGAAAGTCATTTTTATGTAGCAGCTTTAAAGACAGTGAGTATTTTTTCTTCTTCTCTAAATGTGATTCTCTATCAGTGATAAGAGACAGTAGCATTGCTTTCAAAACAAAATGTTTTGCCTACATTTTAAGCAGTGTTGCTGTTGGGCAGTTACAGTATATGGCTTTGGTTGTGTAGTTGAGTTAGCGGCTTGGATTATTTGTTTTTATTAAATATTTTTATTCTAATGAAAGAAATTTCACTGTACACTTGATTCAAATGTGGATGAATTAATATGGTTTAATGTGTGTACACACTGCTACAGCTGTGTAAGAACATTACCATGCTGTTTTTTGTTTTATGATAGTGGGTAGGAGTCTTATTGGCCCGGTTTCACAAACGGAGCTTAGCTTAAGCCAGGACTAGGCATTAGTTAAATTAAGATATTCAAGCAACTTTTACAAAAATGCCTTATAAGAAAATATTAGGGATGTAACGGTATCAAAATTTCACGGTACGGTAATACCACTGTATTTATTGAATCATTTACATAAAAAATAAAACTAATTAAGAGGTGCCAGAAGTGTTTATTAAACAGTTTACATGAACAATGAACATTTCAATGGCACACACAGTAGCCATCTATCTGTAAACTTTGAAACAGGAACTTGAATATCAACTTGCACATTCATTACGTCAGTGCGTCATGTTATCTTGCTTCTCTGTGGTCACATAACCCTTATTCTCAGTATACTGTAACTGTTTTCACTGATATTTTTAATGGTTTCTGTTGTCAGAAAAACGGAATGAATATGAAATAGTGACTGAAATGCACGCCATTATAAGGCCTACTGAACTAGCTCTATCTTACAAGATGTTAATCTAGATTAAAAACCTTATTTATAATCGTTTATAATTATATAGCCTAATTATATTTATAATTCATAATAATGAAACCAAGGACACATAATGCTGTGATTTTGGATCTATTTGCATGTAGAATAGAGTTAGAAACAACATATCTATTTTAACTGAAAGCCCTGCTCCTCTCAGCCGCTCACTAAACAGAACAGACACAGAGAGAGGTGCACGCGCCACGCTGGGAGAACAAGAGCTCGCGCGGCACTACCAGAGACTCTAGATTTCTAGTCGCTTTTAGGGAAAAATGTCGCTAAGGGGGTCTGAATAGTCGCTAAATATAGAGACAAAGTCGCTAAGTTGGCAACACCGATCTGTAGCCACAACAGACCTCATAGAATGATGGGCACGCTCGGGCTGATGGGAATTGTAGTTTCCGCTACCATTTGCTCCTTTCGCCTGAGCAAACCTTTCTCAGAAGACCTATCATTTAATCGAGTCATGCGACCATGGTATTATCGAAAAAATTTGTTATTGCGGTACGACGGTATTTACAATACCGTTACATCCCTAGAAACATTACAGGTATGAATGTTAACACAAAACAATGACACTGACATGTTTTAAGATAGCCTATGTCAGAGCAAGATGTTTCATCTGAGACAGCTCAAACATGCAATATAGTCTGGGACTAGTTTAATCCTTGTCTGTGAAACTAAAGTAATTATTTATTTATTTATTTATTTATTTTTACATTGTTAAAAGCTCTTTATTACACAGATATTAGTCTAATTAGATTACAACTCAGTGTATTCAGAGGTATAAGGTAATGCAAGTGTAACATACACAATGCAGCAGTAATAAAACTGCAATGACCAGAAATGTACTAATAATACTACTTTTAAAAGCAAGTATATACTTTCACTTAAGTAAAAATTTGTGTTTATAACTTTCACTTGTAACAGAGTAATATTTGACCAGTAGTATCTATACGTACACTCAAGTAATGGATTTGTGTACTTTGCCCGCCTCTAGCTGGGTGCAGCTAAAAAAAACGGAGACTCAGTTCAGATATTATCATAAAACAGATGTAACACACTAGGTAAATTGAAAGTATAAGGAACAAAAAGATGCAGAAGTTGTTTTCAGCATTTCAGTGATTGATGTAATTGTGTCATTCAAATAAATCTTACCTTTGCTTGCTGCTTTATCCATCTGTGTGTCATTTTCTTTATTTTATTAAAATTACACTGCTATCACTCAGAGTGATAACAATCTCTGCTCTACTGATGCAGTGAGCAAGCAACAAAATCTCCAATGATCCCTTTCTCGCTTCAGATGTAAACAGTTGTCCGTAGGGTTATCTGTCATCGCTGTCAGATAGCAGATGCAGCCTTTGATAAATCATGTTCGCTGCTGAGAATATCTACGTTTATCGAACTCAAGAAATCATTGCCTCAGTCACGCCAGCTTCTGAATAAGATTAAATCTCACATAAGGTCACTAAACAGAGCTAAGCAAAGAATTTTATTTATTTATTCCTTGAGTGTGTGTGATGTCCATTACAATTTGAACCAGGTTTGCTAGGCTATTACCATTTTATACAGACCTCTAGTTTGATTGGATAATAAATAATAAGGATTTTTTACTTTATTATTATTATTTTTATATTATTTTTTATAAAACAAAGTTACAACAAATGTTATACAGCCTGTAAGCATTGCTGCATCTGTGTACCCCAGTGACAGTCTGGGTAAGGGACAGGACCAGAATAAGCCTCCAAGAAAATTCCTCACTATTTTTATTTATTTATTTATTTATTTTCATTATTAAAAAAGATTGGAGGCAAAATCATTAGGGTTCATCTTGCTATAACCAGCGGTAAAAAAATATTTTATAAGTAAATATTTATTTAATATCCTTTCGCAATTGGGGAATCACAGCTCTTTCGCAGAAATAAGACTAACGAGACTCGAACTGGTGAATTGAAACGGGCTCTTTAAGACAATTGATTCAGTCAAATGGAATCGATTCCTGTCAAGCTTCGAATCCAAGTATAGGTCTCTAGTATCAGCTCTTAGGGGTGTTCGGTTCCGTTTTTTTTTTTTGGAGTCGACTCCGACTCCACTACTCCATTTACTTTGAATTAAAATAGAAATACATTTGCGCCTAGAAAATCACATCAACCACCTGCTGTAAGTACAAACTTAATATTTACACGCGAAGTGTGTTCTGGGAACGAGTGTAGTGGCTGTAAATAGGCTGAGTCACTAAATAGTAAATATGTTTTATGTGCTGATCCTGCGTCAGTAAAAACACATGTTCATATAGAGACATAACGTCACGTTTACGTAAACATGGGTCCTTTTGGGGGCGAACAACAGCGGTTACTCTATTACTCTATATCTAGATTTTTTAACTTTTTAACACGGAAATTAAGTTTACATGGGATGCATTTAGCAAGGAAATTGAATTAATATTAGTGTAAATATGTTGAACTTGAAAAAACACTCGACGCTGGGAGTCGATTCCGACACTAGTGAGAGTCGAGGAATCGACTCTTTTGGAGTCGACTCCCCATCTCTAATTACCAACACTTGCTTCCGTTTAAACTCAAGGAGCACGAGTAAACATATCATCTCTTCATCATACAGTAATTGCAAGCCTCAGAAGAAAAAAATAACATCAGAAGGTATGTTGAAAGATATAGTAGCCTACAACTCAGATGTAACTTTCCAAACACGTTGCGTAATCATCTAATCAGCGTGTTGACCGCGTTAAGACCTTGATAACACATTAACGTCACCTAGCGTTATATTCAGGTTACCCCAGGAAAGTCATTTGTACACAGAAAGATTTTATGACAGAGTTTGTGTATATTTTTTTTTCATTTCTCTACCTCGCAAAACAGTTATATTGGAGTGGAAGCAGGTGGAAAATTGCAGTCAATCCTTTGTGTTAAACCCTTTGTATACGTTACTCAGTCACTAAGGCTCTATCTCCAGTGAGAAACAATAAGTTAAGATCTCAAAACATTTACTTTCCAGATTTAAATTTCTTATTCATTTTAGCAAATAACTTTTGTTTTGTTTGGACAGGTGTGCAAAAGAATAACAGTCTAAGTAGCCTACAATTTCCACAGTAACTAATTTCACATGGGCAAGACAACACAATCAGAACTAATGATTTGATTCTCAGCAAAATTGCCATACTCTTTAATAACACTGTTTCTGCATTTAAGGACATGCAAAATGATCCAATCTCTGAGACATGGATGCAAGTTCTATTAATGTTTTATGTTTATATGAAGACAAAGCTACAAAAATCAGTGCATTCAGTTTTTATTTGTCCTGCATGCTACAGCATTGACTTTTTCTACTCCTAAAAATATGTTTAGTGTGATTCGCCATAGCATATAACCTAGCCATAAACTACAGTTTCAGCAGAAATTGACCTAAAACAAACATTTTGTTCAACTGCCATTTTGTGGCATTGGCCAGATTACTGATACTGTATAACAAGGGTTTAAAAATGATTGTTTTGGTCTAACTTTGTAGATATGAATTAGGTTTAGTTCACACTGCAGGCACACTAACACGAGCAGCATCCATTTTTATTTCTGCAAACATAGTGCCCTGTGTCTGATGTCTGATGTCACATCTTCTTCTGTGCATGCCCGGGTTGTATACGGTTCACATATGTTGTCCCATAAAACGGTCATATCAGTTGCACACTAAAAAACAGCCAAAATGATTAAGAAAAACTAAATAAGTGGCTCATTCAAAGCAGGCTATTTCCAACCATGTTTCTGAGTGAGTGTAAAAAAAAGACCTACAAAAGTACCGACTATCACAGACCCATAACGTTCCACTATTCCCAGCAGTCCCTCAGGTCCAACCCTGCCGCTGGCATTGTACCCAATTAACTAAAACCATGTTAAATTAGAGCTATGATCAACTGTGTGTTTTGCTGAATTCCCATGTTAGATAATTGGCTCTTGTTCTGACAGAATTAGGTGAGGTGCTGAATCGCTGACTCACTAGTGGTAGCAAAAAAATGAAAATGGAAATTAATGATTGTTTTCAAAAATATTTTTCATAATCTTTATCGCTCTTACACCCGGTCCTGTCTGCCATTGTTTGAACAAAAAGCTTGTCCTATCTCTCATACACTCAGACTACAGCAAGGTATAGGGCTGAGGGCAGGATTAGTTGTTATGAAAGTGGAGTGTAAGAATGTTAAAATGCATTACAAATATAAAACAAGATAAACTGAGTGACATACAGTTTATAGCTTTAACAGGAACTGCAGTGATGTAGTGATGGTATTGGCAGTGGGAGTGTTTGAAGCAGTGTGCATGAGCTGAAATGACGCCAGCTTAGCGCAAAGACAGTGGTGTGATGAGATGTGTAATCACTGCTTTTTTTAAAAAATACTTTTGAGTCACCAGGAACTAGTGAAGAAAATTAGAATTTGATTCTAATTTTATTTACAAAACCTCAAAAATACCTCAAACCTCAAACCTCAAAAAAAAAAAAAAATATATATATATAAACAATATTTAGACAAATTTGTATTTTTAGACTTTCTAAAGTCTTCTATCATGTTGGCAAATAATAATTTGCACAGATGCTGTTAGATAAGTACCTGTGTAAAGAGCCAGTAAAATTCAAGGTGCGGTTTCCGAGTTTTCCGTTGCTCTGGGAAGTTTGCCTGCTAACAGATCGGGAGGAATAAAGATCCATCTGTTATATAAGTCCATCATCAGGTTTATTAAATATTGAAGCGTGCATTCTGAAGAATGCCTTTGCTTAAGCCCTTATCAAAATGAGAACCGCACTGAGAAGCTTCTGCATCCGCTCAGCCCTTTAGCTATTTTCATACACTCATACATATGTCATTATTTTTAGTGAGTGATAATCGTAGCTAGTGTGGTATTCTGTAAATCGTTCCATATTCACAATTATTAAAATGGTAAAAACAGTTTGTAAAAGAAATGACACATTTCCCTGACTAATGGCAAATATATAAACACTATGTCTAAAGCATAGTCCATACGAAAATACAGTGGGTACCGAAAGTATTCAGACCCCCTTACATTTTTCACTCTTTGTTATATTGCAGACATTTTCTAAAATCATTTTTTCATGTTTTCCCCTCATTAATTTACACACAGCACCCCATATTGACAGACACAGAATTGTTGACATTTTTGCAGATTTATTAAAAAAGAAAAACTGAAATATCACATGGTCCTAAATACTGCAGTGACACTCATATATTAAACTCGGGTGCTGTCCATTTCTTCTGATCATCCTTGAGATGGTTCTCCACCTTCATTTGAGTCCAGCTGTGTTTGATTATACT
>JAUMHP010000062.1:9351112-9379392 GCA_032361065.1 Enteromius trimaculatus | reverse complement strand
CCCCCCCCCCCCCCCCCCCCCCCCCCCCCCCCCCCCCCCCCCCCCCCCCCCCCCCCCCCCCCCCCGCCAGAATACTTTCCTTACCCACTGTAAATATAAATTAAATATAAAAAAGGGGTTTACTGGGTTAGGGTTAACTGTTGAAATGACTTGTTTAAGCATTGAAAAATAACTAATTGATTTTTTAGGAAAATTAATTATATTTTCCATTAACATGTTATTTTTGCCTACAACATGGAAATGAGAAACTTGTTCCAGTTCATTTCTGGCACTGAAAACATATGGGAAACTGCCTCTCTATTATAAGAAATATCAAGGTTTAATTGAATATATTTTTAGACCAAGGTAATGAGAGCCATTCATTAAACTAAGCCCACCATAGAAAATATTCTTTTGCATGTACAGAACGTTAATGAATGTCGAACTGTTTAATTCATGTTCATATGTCAGGTTAAGAAAAATATCAAGTTGAGCACAACAGAAAATGCTGTTAAATTCAAGGTGCTATGTCACAAAATCAATCATACAGAACCTTCAAGGTGAAGCCTTGTGAAGAATGATGTCAGTACTGAAAGAAATGGTGTCTTTTTATATTTCTTAAAACCCCATGTAATATTTTTAAAAACCTTCAGTAAAAACCACGTTTGAATCATAAAGCTACATATGACTAATATCAGTACTTTTGAGAAAAGAATATTTTCTGATTATGACAATTAAATAAAACCATCTCGGAGGTTTTCTCAAGGCCGGTCGTGACAAACCTCCAGCCCAGCTGCCCCTCCCTCCCACACTCCCTCCGCAAAGTGTGTTGAAATGAGGCCTGATGAAAAGTCTATGGCGGGTGTGAATAATTCATGAATCATAAATTACAGCGCATGCCTCCCTGTAGGGGTAGTTATTTCACACCAGCTGTTCTGTAGCCTCCTCCTGTGCAGAAAATTAAAGAGAGGCAGTATCCTGAACTGTCCGCCGCCCTGACCGCGTCTCAGCGCTGTCCACCTCTGCCAGAGCTTTTATCATGACATCTTGTTCTTCGATACAAAAGGAACAGAACTGTGTGTTTTCTTTGTTACGCTCGATCGATAGCTTCATTCAATATCTGCACACAGCACGACTGGCCCCATAGGGCTCCCTGCAAGAATTTTTGTGTGAGCCATAAAGCAGCAGTTTTTTGTTTATTAACAGGTCATTATAGTGAAACAAAGTACTAAAAAGAGCTGACGCTAAAAAAAAAGAAAAAAAAAAAAGTCCTATTTCTGATGTCACGCGTAAGTGATTTTAAATAAGAATGTGTTTTCTTGTACCTTTGAGGTAATCTAGCATGGCTCCTAAAAATGTTTTTACCAAAACTCTCTAAAGCCCTTTAATGTGATAAAGAACAAAGAACAAAAGCTTTCGTAGGTCTTAATATTTTATTTATTCATTTGATTTTTCAAAACTATTTTTTCATAATAAATCTTCACTTTGAGGTCATCAAAGAATTGTCACAATAAAAACAAAAGAAGGTATTATAGAAAAATTGTACACAAATAAAAAACACACAAAAACAAAAAGCAACATTTTATTCAGAATGTCATATATTTTATACCTCTTGTACATTCCACACAGTACAAGATAGCAGAGAGAAGAATGTTTGCAAACACTTTTGAAGGGTTGTTTTTGCTATCTTTGTGCTTTTTAGCTATAATCCAATACTCCGTTTTGGGGGGCTGAACTCATTTGTTACTTTTTGAGATTACGATATTGTCTTTCGGTAGACTCGGGAGTCCTAAATACCATGCATAATTTGTTTGGTCACTAAGACAAGCAAGAGGATATTGCTTAAACAGTCCAAAATCTTATTTTCCACATGTCTGTTTGCTTTCCAAAACCTATACTCATACTCGTCTTTTAATGTTGACACAACAGCAGAAAAAACAAACAAAAAAAACAAACAAAAAAAGAGGGAGTATGACAAAAAGAACAGATGTTGGAGATGCACATAAAGGAGGGAAAATAAAATCTGTATAGCTAATGGCAGAAACGGTTCTATCGCTATAGCAACACATTAACATTTAATTTTTCATTTGTTTTCGCCTTGGTTTTTTCTTAAAAAAAAAAAAAAAAGTTTGAAGAGCAGGTATACTGTAGTTGGCATCATCTATATAACAGGCTATAAAACACCACTTCAGCCACAGTCCAGAGAGCACACAGATAGTCTTTGCACCGTATATAAACATGTAATAAGATACTTTACGTGCATGGAGATTTCCTCAATCTATCCCGAATGGCCCCGGTATTCCTTGCCGTCATCGTTTTGACAAACATACTAACAGAAGAAAATCCATCAACCTTTACACTTGGATTGATATTTAAGGCCTCCACAATTCTCTTTGACACCAAGGGTTCTGTCCACCGAATGGAAATCAGTTCGGATCCCACAAGGAGCGGTCCTTTCTCATCCAAACGCGCAATACTGCCATCAGAAAAGGGAGTCAAATACTTTGGCTGATTTAACAATCATAGGTAGCATCTCATTTTAAGTCCTTCGGTCCTTTTCCATCCGTCCCCATCGGTGAATGTCTGTTTGGATTGTTGCAGATGGTTTGTCTGGCTTTAGAGGGAAAATGTTCCGGCAACACATATACAGGCAACATAATATGAAATACACTTAATTCTAACCAGCGGCCTTGTCTCTCAGTGATCCACAACTGTAGTAGTGACTACACGGAGTCTTCTTGCACACTTCATTTTGTACACACTTTTCAGCTTAGTAAAGTTCTGGTGTGCTCGGTTATAAAGTATGTTTTCTTGTTAGTAACAGTATATTGTGTCTTAGGTCAAACTAAGACAGTTTAGTCTTTTTCGATGTATTTTTTTCTCAATTACTATACACAGGTGGATCTCCCTCCCCTTTTGCGTGTGAGTTCGGAGGATCTGTGGGTGGGTTGTAAGGGGGGGGGGGAGAAAGTCTGTGAGATCAGACGTAGTACTCCTTGTCCTTGTTCTTTTTATCTTTTTTATTTTTGGGCACGCCAATGGGCTTTTCTTTCACAGCGGCTCCATTGGGCTGTGTGGCGGAATTGCTAATGTAGTTACGGCTCTCGTCCACGTGGTACGAGCCCTCGTCGCGATTTCGGTATTTGTACATGGCGTAGAGCAGGATTAGGATGCAGAGGGCGGCTGCTGCGACGATGCCTACGACCATACCCGTGGTGCTGCTGGACTCCCGAATCACCTCCGGGCTGGGGTAACCTTTGGCTTCGGGCAGTGGAGGGTGAGCTGTGGACACATAGGAAGGGAAAAGAGAGAGTGATCCTTTATTACAGCCACAGAGATACTAATTTAGCTCTATTTCACGGCTCTCTAAAACACTTTATATTGATTGGTGACTTGCGGCAGTCAGTGTTCAGCTATTTTCTAATATCCACCATCATTCGTGGCAATACTGAATGTTATCCAGGTCAATAGGGTAACTCGATTTTCCTGTGCAATGACAAACTTCTCCATCCCTGTTGCTGGGAGCTATGGTCAACACCGCTCTAACACACCCTCTTGCAATTATCAAGTAACCCTGAACACCTTGATTAGTTCAGGTGTGTTTGATTGGGGTTGGAGCTGAAATTTCAGGACCAGGTTTGGAGACTTCCATTGGTTCCTAACACTAGTTCTGGAGCAGCACGACAGTCCACATTTTAGACGTCTCTCTTTGACACATCCACTTCAGGTCTTGGAGTCTTTACTAACAAGGTGATGAGTAGAGTTAGGTAAGCTTGGTCATGGAAACATACAGAATGTGCCAATTTGGAGATATTCCAGAACAAGGGAAATGTAAATCACAATACTTGAGAAGTAATCCATTGCCATTTCTGTTATAAGGCTGCATCAAATGTGATTTTCATGGTCATCTTATCAGTAAAGCCAGTTCTGTGACCAGTAGTAAATCATGTCCTTTCAGATGGAGCAGCATTTACTATATAGAGGCATAGTTCACTGAAAATATTATATTTAATTACATGTTTTTACTAACAGTCATAACAGTCGAGGATTTATTTAAAACACTTCTGTGATATATTGTGGATTCTTACACAGAATAAGGCACATAACATTTCACAGCATTCTAAGCAGTGTTTAAGGCTAATTAATGTAGATTATCATTGCATTAATTCTTCATTATAATTAAAAATATAATCAGACGAACCATATATTGTCATAGTCTTTGTGTTTATTAGTAACGTTGAATCAATGAAAGCAGTTACATCTTCCGTTTATTCAGCTACCGCGATAGGAATTTCTTTGGCGGTGTGTATTTGGAGTTTCTGCGCACTCTGTAGCCTTTGGATGGAGATCTGTTACCAATCACAGAACTTGTTAGTGCTTCACTGATAAGATGCGCATAACTATCACAGCTTTTGTCTTATCACGATTACGCGATAAAGTGATGGGCATTTCGGCTTTTTTCAAAGATTCGGCTCTTTTGGCTCGGCTCCCTTAAAAGAGCCGGCTCTTATGGCTCCCAAATGGCTCTGTATTTAGCATCACTTAGAGCCTTCTATTTTAACCCAATTTATCTATTGTGAATGTTTTGTGTATTGATAAGCAACTTTTTAATTCCTTATTTTTCATAAAAAAATATACAGTTACTATTATTTAAAATTTTAATAAAACTGTAATTGAACGCAAACAAATCAAATAACCTAAATACAGGGAAAAGTCTTAACATATATAATTAACATATATAACAAAACACTGTCTTTAGTGCAGGTTGGCATTGAGAAATATGAGATGCCTCAGCTTGAATGGGCGGATGCGATTTCTCCTCTCTGTAATTAATTGTCCTGTTTTTTTAGAAGACTCTTTCTGTCGCACTGTGTTCCTGGCTTGTACCACTACACACTCGCTATCTTTAAAGCATGTGCTCCCTTTCTTTCTTTCATATAATTGTACGATCCTAGTGGGTCCTCCCATGTGATTAGCCGCATGATGTTCCCAAATGAAGCCCCGCCCCCTTACGGCAGAAGACTCGGCTCGTTCGCGAACGACACATCACTAGCGTGATGAATCATGCAGCCCTATTCTGTTACATTGCGATATTAGTACTATAATAGTGTTCTTTTTTTTTCATTGATTTTCCTTAGCTTTAAGATAATGTGGAGGTAAAATTAGAATTTTAACATGAAGATTTCATGTCCACGTATTTACTTTTAGTCAGAAGCCATTTAATTAACTCCATGTTGGGGTGGTCCAGGCTTAATTCGCAATAATGACCAGCTGACTGCTTATTATTCCTTTCTTAAAAACCTTAAACCATTTAAGTAATTGTTCTTATTGATTATGAAAGTTAATTTACAAGTATTCATTACTGTCATGTCAATATTGCAGCTTCTTTCACCAAAGCGAAATGATAATATTCAGTTCTGAGCTGAAGAGAAACACTAAGAGGAGAAGAAACTTGAAAGAAACCCAAAAATCAATATTTCTTTGCCAAATTGATTTCTCTCCTGACGAGATTAGATATCCCACTGAGAAACTGCTTCACGGCACAGTACAGTCACTTGAGTAAACAGAATATAAACTACAAAAACGGTACTCAGCCATGCAATATATGTATAGTATGTACTTCCGCTGAACGGACAAACTTGTACAGTAAGCTTGTGCTAACACACTTCGTATCAAACCGTAACGAAATACATCTGGCTGACACAGATAGAGCAATCAGAATGGATATGGCGTGTATTTTCCATGAGCTGTGACCACTGAGTGAACCTCTCTTCCTGGCTATTTATTCCTGGCAGTGAGAAGCGTGGTGGGTGGAATGGTGTGGTATAGTTTCTTCTGATTTATGTCTCTTGGAGAGGGGACAGTAACTGCGAGACAGCGTGGCTGCAGGCTGAACGCAAACGCTCGACAAAACAACACCTGTGACAAAGCCGTTTACAGCTTAGGCCGATCCACCGCAACCCGCAGGTGCAGGAAATGAGATGATGACAAAGTACAGCAGGGAGTTATGGATGGCGACCTCTGCTCAAACATCTGCTTTTAGAAATGTCACATGGAAGGAGGACACTTTGGGGATCCGTAACATCATTTATCTGAGACCTTATTAGCTTTGCATTTTGTTTTTTTTTTGTGTGCCTTTTTACAAGATCATTGCATGACATGTTTCATGCATTTGCCTTCATTGCACTATGTATAATATGACTGTTGCATGGGCCACTAGAGCCTGTAACTAAGCCAGCTGAAGGAATCCAGATTGGGTTAACCTTTGGGCTTCATTTTTCATGTCGAAAGTGGTTTGCGCAGTCGACTGAGTAACCAGGATGCACCCGCTGCGTGGAGAAATGGGAAACACAGTATGTGCAACGCTACCATGCTCGCTGGCCTTTTTTTGAATTTATACGTCTAATGGAATTTCCAGGTTTCTTTAACCTGCACACAATCAAAAATTATGGGTAAAATAATCAAAGATACTCCCTCAATCCCACTCTATCCACTCCTAAATAGTATTCAAAATCACATATCACATACAGTAGAATTTAAGATGGATAGTATTCACATTGGGACTTTAGAATACATATCTGCATAAACACGAAATGTGAGCTGAAATTATATGGAAGCACAAAGAAATTTTGATGACAGGCACAAGTTTAAGTTTGTTTAATATAATGACCTATTTAAAAACTCATTTAAGCAATGAGCTCCCTCTGTGCCAAGAAGAAAATTAAAATACTATATTTACAGCACATAAACAGGGTAAAGAATTTAATGTGGTTTAATGGGGTATTAATGTCTGTTTTAAGAGGCAAAGGCAGATTATACAAACATATATTTCAGCGCACATTGTGAATACTTTGATAAACGAGCACATAAGCAACAGCGCAGCTCAGGTAACAGCGCGTCCTAACCGGCAACAAAATGATAAAAGCTCTTTGGAGTTAATCTGAGCTCCTGTTCAAACTAGCTGCGACAAGCGGTGAATGCCGCTACATTTTGTCAGTCGCTCGGTTTCTATTTCTGCACCGTAGCGTTGGATTATTAAACATCAAACATAGATGAGTCTAGCAGAGGTTGTTTTTGGAAGCTGGGAAACATCGGATATGACAAATCCCTCAAGATCAACAAGGAACACCACAAAATGGATGCCGCCCCACGAATGTGCTGAAAATACAAGAAGTGTTCTAGGTTTACGCTTTTCAGTTCGCCCTCGCTGTTATGATTAGCTGTTTTGTTGCGTAGAATTTTCGCATTCTGAAAAATGACTTCTCACTGGAGTCTTGTTGCGCTTGACACAACGGAGACATTATTTCTAGATCGTTTTTATTTTTCTGCTGTACAATGAATTTGTGAGAAATGATGCCATTTGGTATTTTAAAACTAAGTGCATTTGGTAAAATGTCAAATGATGATTTCAACTAATGATGGTTTCAACTCAAAATTATAGTGGAATATGTATTTACGTTCTTGTAACTTGGACTGTAGTCAAATAATCTTTCATGGAGTGATTTCAAACAGAATGATGGAAAAATGGCAAAGAACAAGTGGAGAGTAATAATATAAAAGAAAGATGACTAACCTAACCCACCTGAACTTGGGTCGCAAGGGTCGATGTCCTCATCGTCGCTGGGACATTCTGCCGACGCTACCAGAAGATCATCCTGTAACAGAGAGACACAGAAGAGATGAAGGGTTAGTCAAAAACACCTAGTGGCATCATTACAGTTTTATAGGGCTGCTGTGTCATCTAAGGCCTCACGCTGCGAAAGAGAGAGAGAGGAGCGAAAAAGGAAATGTCCTTTCCACTGCCACTCTGACATCTCTCACAGGTCCTCTGAGCTTTGACTCACAGGCGTGATCAAAGGTGTCCTAACCGTCAAAGGTCACAACGTTTCCTCAAAAACGACTGTGTCTCAGGATTATAACACACCAAATCGCCTTATAGTACAGTCTGGAGAGACTTCCACATCAAGGCAGTTGGAAAAATCGATCAGAGCAGCACAAACACATACACGCACATACACAAAGATTTCACAAATCCTTTGACGAATACAATTTAGCTGGCAGTTGCTTTATAAATACAGTCACGCAGAAACATGTGGTGTACGGAGCATCAAATCCCCTCACATGCTTCCGTCCCGCTGGAAAACAATCTCTTCAAACGTGCCTTTTAATCTGAAATGAAACCATAGCAAGCAAATCTAAAGACAAGCCCTATCAATGACAACACACGGCGCTGAGACACGCACAACACCACATACTGAAGGAAATCTTGCCTCTGCTCCAGTGATGGTTCCGAAGGGAAAGAAAGCCATGTTGAGATTTCACGCTTTGAATTCCAAAGATGGTATCCGACTGCGGTTTAATAGCTCAGAACGTCTCTCCGTGCAGGAATTCTCCATCAACTATGTAAAAAGGTAGCGAGCTCGATGTTCCTCTCAGTGCTACAGCAGAAAATTCCATCTGACGAAGTCGCTTTGGTGGCATCCATTTAGTGCCAGTCTTCACACTTCTCTCTCTCTCTCCCTCTCTCTGCAATTAGCCAGAGTGTGTATACATTTGCCAGCTGGCCAAACGTGTACATGCATGTGTGTTTGTCCCAATAGAAATGCAGGACTGGCTGAGTGTGTGCGTGCGCGCAGGGAGGAAAGACATCGATTTGTCTCTCTGAGCTCACACAGTCTGCCCACAGGCTGCGGGGCAATGCCCACGCCAATCAGGACCTTTCACCATCATCACAGCCACGCGGACCACACGAAACAACACGGGAAGAGAAAGAGACTGAGAAGAAAGGGAGAGGAAAGTGGGAGTGGGAGGGCACCCTGCACGCTTGTTTCAAAGTGGTTGCTATAACCACATGGTTGCCATTTTCCTTGCAGCGATATCTGTTCAACTCCCAGCTCTCAAACACCCTGCAAGTAGGTCAGTGCGGGTGAATAATTTAGATGCCTGACGTTACAGTGCTGGTTTGTGTGCTGCTGGAATGCTGGGAGACATGGAGGTAATGTGTTGCAGCAGGAGTGCACAACAGAGCCCTCGATAGAGGCCGGCAGCACCATGTGTCTGCCTGACTCGAGAGAGAGAGAGAATAATAACACAGAGGTCCTGGGAGCCACAGGCCGATGCGTGAAGTCATCCATACCACTCCATCTCTCGTTCTGCGAGCTGACATGTAAAGGCATAAAAGACCACAACTATCATAGACATTGAGATTAGTAGTCAACGGAAGGTGGTAATGCTCTTGAAATAAAACGGATGGGGGAAAGGTACACAGTCTTAATAATGCATAGGCTTCAGCGAGAACTTAAACCCAATGTTCCTTTTCTTGACATGACCACGGAGAGAAAAAGGGAGTTCTAGAACAGGGATGAAGGTGTGGGGTAACAGTTAAAGATGTCAGGAGGAAACTGACAACACAAGTGGAGATCCGTGAGGTGAGGTGAGGTATCACCATTGTGCTCAAACAACCATCTCAAGTAGAGCGTGGCAACATATATTGAATTTTCACAACATGTACTACTATTCAAAGTCTTGGGATTGGAAAAATGTAATATTTTGAAAGGAAAACCTTATATGCTCACCCATGCTGTTTTTATTTTAACATTTGAAAATGAAGTTTCTTTCTCTGATGGAATTTTCAGCAGACACTATTTTAGTCTACAGTGTTACATCATCCTTCTGATGTCATACTAATATGCTCAAGTAAAATTCATTATCATCAATGTGGAAAACAGTTGCTGCTTTAAAAAAAAAAATAGTTCAAAGAAATAAAAATCTTTAGTAATGTTATGAATGTCTTAACTGTCACTTTTAAATAATTTAGTGCCTCTTTGCTGAATGTTAAAAAATTCTTACTGACCCCATACTTTTGGAAAAATAATGTATTTCCAATGATTCTGTTATTAATTTGAAATCATATTCTAATTATGTTTCCTAACTAACACGTCATTAAACCAATTTCCTTCCTTGTGTTCCTTTAAATTCTAACTGTCCTTTTCTTGGTTTAATCGGTTCAAAACTCTGATTTACTTATATTTGTCCTCACTCGAAAAATGATCAAGGACATACTCAATTTTTAATATATTAAAAGACATGTAATAGAAAACATGCCTTGACTATTTTAACTACATTTTTTATGTTTTGAGTTTGTAGATCTTGCAATGGAATGCTTTTAATCTCTCACACTCCGGTTGCAATAATGGTATAAAATTAGTCTGGAATGATGTTAAAAAATTCTTACTGACCCCATACTTTTAAAAAGTAGTGTATTTCCAATGATTCTGTTAGCCATATCGTTTAAAAGCATTGTAATGTATTTACATTTAAAATGATCAAGAGTAATTAACTGATAGAGCAGACAGGAACCTGCTAAATGACTACATGCCATTGTCAGCTTTACAAGAACATTCTCCACCCAAACGTTTGTTAGGATCTGTATTTGAATTCCTCTCACACAGCTGAACGCCTGAAACCATCCTTCTCTTTCCTCTTTTGGAAACGCTGCCCCTCAGCAAAGTGTCAAAACTCGAATCTAAGTCCTCAGATGTGGCGTTACACAAGCACTTGAGCGTGAGGCTGTTTTCTGCAGAAAAGTCACGTATGACTAAGACAGAGCCTTCAGCATCCATCTGCCTGAGATCGCCGTTCTCCTCCATCCACTGCCCACTCAACAGCTGTGCTGAGGCGTATGAAGGGGACAGAAGCGGCCTACATTATGACTGTCCATTTTCCTCCTGCTGAATAACTACGGTGTAGCATGATAGCATTGGTTACATGCACACACAGACACCACATGCACAGGATCACACTCCCTGTTTTGCTTGCTCTTAATTACTGCACTGCCAACAGGCACAATAAGGGATGTGACACGGAGCCAAAATGGGCGGGAGAGCAGAGGGAGAGGGACAGAAGACGGCGCTCGGTTCACCTGTGCACGCAGTGGAGGAACCAGCTGTGCCCTAATGAGAAAGGAGTTACCTCAACACACACACACACAAGCTCTCAGAAAACACAGTTATCAAGCTCCACCTCCATTCAGCCTGTTCCAATTACCTCACAGCTGCCAGACTCCTCTACAGAGACTAAAAGTAGGAGCCAACTGTACATGCCCTGGATATAACAGGAGCCAAAAGCAACGCTCCCCCCCCCCCCACACCTCACCTAGTGTAAAGACATTTTATGTTATTATCTTAGGTATCATATTTTGTCTAGACGATCCGGCCAAATGCTCCATAACACTAATTTTGCAGTAACTACTGACCCTCTAATGGTTCCCTCAATTTCCCTCTAAAATATATCGCATTTCTCAAGGCCTTGTTCTGTAATCATTTGCACTCAAAAAACAATATCAATTTTATAGGCGGTCTGAAATGGCCAGGCTCAGATGCTCGAATTCACCTCTATCTCTCCATCTCTATTTCTTTTAGTCATGAAGATGCTAGTACTCCACCACGAATACGAATATCTCAGAACAGTGCACCGTCTGTTGTTGTTGCCATGGTGACATGAAGATTCAGCCTGTTCAAAATGATAGAAAATAAAAACCGTATCGCCTCGGTGGCTCAGCTGGGACCTGCAAAGCAAACCATTGATTTCTCGCTATCTGCTTTTCTGCTTTTCCTCCATATTCCTTTCCCCCAGCCAGTGTGAGAGAAGGAAAGAGTGAGAGAAAGCACAAGAACATCAAAGTCTGCCAGCTAACTTAGCAGCACTGCTAATGAAGTGTGAATATTCATAGAGAGGTCCTGGTGCTAAATGCAGCCTCAGTTCGCTGAGAGCTGTGTGTTTAAAATACCGAGAGCTCATACAATGAATAAAAAATGGCCACTGATGCACTGCAGTATTCTCTAACAAGAACAGTAGCGAAAAGAAAAAAAAAATTATAGCTGCAAGCAGCAATTACCAGGGTTCGAGCATTTTTAAGGCCTTTGAGTTTAAATAGGGACACCTGGGTGTATGGCTGACACGAAAATGGACAATAGGCTCAGAGACACACACACACACAGAAACGAAATGGTTAAAATTTTTATATTTTACAATACAAACACACAGACAGTTGCTCAATATGAGGAGATCTATCAAATGATATGCATATTGTGTGAAACATCACGTGATTACAGAGCCAAAAAAAACCTTTTTCTTTCACAATTTTTACAGACCTTTAGGACTATGAGTCAAACATGTCTTCTGAGTTTCGTTCCGATCAACCTCTGTTAAACTTGTCTAATAAGTGCTCAAACTTCATTGGTGTTTCTCAAAAAACATGGCCGCCATTGGCCAATGTCCTCATAGAGACTTGTGCCAGGTTGGAGCAAAATGCTCCAATATGTTTTTCTGCCTCATAGCACCACCAAGGGAAGATACCTCATTTCGTTCCAGAGTTATAGACAGAATAACATTTGGCTAACGTTAGCGTAGATGCTAAATGGCATACTGTTTTGTGCCAAAATCAATATTTAAACTTTTTTTTTGGATAATTATTAATATTCAATGTCCACAGATTATTTCTGCAGCGGTTTGGTTCTGATCGGGCCGAAAAACCTAGGACTATTTTGCAAAAGTACAGTAGGTTTCGCATATAAGTCAATTTTGCGGGAAAACTGTGCGTCATAGAGCAAAACTATACACTTTTATTCGGGCTATTCCAAGGAGTGCAACTATGTGATATTTTTAATTCTACACCAAACGGTTTACGAGCTACAAACAAAAATGTCTACAATTTTTGGTTTTACGCTGTAGCGCCTCCTTCGTGTCAAACCCCAGAAATTTGCAGGAAACACAATGCCGATATGCCTGCTTGTGTAACGCTAGCATGTACAGGGCCTCTGTATACGCTCACTCACGTGTTTCAACTTGTGAAAGATTTAAAAGTGCTAAAAAAAACACTCAATGTGAGAACAGGTTGAATCTCTCCGTTTCTTATCACTTAATGCCATACTGCGAAGAGAAATAGAGAATCTGGACCTTTCATGGAAGATGCAAATTAAATAAGCTTCCTGTGCATGTCTTCACAAATCAAATCAGGAATCATTCTCATTTGGCTAAATTATTTTAGCACATTCAAATGCTTCACAGTGCCTTGGTTATTTTTAACAGCTCATTAATATTCTCTTAGTGAAGGCAACATAAAATCAAAATTAACCCAGTTAATTCCTTTTTCATTGCTGCTTGTATTGTGGATGATACATTTGGTGGATTTTATTCCAGTTTTTGTCTTCATAAATTGATTGATCGATCACTTTAACCATTACCCAAATAGTTGTTTTCAGTCTGGTTTCTCTTCTGGTTTGTAATAGAAACAGATGAATAAATTCCAGATGAATAAAATCTAGTTCAGTTGTATTATTTTGAATTTATGAATATGAATACTTAAATAACAGTCCTCTGTATTATCTGCATACATAAAATATTAAAAAAGCAAATGCATCAAGACTGACCGTAAAAAAAGTACTCAAACAACTCTTGACTCACTCTGAGAAGACATGTGAGTCACAAGTAGCCATTACAAGTAACTCCCAGAGGTCATCCAAGTGGGCATAAATAAATCTGATCATACACGCTGCCCACAGACAGAACACTCTGTGACAGACTGAAGCTCTAGATTTTATACAAAGAGAGAGCGGGCAACCTGCAGACTTCAAGCAACACAATACACACGTCACAGCACACTGAGTTAAACTTTACTGGAGGACAGCACTTAATCTTCAGACACTTTTAATGAGGGGCAGAATAAAATGAGATGCAGATCAAAAAAGGACGGCACAAATTACAGTGTAAGTGGGCGGTGGAGACGACCGAAGGAAGCGTCTCGTTAAGGATGAGAAGAATCGTGCATGCCGTGACTCGCTGCAACAGATGTGGACATCGGCGACTAACGACGCCGACCTCATGCACACTCACAAAAGCACTGCAACTTTTCTCTCTTAACTCTCTCCCTGCTGCCCCAATTGCTGCTTCTCTCTCTCTTTCTCTCTCTCCCGCACGCTTGCTCTACGTGCAGAGTGCTGCAGACAAATGGTGCATGCCTCTTTCGCTGCATGGATATGACAACATCAAAGACTCTGCATGCGATGATGGCTGGATGGAGAAGGACCGTGAGAAAGAGAGACTACCTGGGATGAGGAACAATGCCACCTCGCATCCATGATGGCAGCCTGGCTACACTGTCTGCTTCCTCTACACAGCTTTGCTTTTCTGTTTAGGTGAGAGTTTGTCCTCTCCCCCTCTCTGATCTCCCCGTCCCTGCTCCTAGAGCAATAAAAAAGCCCCACACCAGTAAAATAAAGTCCGCTTTGTCAGATCAAAAGTGATGACTGGAGAAGTCCTACTTTGGTAAGCAGATAGGGATGATAAATTGTCTGTGCATCAGGAGAGACTATGAGTGCCTTCTACAGACTAGAAGAGAGAGAGAGAGAGAGAGGGAGGGAAGGCGTAAGCGAGGGAGAAAAGAAAACGAGAAAGATACACACGGATAGAGGCGGGAGAGAGAGAGGGAAAATACGGTACGACTGCAAGCTTATCACCTGACTTGGCTCAGCCAATCATCATCGCCGCTTGGCTTGAGGTTGCTAAGGGTTTTTCAGTTGGAGACATTTTATTATAGCCTTTTTTTTACAAAGAGATGGATGTGTGTATATGGAGAGCAGTGAAAGATGGGGGGGTGCACACACCTTCTGCCCTGCCATGAAACTCCACAGAGGCACAACCTACAATCTAACATCAAACGCGCATGCACGCTCTCAAAATAAATTCGAGAAAGCGAACGTTACAAAACGGATGGGAAAAGCTCCGTGTTTTCATCTCAACCGGCCCTCATGATCCTCTGGGACCTTGGGTTATTCAGCTCCATCTAAATGCCTCCGCCAGTTAAACTAACCAGCATGAACGCTTGTTTAACTCGCATTCAAATTTGTGCTTTGGGCACATACACGCCTACTGAGAAAGGAGGGGCGGAACAGATAAAGACAGATATGTTTTATTCGCACCGTGGTCAGTCTCGCGGGACTCTATTTGTTCCCTGCGTCGGCACAATCTGCGCATGGGCACCAAACGCTACCATACATTATGAATGTGACAATTCATAAAAAGGGACAAAAAACAAGCCAAGGTCTTGATGGCGACGTACATTAGATATGACAGGTCGGAATACAAATATCTGCTTCATCATGTAGACTATACAAGCCTTTTGTGAATTAGCAGGGTCGTCATTACCCAGAAGCACACTGATTAATAACAGTTTGCAATATCACCACCTCTGGAGGGAAAGAAAGAGAGAGAGAGAGGGAGGGTGGGGAAAAAAAAGAAACCCATGAAAAGTAGCTGAGCAGCAGTCCATTTTATTACTCGCTTTGTGCCAGCTCAAACAATCGTATTGATTGACTGATTTAAGTGGTCAGTGTAAATGAGCACTGGGACAACAGTGCATGCAGGGCAAGTCACCGGATCCATTAATTGGACAGAAGTGGGAAAAAAGGCACAGGAATCTAGACCAGTTTAAATCTATCTGTGCTGAACATTGTCCTGCCTCATGATGCAACACAATGAAATGAGTAATGCCTCATTAGAGTACATGTGAAGCTGGACTGTTGTATTTTAGGAGTAGGGACACACGCGCACATCTAATTGAGGTCAATGTACAGCACTTAAAATAAGAGTAAAATACATATGATTTTCTGGCAATATAAAATGAAGCAACATTGTGAATTTGGCCCTTTGCCCAAAATATGTTAATAGACTAATTTTGTAATTACTTGATTCATATTTTTGAATTAGTTAAAAAATATAATTTTAGAGACATTTCAGAGATGCTGTACATTTGTGTTTTAATTAATATATGTGTGTGTATTAGTATATATATATGTGTGTGTGTGTGTGTGTGTGTGTATATATATATATATACAGTAGTTCTGTTAAGGGATTAATCGTATTTATAATAAATGTTTTGGTTTACATAATATATGTGTGTGCTATGTATATTATGTATACATATAAATACACACATATATATTTATAGTATATATTTACAGTATATATTTATATTAATGTAGTTTGTATTATATATAAAATATTTAGTAAATAAACATAAAACAAATAAAATTTTTCTCCTAAATATATATATGTGTGTGTGTATGTGTTTATATATTCATCATAATAAACATACACAGTATATATTATGTAAATAAAAACTTTTATTTTGGATTAATCACTTGACAGCACTAATATAGCATTTTATTTGAAAAGAATAAATCATACATCAGCTACATCCTAGAGACAATTTTGATATTAATTTCATCCCCAAAGTCTTGCTAGGTTAGACAGACACATTCATACACACACATTAGTTGAGTGCATCATTTCAAATCACAAAACAAAATTTCCACATGCAATTTCCATATATATTCCCACGATGCCAGAACTGATTTGTAATGACACCAGGACCACACACTGTAAACACATTACAGTATTTCTCAGTAAATTTTCCACCAAGAGAAAAAAAAACTATGACCTATTTTGCATCTGATGGAATCGAATCCACTCGGCGCCAACACGGGGCATCTATAAATGCATGACTCTCACGTGGCACACGCCCACGCTGCCATTTTCTAGGCAGAGAAGTGGTGCTTCACTGCCCTCTGCCCATCTCTAGATCTAAAAGATACCCTGGGGTGTTTAATGACATGCACAGCTCACACAGGAAATGCTAATTTATTATTTAAAGCCCAGCACATAGCCTGACGGCCCACTGCAGCAAGATCAGAACAAACGCACAGGTTCCTGGCATGCCAAATCCCATTGAGCCGAACACCACAGCTGCAGATGTCAGAACAACGGCATCATAAACTAGACAGACCAGCTACATATCCATAAACGTGGTGCTGTAACAGGTAAAATGCAGAGAAAGTGTAGTTCAGAGAACAAAAACCAAAGAGAAAGAGTGGGACAGAGGATAAAGAAGATAATGAAAAAGCTGTCACTTCTGAACATCAGTCGTGCGGGTGGTAGTCACAAAGGAAATCAACTTCTGATAGAAATATTAAACATCTCATCTGTCAGTCACAAGCAGACGGTGCATGCATGTGCTTTTCTAAGTATGTTGGGCTCCTTTGAGACGACCTCAGTTGTTTGTTTGTTGTGGCGGCTGTTTGAACAGAAACGAGTAAAACACAACGCTTCTCCTCTTGCTGGCTTTCGATCATTAACGTTACTTTATAAAGCTTATATGCTCTGAGCCACTGTCAGACAATAGCAAAACCAGTTTATCTGAGGATAATCCAAGCTCCACACGTCGTTTCAAGATTAGGTATGCTCACAGAGCAGATCTGAAGCCATTAAACAAAAATAAAATCTGGTCATGCATAGTATGCAAAATAATTCCAAAGACTACAGACCTCATTTACACTATGCACAAATTTGCTGTATTACAAGCAAATCAATTGATCTGCACAAAATACCATCTCCTTCTAAGCCATTCATTTGTAAAACCTTTGTGCAATAAAAATCATCTCTATTATCTACAGTGGCTTTATCTACAAAGGCCACGCTGACAATCTGGCAATCAAAATCCTTTTTAAAGCTGGAAACAGAAGTTTTAGGATTTTTACATCCAAAACAAAGCAATTTAATGAAATAAAATAGATTAAGAATATTATACTTGAGCTCGCTAATCAAACATTAATTATTTGGGTCAGTGGTGTGACGCTTTCTTGTCTATTAAAAATTCATATAGAAAATGACTCAAAAATTAACATCTTCTATGATGAGCATGTTTTTTGATTTAGAATAAAATTTGCTTTAATATTTTTGGTTAACTAAGACTCCCCAAACAATTTGAATGATTAAATATCTAAAAATCCATAAATTATTAATTCATGATAGTTAAAAACACTTTTATTTTATTATTATTAATTTCTTTAGTATTAAGTAAGTATTAAGTATTTAATTTTTTACAGCACATTACATTTTTAATTAGCTGATTAAATGTAATATTTTCTTTAGAATTCCTAAATACCATATAAAACTGTCATAAAGGTGACTGGTGTTTTAAACTAGATTCTTTCTTTTAGACATTTTTAGGTGCGTTTCTTTATTGCGAGCACCATTATACATCACTGACCCATATAATTTAATATAATCAAACTATAATCAGTTAATTTTTCCAGTTCCTCCAATCAACAACCTTTAATACAGATTGAGCAATTAGGTATTTATGTAGCTCACTGTTCTTTACCATAATGCACAGCAATTTTCATACTCTCGAGCACCACTTAAATTCCTTCAGCCCTTTTACTTCCAGATCTTGGCTAATTCGAGGATGTTTAAGGGGAAGACCTCGACGGACACTCTGGAAAAGTGTTAGGAAGATGGAGAGCCCAAGAAGTTCCATTAGCTCTTATTACAGAGGGCTCTCCGGTCTAATGGCCGCTCCAGTCTAATGGGCATCACAAAGGCCTGTAATCAAAGAACCACAAACTCCTCTTTCATTTCGCATCCCTCTCCATCCAGCTTTTATCATTAATTAGATATTAAAAATCCATCTTTAAAAAAATGAAGCCGTTGATTTGAACAGCGCAGCTGTGCTGAGAGAGAGAAAGAGAATGTAATGGATGATAATGGAGCGCAGATGGCGCAAACTTAGAGAGCAGTGTAGACACTGCTGTGCCGAGAAGAGAGGAGTCTCAGATTTCCATGGCAACATTTACCATCAACGACGGTGTGCGGAGGGCGGCGAGCCCACCATTTTGTAATGCAATCCACACACGAGGCCATGATAAGCCAACATCACGATTGGGCGCTAATAGATCGAAATATCTGTTATTGCACAACTATCGCTTTCACACGACGTGCCTGGAGTGCCCTTGAGCAGGGAGGTAATTTAATATGCAGTGCCAGAATCAGTTTTAACCATATCAAATTACGGTTTTATTGTTGTGGAGGCTAAATCACAGTGCGTGAAGTCACGCACGAGGAGACGAGACTGAACTGGCCTTGGCAAGCCTGTCAATCACCCCGCTCAGCCTCCTGCTCTGACATGTAATTACAGCGCCGCCGTAATTAGAGCTCACTGTCAGGGCCCTGAATGATGCCTCGTGCTCCACTCGGAGAGAGAAAACCTGCGAGTTGTAAAGGAGAAAGCATGTCCACCTACACGCCACTCATCTTCCCTGCTGATTTCTCCCCTTTATGGCCCCGTTCCATTTGCCTGTGGGTTCTCTCTGTTCATACAGACTTATTGACTGACTCTAGTCTCCCGGCACACTCTCTCTCATCCTGAGCCACAGCACATCCCCAAAAGAAACAGGCCAATCACTTTATGTCTGAAAGCAATTGAATTGTGCTGGGCCGAAACCCTTTGCCGGTTCGATAATGTGCGATCTAGCCACGGGCTTGTCTTTAAGTGCCCTGGTCTTAGTCTTGAGGCCTCTTTTGCTTGAGAGAGCACGAAGCTCAGTCTAAACCGGCCTCATTGCTGTCTGGGTCACTTATTGAAACACCACTTATAATGTTTTGGATGGTAAAAGAGAAACTGAGCTAGTGTACGCGAGAGGAATAAAGAGCGAGTCCGAGAGTAATGATGTAGACGGCCAGTAACAGCACAGAGATAAAACACAACACACTGACCCAGACAAAACACGGCCTGTCTGTTGCAATCTAAACGCACCGATCGATTCAGAATCTCTTTGTGACTTCTTCATGACCTTTTTATGGTAACTGGACAAAATCATTCAAAGCGAAACCTATTCAACTGAATTATTTTGTCAACTCCGAAATCAGACATCGCTGTGATATGCAAGCTCGTTTTTTTCTCTTCCCTAAAAGCAACACCTAGCATATTAATTACAGAATTAGCACAACATGCTTAATGGCATGAGAAATTTCTAGACTTTTCAAAACCACATTTTAAAGGTGCCCTCAGCAATTTTTTCCTCGTTAAAAAGTTTTATACATAATCAAACGAGGCTACTTTGGGAAAAAGTTTATGTAAACATCAATAATAACATCATGTGCACTCACATGGGATCAAGACACAATAATGTTAATAATAATACTAGTAAACTAACAAAAGCTGCTTTATTTAAAATGAAGCAGGCAGCCTCATGGGGGTGGACTTATTTTGCTAATGGAATAAATGAAACATGTCTGACAGTATGCTTTCATACCGACAGCGTTAACGCTAAATTTCGGTCATTATGTGATAAATCCATAAAAACCACCAAAAGGTATGACGATCACTGAGTGCATCAGAAAAATGAAGGCAAAACCATAGCGTTTTCCAATTGATGTCACATTCCGACAAGGAAGGAAAAAACATTGAACTTCAACACCAGCTTTCACAGAATAGCAAGTTAGAATAAAGTGGCCGCTGACCTGTGGAGTTGTCGTCTGCTTGCCTTGGCGGTTGGATGCGGTCGTAGTGGTGATGTCGGTGATGGAGGGCGACGTTTCTGAGCGGTTGCCTGTGGCGGAGGCGCTGGACTGGGGCGTAATGGAAGAGGAGGGCATATCTCCCACCAGTCGGGCGCTACCCTCCACACGTACGTTGGGGTCGCCCTCGGCGGCCATGTTGAGCACTTTTAGGCCATTGTAGTAAAGCCCTGAGAGCTGGCCCTGGAAGGGCCGACTGCCCTTCTCCCAGCCTCCGATCTTTATGGTGGTCTGACTGTTGAAGATGGTGAGCTGCCGACCTGCCGGGGAAGAACGTTACAGAAAATACAAGAGTGTTCAACGGCCCGCTCCCCCACGCCATAGAGACGCACACATACACATGCACACGCTAACAAACATAGACACGCACACACACACGCACACACGAGAAAACAGAACTGATGGAAGTCCTGATGGTAAAACACACAACAACCGTAACCTTATTTTCCCTGGGGATCATGAAGCAATAAATTACACTAATGCTAACAGCAACACTGGTAATTTATCGACTGTAATTTAATGGCTGCTGTTGGCACAAAGTAAATAAATGAAGGGGATGAGAAAGCTGGGTCCCAAAAAAAATCAATGGGACTTTGCTAAAAGGACAATCAAATATATACTAAGATGAGAGACAAAAATATTCTTCATCTGTACAAAGTACAAATTTCCCCCTTTTTCGTGTGAGCAAATTACTGTTAATCTGTAAATACAGCAGTTTATTGCAAATTACTGTACAAAGCCTGTATGCACAGGTCTAGTAAATTTGATTGAGATTGCCTTTCAGCAAGGGCAATGGCAATTAAAATTAATTAGACTGAAATAAGGTTTATGTGAGAATGGCTTTACAGCTACATGACACAGTACAAATGATTCATCATGGTTATAATTCCATTGAAAAGGGAAAGCAAGAAAACAAGCAAACTTGAAAACAAATCACTTTGAACGATTTAATTTGTTACATACATTGCAGCATGCATTCAAGTCTTTTCCCTTCTTGTGTGTTTAACTTGCTTGTTAAAGGGACTTCATATCTGATGCCAATAATCATTGAAGCTATTTAAGAGACATTTGCTTTGAGATTTTAACTGTGCACTTTAGCAGTTTCCAAAAGAAATATGTTTAGCATGACAAGAAGATATGCACATATAAATTAAATAGTGTGTGTACATCACTATGAATTCAAATAATTTCCACTGAGGACATGTACTTTAATTAGTCATTTATATTATTACAGCTGCAAAATAACATTATTTAAATAGGTATTTTAATGATGTAAACATATTTTGTTAATGATTGAACTAACTTCAGTTATCAGTATATTACCAGTCCCTTTAACCTCTGACAGGTTTACAAGTACAGTATAACAACACATTATTGAACTGTACAGTGCATATATTACAAACTACATTTGTTTAATTTTTAAACTTGGTTATACAGGGGATTTATGTTTTAGATGGTTTATTTGCTGTGCAAAATATCACTTGCTTATGATCAAATTATCTTTTATTTAAAGTTTTAATCAGTGTTTTTACCTTTGTCGAGTAGCCATTCGTCAACTACTCGACCAAGCCGATATGGGATTCGCTGTCTAGCAATCGCCAGGCGTTCGTTATCAATGTTGCCTTTAAAGTTTAAAGAGACATTTCATTGTTAAAAATCTGAAAGGTCAAAGATTAAAACCTACAGTGAAACATATGCCTTAACTCTCTGTTTTTTTCTTCTTTTTTTCCTCTTATTTTCTTTCTTTCATTTTTTTTTATTTGGAACACCAAGGTTGCATACATAAGAATGATGAAGCTTTTCATTCAATTAAAATTTAAGCAAACAAATTAACCCTATTTTAATAGAAGCATTATGTTAAATATGCACCTACTCTTCTCGTGTTAAGAGAAACCAACCAAACTCAATCACGTTTATACACAATATCACTCCTTTACATTTACAAAATAGTAATCTTTTAAATCTTTTTAGCAGATTTTTCATCTAGTTATACATGAAAACTAGCTCATTTTAATCTAAATATTGACATTACAGTACATTCCAGCGTTTTGCAACCAATTTGATTTTAGCTTCACATTTGCTATCTAATCTAAGGTATTTTCAGTCATTTTTGATATGATAAATCTCACATTATCAGATCACAATACATTTAAAAACATCAAAGTAGCAGAAAAAACACTCAAAGGATTAAAGCAACAGGAGGATTATCAGTTCATCAGTAATGCATGTAAGATCAGTTCATGTTTCCCATGTGAATTTGAAATTGCTCTGACAAAAGCTTTGACCTCAGAGATGTCTGTGAGCAAACATTCAGGCGCTCGTTCCCTACGGTGGGCTTAGCAGAAGCTGTGCTTAAATGCAGATATTTATGCAACATGTCCAGGTTGAGCCAGCTACGATAGCTCTATTCAATTGAGATTATTTGAAAGCATTTACTTCACTCCCATTACAACCCACACATAATTACCACTCCTGACTTTGCTGGAAAATTCAACATGAACCTGACTTGCCTAGATTTCCAAAGAGTATAATTACGCCTCACAATTTTTACTCTATGAGCCATTAACTTGTTACTTGTCAGTCAAAAATGAGTCTCGCTCTCTCTATATGTGATTAAAGTATGATTAAAATATGAATGCATGAAAATGTTTCCTCAACGAGACGTAACCAGAGTAGAGAGTCAGCCTGAAGGCTATGATGTGAGAAATTCCTAACAAATTTCCATTCTAATGTGTCCTCATTTCCTTTATGCCGTATATATGAACAAATACTGAAAATTCTATCATCAACCGTATGACTTTCTTTCTATGAACATAAAGGACATTTTTGTAAATATACTCTTTTTCAAGAAAAGAAAGTTTGGTCATCTGAGCTAGATCTTTATTCACTTTAATTATGTGGAAAATATCCGCAAAGACATTATTCAAACTATTTTCCTTTGTGTTCTACGGAAGAATGAATGTCATACAGGTTTGAAATGACAAAGGTGAGACATTTTTGCAAATGATCCCTTTAAAATACCAAATTTAATCTTATACCACCTCACACGAGTATGGCTGCTCTAGTCGACTGCACTTTTGAGGTGAAGCTCTTTATTCTGTATCCGACGCTGAAATGACACGACTAAATTGCTTCTCAAACACAGTAGAATACTGTTTTTGATAGGTGATTGTAGAATAAGAACACCCACGGATGGGGAAATAAGGCTTCCGCAGGGCTGCGCGTAAGGACAGATGGAGTGATTGACTCTGGACTTGAGTTTGAGAACACCTATATTCTGCTTTGAGAGCGGAAAGACTTTGAAACTCCATTACAATGAGTCCACCTTTCCTTTAACTTTCATTCATTTGTATCCCCCCCCCCCTTTCTTTAATTCTGTAATTTTCTCCCTCCTACCACGTGCAGTCAGGTCTAACTGTGATTTATGTCCACTTGTGCACTTTACCTACAGTAATCAAGGGTGAAAGGAGTAATTTGTCTCAAATCATAGCTTAAAAGAAACAAGACAGGAAGGGGGGAAAAAAGCAATAGGAGCTCTTGGAGCAGGATGTACCGGATGACTAAGGGCAAGTTGTGCGCATGATTGCTTGAATGCACATAAACACCCACCCACCCACCCACTCGCACACATACACACGCAGTGGTCATGTTCTGTTTAAATGAGGGGGCAGTTGCCCGAGGGTCTCTCAGTAAAGTGAAAATGACTGGCTTGTTAGCTTAGCATGCTAACAGTCTGTGCACTCTTCCTTTTGTAAATATTAGATGCATTCCTGTTTCAACAAAGTCTTCTAAATAATCAAAAGACAACATTTGTGTGCTTTTATATCTGTTCTGCATCCATTTGTAATGTTAGGCAGTGATTTTCAAGGACAGCAACAACACCTCAATTTATCCCTCCGCCAGTCCAAACCTCATGCTGTGGCCATTTTGTGCCCAGCAGTAGCCGTGTGACGGTAATTCTGTCAGGAACATTGCATTTATTACTATTTCTTTTTTATTCTTTATGAAAAATGTCTACATAAGTGCTTGGGTCTATTTAAAATGTCTACAGATGGTCAGGTGATTTTAAATGCTACAGTATATAGGAGGTTTCGCCCCTCACCTTTCATCAAAGTGCTTTTAAAAAATCTATGATTACCTGAGCTGTCAGAACTCTTAGAAATCTTTCCATCACATTCGCTCAAACCAGCAACTGCAATTTGTTTCAATGTCAATCCTTGCCTTAACAGTCACTAAGAATTATTGTTACATTAAAGGGATAATTCACCTAAAAATGAATAATGTGTTATCATTTATTCACCCTCATGTCGTCCCAAACCTGTATGACTATTTTTGTACAATGAAAGTAAGTAGAGTCAAGTAGAGTTGTTTTGGTTTGCATTTAATATATAAACAGCCAAATTCAATAAAAAAAGGTAATAAATAAGAGAGAGAAATTCTGCAGAAAAAAAAAATGCTTGATGGCATAATATTCTTTAATATTCAAAATATTCTATTGTTTCAGGTATCACCCATCCTGCCAGTCAGTGTCAGAACAAAAAGCTCCCTGTTTTACTAAAATAACAATATAAACACAAATACAAAACTCTCCTGATGTACATTCAGCAAAATTTAGGTGCTATTTTAAATAAAGTTTAAATTTAATTTGATTCACTTATATATTTTTTTGGTTTCACCTATATAAGGTGGCCTTAACTACTGTGTACTTGCATTTAAATTAATAATTTCATACAATGCACTTAATGTGAACATACTGTACAAGTTGTTACATTGTACTTATATATATATATATATATATATAACCTATATGTAGATACATCAGTAATTATTTTCTGCATTTACACTGTTGACCCATCCCTTACACTTTAACCCACCCTTAAACCTACCCAAACCAGTCCCTAACCTTACCCATATCCCACCTCAATAGCAGCAGTGTTTTGCAATACAATACGTCCACAATAAGTTCATTGTACTTATTTTTTATATGCAAGTACAGTACATAGTGTTTAAGGCCACCTAATATAAAATGTGACCTTTTAACAGTAAAACAGACAAGACTTCAGGGAGAGGAATTGATGAGTTAGGAGTTAAATATAGAAAATTAAATATTATTACAATACAATCAGTGAGGTGAAAGAATGAAAGCATAGGTTAAGAGCGGGCGGAAAATAGGCATGCTTTCTTTGTATGCTAAAGCTATACTAGTTACAGAACTAATTGCTCAAGATAAACAAGCTTCCCATTTTGTTCTCCCTCGTTGTCAATTTAAATTCAATGCATTTATTATCTCGTCTAAGGCAGAGCAGAGTCAATCAAGCGCTGATTAAAATGAAGCGGTCATGACTAATTTTCTTTTTTTTAAATATTTCAGTGGAAAAGTTTCTTCCATTCTGCCACGGACATGAGATGCATTAGTATTCAGGCAATCACAAGCGCACCGCTCACTAAATCCACAGACACAATGGAAACAGGAAGCTGAGAGAAAATGGCACATTACAATGGCTCCATTTTAACAAGCAATTGTCTTCCACTCCAAATGAAAGTCGCTGCTGGTATTTGGGTTTGTTTGTTTACACTAAAACAATGAGAGGGTCTCGACGAGGAAAAACAGTACCTCTCTCTCTCCGTGCCTGTTTCTATTTCCATCCCTCTGTATTCTTTACAGTCCTGTTTCCAAGAACTTATGTCTGTTTCTATGATATTTTGTTTCAGCGTATGTCCTAGTTTGCCTAAGCTGTTGTAAATACAAAATGTCAACTCTTGGATTTGGATAATCCTGTTAAGATTCTTACTCCTCTCCAAATTAAATAACACAAAATGCAATTCTATGTAACCGGTGTATCTACAGCGGCGTCTCACGAGTATACATTAGCATTTTCCCAGCACATTTCGAATTTAATGACAAGCCGTATTGAACTCAACGATGAGCAACGGACGACAACGCAGCACTTAAGGGAAGCATGAGATTTTCTGAGCTTCATTACCACTTCAGTCGTCGAACGCTCAACATTTACCGTCAACAATCTATCACGTCTGCTCTCAAGAAGAAAGACGCTTGCGAAGATCGAGAGCAAATAATCTCTGTAATGGAAGAGATGGTTTAAGAAGAGCTTGAAGTAAAATACAAATTAAAAGACTAATACAGCCGCCTCCTTTTCATCATGATTGACAAACGAGAGCAATGGGATTATTTCTCATCTCTGATCTCTTGTCAAGCTTTTGTCAGGGCTTTTCAGGCGACTGAGAGGCTGGTGAATTTGATAACCCTGGCTCTGACATTTTCAGCCTTCTAAAGCCCCAAGAGCAATCATCTCTGCTGACATTTGGAAAGGATACCAGGGTTACCTTTTTTTAAGTGTGAGAAACCACAATCACAGACAAAGGCATTTTGTCCTTAACCCTGTGATTCAGACTCTTTTTCCTGAGCTCTGCCAGCCTTTTATTGTTCCCATTGTGCATAGCTGCATGGCTGAGATTGTATGTGAGTGTGTGAGTGTGTGTGTGTGTGAGAACATGCGTATAAAGGCTGAGGGCTCTTACCTGTTGGGTAGCGCTCAATGACTGGCAGATCATCCACCTGCAAGGTGGCGTTACCACCACTTCTCGTAAAGCGAACTATGTGGTACTTTCCATCATTTACAAACTTTGATGTTTCTTCAATGTTTATGTCATCAGTGCCCACATTGAACACCACTTTGATATTGCCTCTTTCCTGTAAAGACAGAGAGAGAAAGAGAGAGAGAGAGAGAGAGAGAGAGAGAGAGAAAAGAAAAGGAAGAGGGCTTTAAGATTACATCATAGATTCATTCTGTTCTGATTCACTCCACCAACATAAAGTGGTCAGGTTATATGCACTGGTTTATTTTAGCACATGAACATTACATTTAATGATCATCACTCTGTCTTAGCAACCTTGTGGAAGACAATTTTTGATTATTAATAAAGGCTCTCATAGAGAGGCAGCTATACTCCATCTGAACTGGCAGAATAACAGATGTACCGAATTTATTGAGGACCAAACAAGGTGATAGTTTATCAGCCCGTGCACAATTTCTCCTGACAGCACAATGCATCAGAAAGATTTACCACTGCTTTAATTTGCCTGCAAAAGGCGGCATTCATATTTAATAACAAAAATATCTATAATTTATGTTTTTAATGAGCCTATTACATGAAGGAAATGGATAGTAATAAAGAAACCGGCAAGTATTTTTCTCCATTTTAGCAGTTTTGCAATGTTCTTTTGATAATAATTAGCCGGGATATATTTGTTATGTCTGTGTATATAGAAAAAAAATTAGTTCTGACATTTAGTAAATATTACAATTCAGTGGGTATTATTGCAGTTGAAATGTGATATGTAAGTGATAATGTACAGTCAGCTAGTCATTATGACAAAATAAATCCTGACAGGTTGATCAGGACACCATCATGCGGCGGGAGGCCATCTTAAAGTAGTTTATTTTGGATTAATGACCGATGGACTGTACACCATCCTGCTCATTACATGATTACTTACCAATTAAAGACATGAATGGACATGAAATATTGATTGCAGCTGAACTTATTCAATTACAAGAAAGGTAATGCTGAGTGATATGAGAGACATACTATAGCTGATACTTTGTACATTGTTAAATTAAACAACCCAGTGCTGATTATACAAAAACATTATACCGCTTTTTACCGCAAATTTTAATAAATGAACATTATACTGTATTGCTGATATCCTGCATAGCTGTGTGCAAGTGTCATGTCTCTCTTATGACCTCGTGTCCTCTTCCTTTTCATTTTGTTAAATAATTTCAACTCAATCCCCTTTGAATCAATCCTGCAGAGTGATACAAAACCCCTCAGCTTTGTGTGGGCATCTGATTTCTAATATA
>JAUMHP010000062.1:9334018-9351012 GCA_032361065.1 Enteromius trimaculatus | reverse complement strand
AGATAGATAGATAGATAGATAGATAGATAGATAGATAGATAGATAGATAGATAGATACATAGATAGATAGATACATACATAGATACATAGATAGATAGAAATTACAGATGAAGAAATGAAAATAGATAAGGGGGAGGAAAGAAAAAGTAATTAGGAGGTTGAGGGAAAAAAATAAGAAAGGAAGAAAGCAAATTAGGAGGAGGTAAAGAATGAAGCAAGCAATGAACCAAAGACAGTAGGAAGGGAAGGTAAAGAAATAAAAAAATGGAGGAATAAAAGAAGGTGCTGTGTCGACTTTGAGCAATGAATTTACAAATAACTCCTTTATTAGACGGAAGCATGTGTAATAATCTCTGCAGGTGTGTGTGTGTGTGTGTGTGTCAGTACGTCCAGTCTAAGCCTCCCTGAGCCCCATGTGTGAGCTACAGTGACATAATGAGCAATCTCTCTAGAGGTTTGGCTTGACTGGGTTTAGATTACACACCACAGCTATTGTTCCTTCTATCTCTCTCTCACTTTCTGCAGATTCTCTTGGGAGAGTGTATAGCATTTAAAGAATCAATCACCTCCATACTATCAAGAGGATGATATGTCTTTCTCATATAAACTTGCACACACACACATACACAGTGCACCCACTATAGAGTGCAGCTTGCAGCCCTGTACAGTCATTCACTGTCTCACTGTGTTTGCTGGTGGGGATGCTGCATTGTTCCGAGTAGAATATCACTGTCAAGTGCATGTAGTCTTTGACCACTCAACTCATCCCTTTGCCTCTTTTAATTCCCTCTATCTCCCTCTTAGTCAGGACAGCCTACGCTTCCAATTCTCAGCTTCTCGGAGTATCATATTTAACTGGGCACATCACCATTCACCAGCATATCCATGCTACCCTCTCATTACAGCAATTCGCCCTTTCAGACTATAGCTCTGACATAAAAGAGAGCAAAAAAGACTGAGAGATAGATTACTCAACCCCATGAGCTCACTTACTCCAACTCTACTCAGATTTGCAGTGATGGAGGAGAGAGGCAGCACACTAAAGCAGCTCGCGCATTCATTAATAGCCTTTGGAAACATATGAAAGCAAACACAAACACGTTTTTTTAAGAACGAGGGGGAGTGATGTTGAACCTACACCATTCGATTTTAGACCGCAAGTTACATAGGATCCATTTTTCTGTAGGTGTGAGAGAATGCAGCCTTCTACTGTAGAACTTCATCTAAATGTGGCCTCTGTTATATTTCTCAGTGAAACTGTGGAGGAAAGGGGAGATAAAAAGTGCAAGACTGCAGCAAAATAAGAGGGGAAGAAGGAAAAAAAAGGGGATGGGTTTGACTTTAAAAACACTGTGCTGGAGCCCAGGGTAACTTCTGATGATTTGCCTCGCTTTCTACTTTCATTTTTTTTTTTTCGTTTTCATCCAATCATTTCAGTGGGAAAGAGAACATTTACTGGTGCACACAGACGAGGCTGCACACACACACTTTTCTGCACTCCACATAACCTACTGTTAATGGTTTTTAAATGGTAATTTTGCTGCAACAACAGAACTCGTGCTGTTCTCAAACTCCTCGTCGCGGCATACTAAAACAGTGCTGGAAGCAGGTGGGGCTGGACAGATTTGTAGTTCGGCTGAGAAGGTGTCCGCTGGTGCTGTAAATAGCATAGCAGACACAAAGCTGGAAGCGACTTCGGTTTTAGTTTATTATTATCAGAGCTTGTGAATTATGCTCAGCTGTGAACAATGTCACCGAATATTCCCGGGAAAAAGAGGTCCGGAGGTTTGAGAGGTTTAGATTAGCTTGGCCGGGAGGGGGGCGGAGGCAGAAGCAATGGACCCTGATGCACTGCCTCGGAGCCTGGGGGGATGCATGCGAGCAGCGGGGCTCTGTGATCTCAGCAAACCCTGCCATTAGAGATGCCAGCTGTGTCACACACACACACACACAAACGCGGAAAAGAAGAATATGACAAAGACAGAAGGAAAGAGTGATAGGGAGAGAGGCAAGAAGGTAGAGAAGAAAAACTAAGAGCCTTTCAGAAAGGATGATAAATGACTCGTCTCACTTCACAAGCTTCCACTCTCTTCCTCCTGCCTCTTTTCAATAGTGTGTTTTTTTATCAAAGCATAATCTGTGAGGATAATGCTGAGAGGCAGCCAGGTCTCGTTATATAAGTGCAGTGGATCATATACTGACAGCTCAAGCCCCTCTGCACACACAGCGTGGAAATCGCCCTGATAGTTTTAAACAGCCAGCCGCAACGAGACATTACAACACAAACTGGGGGGAAAAATCTGGTGCAATAAAGCAGAAGGTGTTCAATTTATGCTGTATACAGGTCTCAGAAGCTGGCCGGTGGGATTTAATGGCAAAGTAATAGACTTTTAACGGAGGTGTAGGGGGTGTACCAGTGAGGAAATCTCGGGATGGCCCTAGGGTCTAACAGTAACATAAAAGCATGTCCACTGTCTCTTCCAGACCTAATATATTCAATATGGCTGCTTCGCTGCATTAAATCTACGCACACACAACATGGTACGGTGACCACGATGCAATTTGAATATAATTTCATCATGTCAAAGGTCAGCTCGAGTCGGCGTGCACGGATGTGGCCTTTCAAGCCAGAGAGGTTAAGGATGTTGCCCTGGTGCTTATATAAACACAGCCCCCTCGTTGGCCCCTAGAAATAGCACAAAGACGCATGCATTCAAGCATAGTCAGCGGTACGGGAGGCTGAATCGCTGCTCGCTAAGTGATCGCGGTGCAGCCAGCATTATGCTCTCAACATTTGTACTCTGCATAATGCATCTGCATAATGTTCACAAACACCTCTTAAAGATCGCATTTGCATCCTGACCACATAATTGCGCAAGTACACTCACAGACCTCGGCCAATTACCGTGAGATTACAAGAGCATGATATCGTTTCTTATGCTAAAATCTCGGTGCACAGAAAACAGACGCTCTAGGAACTAAAAGGTTAAAGGATGGAAAAAGCGGTGAGAGGGTGAATGTGGCAGTCGAATAAGCTACGCACCATGTCCTGCCCGCAGGGGGGCGTGGGATCTGGCGGCAGGCACGAGGTGATGAGGCATATGTTGAGGGACGTACAGCTCCCCAGGCCCCTCTGCCAGAGCCAGGGCTGACCCCAAAGCCAGCGGTGGCAGCCAGAGAGCCAGGCGCAGACTGACGCGGAGCAGGATGGAAGCAAGACCACCAGGAGCCCCGCAGGGCCACAGACGCAGCATGCTACCGGAGTGCAAGGACTTTAAAGAGGGGCGTCCTTAAACCACCTGGCAACCCATGTCCCGCTCAAGCCTTGGATCCTGACCATGCAAGAGCCCAATCACTGATGGAGAGGTAGAACAACAGCACGTGCCGAATCCACATGGAGAGGGAACTTCCACAGAGTTCTCCCGCAAAAAAAAAAAAAAAAAATAAAATAAAAAAAGAGCACGGATGAGGCAAACTTCAGAAGGATAATGATCCTGGGTTAAATTCCTCTCTTCATGGCTTTTAAAAACACAAAATCCTCCACAAAGAAACCACAGAATCTGATCCAGTACTCCAGTAAGGTAGGCGTAGCGTTGTAGTGGAGAAGAGGGAGAAAAGAGTGAGCAGCCTTTGTTACAGACCTACCAGCAGTCCTGGACTTTTCCTACTGCCTGAATCCCAGCCGTATCCCATGAAGACAAGTCTGCATCTGCGTTATCCCCTTTGAGAGAATAGGAGAGGAGCAGGGAGACTACCAGAAGCGATGGCACACACAAGACGAGATCGCCGCTGCAGCATTTAACTCAATATAGAGTGCCTCTCCCCCTCCCCAAACGACAAACACACTCTCTCTCACACACACACACCAAACAAGAGCTGCTGCTTCTGCTGCTGCCTGGCTGGCTGAGACCGCACTGACTCTCAGAGGAAACATGTGCAGAAACACACCAGAAGAGGGCAGGAAGACAGAACCAAGAAAGGGCAAGAGTGGTCAAGTGCTCCTCATGTGAAAAAGGTGCTCAGAGTTTCTGAAAATGTCAGCGTTAAGAAAGTCCTCCCTTTCTCTCACTTCTTACAGCGTCTCTGTAGCGGAAGCGTTCCTAAGCAGCATGCTTAGAGGAAAAGTCCCTCTGAATGAAGAGAAGGGGAAACAGAGAATGGTGAAGCTTGGCTGAGTTTTCCTCCCCCTCTTTTCCTTTCTCCCTCCCCCTCGATCATCAGGGAGGCGCGTGCAGCTGTGGAAAGGGGGGGTCTCGTGTCTCGTCCTCCTAATCGTTCTTTCTCTCTTCCTGTCTTCGTTTCTCCTTGACAGAGGGGTGGCTCGAGAACAGTCCAGCTGGAATTCAGAGAGTGTGGGCTCTCTCTCCCTTCACAAACTAGTCAAACCTTGATTTACTCCTCCCTCTTCGGCCATTGTGTAGCTGAATGAGTTCTCGCACCGGAAGGACAGTCATTGGGCGAACACTTCAGCACCACGGACAGCGCCTGACTTGATTCAATAATGCTCTTTCTTATTTGCTTGATTCGACAATAGCTTCAAGGCTTCAAGCAAGGCTTGAGATGCTGTTGTAATGCGTTTTATCTGAATAAATCTGCAATGTGCTTGAGATTTTGTTTGCAGATTTTGTGATGAAACAGATTAATTTTACAGTTTATGAAAATGAGGGAAAGTCATGCAACCCAAACATGTTGCCATCTGCTTAATTTGTAGCATGCGACAATTATGATAAGTCAAAATACTGCTTGGATGGATGCCAAGGTTTTGAAGTCAACAACAAAAATTATATAGGAAACATTTTCTTAAAGGAACAGTTCACCAAAAAATATACATTTGGTCATCATTTACTCACCCTCCATTTTTGTACGACTCAATAGAGCACAAAATAAGACGTTTAACCAAAAGGTCAGAGGAGAACAAAAAATGTTGAGCCCCCCTTCCTTCATTCCACAAAAGCAAGTAAAGGTTTCAAATGCCTTCTTGACCTTGTATTTACTATTGTACTATTGTATTTTTAACCTGCTGTCTAAGACTGGTCACAACAACCGAGCTGAGAACCAAAAACCCAATCTAATCTACTAGAAAATAGGGTGTGCAAATGAGGGTGTGCAAAAGCAAAATCCCAAATCTAGTATTCTGTATCTCTGATTTGTTTTGTCACTAACAAATGAAGCAAAAAGCAACACCCCAAATTAATATGGTGTAAGATTCACCCTCTCTCTAATGTGCACCCCATGTTGTGGTGTGTTTGCTTGTTGGTTCAAGGAGGAAGTCTGCAGGTGTGCTTCTCCACAGAGACTTCAGTTAGAGTGTGAAGAAAGATGCACTAAAAGTGACACTGGTGTCATCTCCTCTCACACAAGGAGATCATTGCTTCTCCCTCCTCTCAGCTTTGAGCATCGTTAGCACTGTATAATTAAAGTTGACAAAGCCGGGTGATCAGAGCCGCCTCGCCAGGGGCTCCAAGACAGACTGCAGCAGGAGCTGAAACTGCTCTATTTGGAAGACAATTTTATCACTGTGACTTTAGCAATACCCAGTGTTGTAAGTAATGAAACATCATATCACAGCTCTGGAGGTTCATGAAACAATTTGGCTACCAGTCTGTTGCATTTATAGCAGGCTAATTGTTCCCTGCGATATTAAAAGAATGCGATAACCCAGCCTGCGAAATGAGAATGTGCTTCGTTTTCTGTTTACAAGGCTGCCACCTAATGGAGAACGCCGGGTGTCGCTTTGAGCAGCGGACCGTTCTCTGGTAGTCACATGTTTGAGCCAATCCATTTCTTTTTTCAGCTGACCTCAAAAGCAGATTCAAAGGAAGTAGAGCATGTTTTAATACTGGTGCTTTCATTCTGTGGAAGAAAAAAGGTTTCAAGTATTTTAAACAGTAGGGGAGAAATAAGTGGAAAAGTCTGTTCTTCCTTCCTTCCACTCATTTCACTCTAGCTTTTGTGTCCAATTTTTAATATGTTCTGTTGTTCTGCCCTCCTTTTTTCATAAAGAAAGAGGAATGATTCATGCAGTGAAAAGAGAACAAATAAATAATGAACCCTACATTCATTTTCCCTCTCCATATCTATCCACTGACTATAGGAAGCATGAATCAACTCCTTCCACCCATGATGCTCCAGTAACCGGTGGGATGTTGTTTATTAAGAAACAAGATCGCTGATAAGCAACAAGCTAATTAAAAATGAAGCACATGTTTAAATACATATTGTTCGGGTTGGAAAACAGACGGGTGAGTTGCAGTCATGAACGGCGTGATTCATCAGATTTAATATCACATTTCTCACGTGAGAATCAGGTTATCTCTTCACGTTATTTTTTAATCACGTAATTCTTTCATCTCTTATCTACGCTCTGCCTCTTTAACAGTATTTATACCGAGCAAATCAGCTTTGCATTCATTGGAGAACCCCGGCTCTGCCATTTCTTCTTGCTAGTTTTCTAAAGTGCTCTTTGATTACCAGCTCAAACCAAATGGATCATGTTATTCGCAGCCATTCAGATCTGAAGTGTGTTTGAGTCCATGCTTGATGAGACTAATGGACAAATGCACCCAACCAGCATTGAGAATTAAAGTTCTGGCCAAGAAATTGATGAATTACACCAGCCAGAAATTTCCTACAGATGTATTTTTCATTTAATGTTAATATGTGAAAATGATGATAATTATAAAAAAAATTATTTAGTTCTTTTTTTCTTGCATAGAAATAGAAATCGGGAAGATTTACCAGCCATATATTTCATACAGCCTATGAAACCATATTATTTTCTGTATTTTTAATTAAACATTTAAAATGAATATGTAATAAATTAATATATAACAAATATCTGTCATTATGATAATTGGACTAAGTTCTTTTTTCCCTTGCAAAAAAGTTTTTTTTGTAGAATGTACTTTTATTAAAATATGAATATGAATAATAAAGCATGACATTTATACATTTGTCAGGATAAATTTGATATTTGTTTGTTGTATTTCCTTACATAAAGATAGAAATAAAAAAAAAACGTACTATGATAATTTTTAAGTTTTGATTAAACATTTTATATGAATACATAAACATATATTTCCCATTATGAAAACAAGATTTAGGTTTTTTTCTTCTTTACCAAATTTACCAAACTAATACTTTCTACTGTCCATAAAACTGCATTATTTTCTAGATTTTTAATTAAACATTTAGCAATTAATATGTAAACACATATTTGTCATTATGAAAGTTAGTTGTAGTTCATTTTTCCTTGCACAAAAATAAACTTGCACAAAAATAAACCAGCCTACAGTTTCCTACAGGCAATTAAACCATATTTGTTTTTCTCTATTTTTATTAAAATATGAATATGAATAATGAAGCTGAACAATATTCATGCATTTGTCATCATGCAGATTATATTATTCAGTTTATTTTCTTACATAAAAATAGAAATTGAGAAAATGTATCATCCTAATAATTCCTAAAGGCAATAAAACCATATTTTCCATGAATCTTTAATTAGATGTGAATATGAATAATGAATCATAACAATAATTATGCATTTGTCATTATGAAAATTTGATAAATTAGTTAAATATTAGACAACAAAACAAAACATATAGGCCATTTTGTTTTCCTAAAATATTTTTATTGGTGGATTAATGCAAGAAGGTTTCTATGTATGTTCCTACAAATGTAATCAAACTATATATATATATATATATATATATATATATATATATACTGTATGTTGCATTTACAAAAAAAGTTCCCTATCAGTGGTTACACTTTATTTTACGGTTACACCAATTAGTTGCTTATTAGCATGCCCATTACTAAAATATTAGCCATTTATTACTGCTAATTATTAGGACGTATTAATGCCTTATTCTATTCTACCTTATTTTACATCCCTAATCCTACCCAATACCTAAACTTAACAACTACCTCATTGACTATAAGCAGCAAGTCATAGTTAATAGTTAACAAGTGTTATCTATTCTACAGTGTCACCCCTCATTTTTACTCGCATTTAAGCGTGTGGCAATTCTGTTAATTCTTGACCCTGCACCCACCCCGCAGGGATCTGTGTATCGATCAGTGCACGTGTTAGTGAAAGCTTGTTTCAGAGATGGGGAATTGAAACGGAGTACAAGTCTGTAGTATGTCTAGTGCAGGTCTTGAGGAATGATGTGCTCATGCACGTCTGCGGCTGAGTCTCAAACCCAGGCTTTACTCTCTGCCACTATGCTCAAACAAAGCCTCTTTCTCTTTGAACTGCCTTCACGGCCTGATGATCACTGGGCTTCTACACATCTAAATGAGCCTTTGTGTGTGTGCGCATGAGCGTATGACCGTGCAAGAACATTAATATTGTGTGCACATATCATCCTGTCTGTTCCTTGCTCAAATAAGTGCCCAGTAAAAGACGGATTCGGTCTGTAATCATTAACCCAGGGGCTTACATACAATAACGAAGGAGAGATTCACCAATTTATTCATTTATCGATCTATCGGGGGGGGGGGGGGGGGGGGGTTTTTCTTTATAATTCTAATTAGGTAGCAAAAGCGATCCTATCGTCCTCGGCCATTCTCGTCTCTAAAAACACACTGAATAGATTCCAGCGAGGTGTGGGGATGCGGATGATGTAATGCAAGCCGTGTATGTGGTTTCTTCCTCCTGAACAAAGGCGGGCTCTTATCAGTTTGGCAAACCCGCAAAATGGATTAGCTGTGCATGGCTTGAGCCTGTAATAGATCTTCTCCGTAAACCATCTCAAGGACTTTCACTCTGCTTCGGATTCCTGGCACTCAGCACTTTCACAGGCTACAAGCACTGGGGGTTTTCACACCAAATTCAGTCAATGCTCTTCTTGGGGTACAGCTCTATATTACAAACCCATTCAGAAATGGCCATGCATGCTTATGCGTTGTTCCCTCTACATATAATTTATATCTATGAAAAACAGTCTACTAAATCTATTTTTTTACTCATTGAAGCATATTGTGATTTACAGCTTGGTGCAGATCCCTAGCTATGAAGTGTCCACCAACCCCCTCTAGTGGTGTAGCAGAAGACTGCTCAGTTTTAGAAATATAACAATTTGTTCAGAACGCAATACTAATTTAACTCAGTATACACTGTAATGCTATGAAAACTATGGTTGATATGATTTTTTTCCATGTGCACTAAACAGGACGGCCTATGTATACAGGACGCAATAATAACAAGTTAAAACTATGTGTTAAAAAATTTGTGCTGTCAAATGATTTTTCACATCCAAAATTAAAAAAAAAAAAATTGTTATATTTATTATGCATTTATAAATACATACAGCATTTTTTTTATTATTTACGTGTATTTATTTAAAAATAATTTATATCATATACATAAATATATTTAATATATAAATGTTACATATTTTTCATACATGCATGTGTGTATTTCTATATATACATAACAAATATTATGAAAACAAAAACTTTTATTTTGGATGTGATTAATCACGATGAATCACTAGATGCAGGCACTAGAAAATGCACAGTTGCTTTTAAAATGATAACTAGACCTCTCTCTGAATCAGGTCATGTGACAAGAATGTAGCATGTTATTTTTAAATATATGCTTTTCACAAAGCGTACACAAGCTGTTGGTGTTTCACATGCTATTTCTAAAAATTAGTGGGAGCGTGTGAAGAGTTTATTTGCAAAAAACTGATTTTTTAAAAATGTCAAAAATCATGTTTTTCATTATGTTGGCTGTTTTTTTTGTTGTCTTGATGTTATTTTTTAAATAACCCAAAAGCAGTTTGATTGAGGAGATTAATTGGAATGGCCAATGAAAAAAAACATGATTTCTAATAAAATATTTTTTGCAAATGAACTCTTCATGTGGTGTATGTGCAGTGTGCAGTACACAGTATGCTAGCGTTCTGTTCTGAAAATAGCTGCTTGTTAGGGGTCACTGAGATTCCATTTTAATTCAAAGTGACATCTGATGCATCAGTGGAATCTCATATTTTTGACTTCAGTCTTTGTATTGTGAAGTGTAGTGGGTTTTGAATATGAATCGGCCTGTTTATATATTCAATACCATTTTCTCAAAATATAATAGTTATCAAAGCGTCAAGATGCTTTTAAGAATATCATAAATAATAGCGGCGCAAGATCTCTCATCCATTAACAAACCAATTTTGGTGCTTCCGGATCAGTGCTCTGGGGTTTCCTACAGTAGCTGTAAAGAAGGAGAGGTGATAAACTCACGGTCATTGCAGAGCGGCCCTCCAAATGATGTCATGCTGCAGTCGCAACTGAACCCCTCCCACTGCTGCAGACACACGCCCTGATTGGAGCAGGAGTCCTCTTGACAGGTAGTGCTGGGGCCTGAAGAGACCGATGACAGAGTAGTGTAGAGAGAGAGAGAAACAAACAGACAGGGAGAAAAAGAGAAGGGTATATAAATTCATAGGCCCCTTAAGACATAAAAATCCACACTAGTGAAAAGATTTTATTGCAGCAGAAACAGCCACACAGAACCGTCCCATCTGCTCACTCCTCTAGATAAAAAAACAACTACCAGTGAGGACAAAGTCTAAATATTAATCTTTCTCTTCTTTAGGGACTGGATGAAGAAAATAGATTATAAGTATAATAAACATAGTATAAATAAATAATACAATATATTTTATATACTTTATATATTACTTTTGTACAATAAACAAACATTTCAGTGTGATTTCATAAAGCATAATGATTGTGCTTATTTTAGCTTATATTGTGTTATTATCTTCTGGTGATCACCAAATAAAACACTGTAAGGGACACTCTGTAAGTTTTGAACATTTCGTGTTGCGATGGCTAATAAGATAGCATCCAAAATTATGCATTGAATATGTACTACTGTTAACGAAAAATGATATAATGACTGTTAAATGTTATATTCTGTAATTAGTAGTGTCAATACAATCTAGACACACTATATTGGGTGTGTACAATATAACCTCCGCTACACTGTTTATGAATATAGTAGAATAGATGAACAACTGGCATTTTTATGAATACTACATTTTCAGACATACCACTCATTTGACATACTGCTTTTCACATGATATATTAATAAGCAAGTTACAGTTACAGTTAGACTTACACTGACATCTAGTGGTTTATAATTTCGCTCAAAATTATAGGCAAGATTTTTAATGTTTTGATAGGTGTCTCTTATGCATACCAAAACTACATTTATTTAATATAAAATACAATAAAAGCATGAATATTTCTATTTTAATATATTTTGAATGAATATTTCTATTTTAATATATTTTGAATACTTCATTCCTATAATGGCAAAGCGCATGTTTTATAGCAGCCATTACTTCTAACTAATCACGTGATCCATGATGTTATTATTATAAAAGTTGAAAATGTGTTCAGTATTGTTAATATTATAAATACTGAAATCATTGCTTATTAAACTGCTTAATATATACATGGATTAATGTATTTATGATCTAAATGTCACTACAAAAAATTTGCTATTTTCAGTAGGTTATGATTAAAAAAAGTAAAAGTATATAAATACTGTATCTACTGTAGGTGACCTGTTACATGTAAAATAATCAGTATAGTACCATATTGTTACTTTAAAGGCACATTTTAGTCCATTTTGAAAAGGTACGGCCCAAGTGACAGATTTATTTTATTCATTTCCTTTATTTTTAAAAGTGTATCATTCTTTATCTCAAGTAAGAATGCTTTTTTTTTTTAAAAGTACTATTTAAAACTTTTCTAACAAGCTAAAAAACAAAACTAAAATTACTGAGTGCACCTTTAATCGTGCTCATTACTCAGGAAGACATTAAATGTGGACAGGTGACTTGATTTTAAAGTGCAATCCAAGCATTGCACCAGTGGCTGTGTGACAGAGTAGCATTGGCGGTAATGCGCAGTGTATTGGCTGCAGTAATAATACAGGCCCCCGTGTGATAATAACATCTGCTCCTAGTATTGCTGAGGTGGGTTTAAAGCAGCAGCACTCCCTGGGGACTCGGGGCTGTAAGATAAATGGGGGCCGTCTGGAACAGCTCATTTTGTGTTCGGTCTACAGAAGCGAAGCGACGGGGCGACGGGCCAGGCATATTACAGCCTGCGGAAACACTTCTGTTCTCATTTCTCTCATTACTTCAACCAGCATGTAAAACAGGCCCCTGGCCCTCAAATGCTCCCTCCTCTCCATCACTCAGCCATTTGGCCAATCAGTCGCACATTTGCGGCTTGGCCACTTGACTCGGAAGTGAAGCGAGTCTGGCAGGGAGAAGCAGGAGGAGGGAGACGCAACCACAGCCGGCGGTACGATCCAGATGAGCCGCACTCTTCCTGTCTCACCTGATCTGTCTGAGCGAAGCTCATTTAAAGTCTCAGGCAGAGAAACAGAGGGCTGGCTCGCTCCCCTGACGAGCTTCTCCTGAACCAAGTGTTATATATCTGAGTGGAGTAATCTGGCTTCCCTTACCGCTTGGGAAATTCCATCTAGTTTTAAGGCCCTTATCGGGGTGTAAAGGCTATAGACTATTTCTGTCGTATTTCGGCGTGGAAAGAGCTGAAACCGCATGCAGTGGGTGGAGGGGGGGCACTGTCGGAAGAGGGGAGGGGGGACGCATGCCTCCAGTAAACAACAGAACAGATGTACAGTATGCTCCAATGAAAAGAGCAGTGACGGGTAAGTGAGGGAAAACTATGACACACGACACTCTGAGACAGTTTAAGACCGGGAGGCTGTAAATACAAGGTGTGCGGACGGTGCTTGTATTTACGTGATGGAGTTACTAGACCGGCTGCCGGGCAAACGTGATCTACGACATCAGACGCTTACACTGGAGGGGAGGGGGAAGAGAGGGGGCATCGGTTAAGACACACATATGGCTATCTACCTTGCAAGTCAGCTTTCAGCAATGCAACTTTTGTCAGCCAAACGAAAAAGAAAAAACAAAACAAAATATATAAGATGTTAGTAGAGGCACTGGAATGTCTGTGATTATAACAAATTAAGGCGTTAAAAATGTAAGGGGACAGAGAGAGGACGTAAAGAAGCAGGGACGAGACCCAGGGACGAAGAGAGGTGGAGTTAGAGATGACGAGAGAGACAGAGTCAGTCAGGAACAGACATGATAGAAGCCAGTAGTGTAGGTTTGGTTTGAACAGAAGTCATGGTCGCTCCCTGGAAATGGGACTCCAAAATTACCTTATTAAAAATAAATATGCACACTCATAATGTACGATTTATGCATGTAATCCCGTGTTTTTTTTTAGCAAATAGCAGTTATTTTACATATTAATATACTGAGGCCATATTAAAACAATCTGTGTGTATTTTGCCAGATAAAATGTTACCAGAAATTAAAAAAGTAAAGTTACAGAAAGTCTGTTATTAAGATAATGCAATTTTTTAAAAACTAATAGCAGTGATTTTTAATAACTGCTGATGTTTTTGAGAGGAGTCATTTATTCTCATATTTGTTTATCACAAATACATTAAAACAGTAATATTGTGAAACATAATAATTTAACTGTAAATGATTCCTCACATGGCAAAGCTGAATTTCCAGTCTTCAGTGTCACATGATCATTCAGAAACGGTTGTTTTGGAGCTCAAGAAACATTTTATATTATTATTAATGTTGAAAACAGCTGTATTGCTTAATATTTTTTGCATGAACCTTAAAATATATTTTTCAGGATTTTCTGAGGAATAGAAAGATCAATAGAAAAGCATTTATTTGAAATCAAATGTTCTGTAACAGCATTATTAATACATTCATTACTTTACAAAAAGCAAATAACATCTGAACGGCATGTAACTTTATACGCTTAAACATTAATCTTTCAATATTAATATGATTTACATAATGTTATATCTGAAACGTCACTTTCAATAGGCATGCCATCACTGTTAATGAATCTCACAACTGTACTAATATTCCTCTTTGAAATTAGTTTTCCCTTTTGGAACAAATGCACTGCATTTACTTTTAATGCATTCAATTTATCTTTTAAGGACAGAAGACAAAATAGTGTGTTTTTGCAGTCCTGTGGGCCATCCTCAGTTATGTTAGATAACTTGCTTTTATGATATTGTTATCTTTCTGAGCTTCACTAATAAAAGGATTACTTTGAACTATCTTTCATTAATTAATAAAACAACTAAAAGCTACTGCCACTAACCAGTTCTCTTAAGCTTCATCACAGTACAGCTTTGAAAAAAGATCTCTAAACAATGACAGGGACATGTCTGTACCGTTCACCCCTAATCTACACTCCTGTTGCCAACAGAGCCCGGTTAAAAATGTCCCAGCATGAAGGAAACACAGAACAGATGAAGAGAACAAGAAGCAGAAAGGATGAACAAGTGCATGAGAGGAGACAAGGATTTGGAGATTGCAGTCAACAAGCGAAGGACCTCGCAAAAAAGCCGAGCTTGTGTATGTTTCATTCATACCGTTTTCCTCACCTTCGCAGCCTCTCTCCACCTGGCCGGCGTTGGACAGTGCGTCTGACAGCAGGTCTGGCAAACGGCCGTTCAGGTCTACAGATGCCAAGCAGCCCTGGAAGCCCTCTTTAGAATGCACCAGTTTTGGCAAGTCCTTATACATCTCTTTGGCCACACCTCCCACATACAAATCACCTGTAGAGACAGAAAATATTATGCTCTGACTGAAAATGTCTATTATCATGGGAGCATGTTATGTAAATTGCCATAGAAAAGGAACACTGCCCCCTGCTGGTTTACTTGTTTGTTGCAATATACAACAATGTGAATGTCAATGTGAGTTAAGGAATGCATTCAGATACAGTGTTTGTTTTTTTTATTCAGCAAATATGCATTACATTGATCAAACATAATAGTTAATGATTGTCATTTGAAATAAATGCTGTTCTTTTAAACATTACATTCATCAAACAATCAAATAATATGTCATTGTAATTAATAAAACTGTTTCTTTAGTACAAAATCTGTTCTTAAAGATATTGTGACACTGAAGTCTAGAGAAGATGCATCTTTATATGTTTTACCATCAATATTGAACTTTTTTACTAAGCAAAAAATGTAAATTATTTAAAATTAAACTTACAAATAGTAGTGTACACTGAAATATAATATAGCATAATATAATTTTATATAATAAAATAAAGTTGTTTTTTATTTTTGTGTTTTGTTAATCTCTAAAGATCAGCTAGAGAAATCGTTATCAATAAGTGAACACCAGAAGTACCTTTCAGATCCAGGTTTTTGGCTCCCATGGTAGTCTGTGTGGTGATTTTGGTGTCTATTTTGACCGTATGGAGGTTGTTTGTATCTCGTGAGATCATCACATTGTGCCAGTGATTGTCATTCAGTGGTGTATTGGAATTTCCTTTAATGAGATGAGCTCCATTTCCCAGGTCTGACACATAATGGAGATATCTGCATGCAAGCAGTCATTAAGACAGTTAGCGAAGGATTTATCACATGTTCTATGCATTCAAATCAAACCCAGTGCATTAAAGCTCACCCTTTAACCAGCTCTACTACTATAAAGTCATTGCCATCTCCTCGGTTGTACAGTATGAGCCCATCTGGTGAAGTGGTCTTAAACTGGAAGAACAGGTGCATGGAGTAGTAGGCCTGGAGCGTGGGCAAGGTCACATAGCTAGAGCGAGACTTGAAGGTCACCGGGTCTGCCACGATGCTCCTGTAGCCGATCATGGCGTTCAATTCGCAGTAGTCGATGTCACCATTCTTGCACAGGTCAATGTAGGACATGCCATTGAAGGACAAACCCTGCAGGTGTCCAATGAAGTTGGAGGGCACGGCGGGCATATAACGCTTCTCGGTTACAATGCCCGTTTCCACATTGTGGAACTCCAGCTGCGTGTGGTCTCCCGTGATTTGACCTTACCAGGGCGAATAATCGAAAAACAGATTTAATGTAGGAAGGGGAGAGCGTCAAAACTGGCCCTGTCCCAAATAGGCTGATAATGCTAAATACACTACAAACGACAAATGGGACTTGCCAAATGGGCCGACTTAAATTTTCTGCAGCAAAATGAGATTTTTAATAAACATGGAAGACTAGAAAAACATGAAAGCATTAAGAGTTGGAAGAATGTTAGAAGTATTTTAGGGAATTTGAAGGAAAACAGGTTAACTTCATCTTTCTGCGATCCAGTGGGAGAGAAAGAAGCCCTTAAATATTTTAAAAACCTCTTTTAAAGCTTCCCAAGAGGAAGTTCTTTCACTCTAAAATCAGTAAGGTTATGTGAGTATAATGTATTCCCTCAGTGGTTTGGCCTCCGAATGCATCAGCATTAAGTGAAATACCAAGTCTATTTCAAAGTGTCGAACACACACACCAGTAAGTTCAGCAAGAAACTAAAGATGATTGTACGGCACTGTGGGAAAGTACTTTTTTGATATGACGCTTCAGTCAGTGGGAAAATTGCACAAGGTGTTTTAGCCCTTGAGGAGCATTAAGAGAAGGCTATTGGAAGTGAGTCACTGAATCTTTTCATGAAAGGCCCTTCCTCAAGACATTAGGGTACAAAAAATACATACATTTACTTAAAGGAAATTATTATGGCCACTCTGTAATGCATCCCTGAGATTTATCGTAACAGATTTTCAGCAGTCGTGCAATGCAATTTAATTGACTGCTCCTGCAGTTATATAATCAGCACAATAACTTTCTATCGTCACAATTTAACCGATTTCAAAATCAAAAGAACTATACACTATAACTATACCAACAAAGAAATAATTATTATATATATATTAAATCAATTTATATGCATAATATACAAAACAATATACCTGTGGTTTCATATTTATAAATCAAAAGTTAATTATTTATATTTACATAAAGACCCTGCTGTACACCTAAAATTAATATCAACAAAGATATCATTACTTTTTTATATGATTTGTATTTATAAGATTACACTGCTATTGTATATATATATATATATATATATATATA
>JAUMHP010000062.1:9296143-9309802 GCA_032361065.1 Enteromius trimaculatus | reverse complement strand
TCATTTCATTTCTCCATTCTACCGTTGCATAAAAAGCTGTTTTCTGTGACTGGAATCTTATAAACGTGCATCTGGAGGAAGCCGGCAACACCCTGTAAAACTGCACCAGACTGCACCATTCTCTTTCTGATGGCTGTTTGTGGTGAACTTTGCTCGGCCGATGACAAAGCAAGCCATCTTTGATGGGTTAATTGACCGAATCATTTCCATAATTCCTGCACAGAGCTTCAACAATGCGCATATAATTGATTGTATTTTCCCACAGAAGCGACTTTGCTGCAGGGTGATATCAGTGTCCAGACAACGGCAACAAGCTTAGAAGAGATGCACTTCCATTAAAGAATTAGCCACTACACTGTAGCTTCAAGCACTTCCAGAATGAATACACAGAGGCACCTATGAGGGGTAAAAACACAGAGCTGGACTTAGAGCACTCCTGGACGAACGCTGGCCACTTTGTTCATGTGGAAACACAACAGAATTAAAATTCTGCTAGGGAGGGAGACAAAAGGCAAAAACATAATCCATGCTTGAGTAGCTCTTTCTGAAGATGACATGGACTGAAGAGAAACACAATTACCACGGTAACAGTAACGTCAGCCCAGCTGCAGTGAATGTCACCCTCCCCTACACAGCACAATGGACAAAATATCTCTGAATGAGTGCCACATCTTTCCACGTCATGAGCGTACAGATCTTTCATTGAAGCAATGATTCTTCTAACACCTCATCTTATTATTTCAGTCCTTTGAAAGACAAACAACGTACTCGGCTAGTTATGTTTATCTCTAAAAAGTATTTTGGTATTTAAGCCACATTTAGAAACGCATGACTCAAAAATCAAGCCAAGTGACATTTACTTCTATAGGAAAACGGTGCAATTTTTAAAACAAAGCATTTAAGGTGAATAGGATAAACAGATATCAGCGGTTAATTAATCACAGTACACTAAGACGTTTGTTTTGTATGACAGGTTTTCTGAAATATTACGTTTAACTATGCAAATGAGGCATTGTCTAATTAAATATGCACTAATTTGCAAACATTTCCAGGACAGAATTTTGAACATTGGGTGAAGATATGTTCATTTTCACATTACAGGTTTTTACACTGCATAAATCAGAAAATAATGCAGTTTAAATAAATAAATAAACAAACCTCTCGCCATGTCATCTTAAGGAGTAAAGTGTTAAAATTATATCAGGTGAATGAATATGAACAAACCCCCCTGTAAAAACCTTAGGAATAAAAGTGGAAGGTTTAGTGTATATACAGTGCTAGTGAGGTGGAAATTCATATTTTTAGAAAACAAATGTGACCCTGACTGTAAAAACCCAGCTAAAGTCTTTTCACATGTGAGAGTGTGATTTACTGTTTTCGATCATCCTTCATAAGGTAAAGGACATTCAGTGAAAATGTAACCTTGATATCTTTAATACTATCTGAGCAAGGCCATGTCAAAGACTGAAATCATCGTGAAATTAAAAATTTTACTTTTCATCTCATAATTGGACTCTCAGACTTTAGCCTGGATTTTACAGAGAGAGTCACAAATATCTACTGTAACTGAAATATACAGATATAAATAGAAACAAAGTATAAAATAAACATTTTTTTGGAGGTCTTTCTGCTAGTCTAAAAGAAGACAAGTTATGGAAGAAAAAATGTACAGGTTTTGCTTACAGTGTCTTGCCTTAAAAAGTTTGGTTTTAAAAAAGAAACCATAAACTAAAAACAAAATCACTCTTATTCAAGTGGTTACAAAATCTTAAAAATGATTTGCTTTCACATCACACCTTTTAATGTTTTTGTTTTTAATCTAATTGAATTTAATGTAATACAATGAAATTCATACTACGGCCACTAGTACATGAAGGTGTATTTTACACTGCATTTGTGAAAGGATCTACTCAGCACAACACAGCAAAAACAAAAGTAACGCTTGTATCAAAAATCCTGGCTATCGTGGAAAAGATGATCAAGTAATACAATGGAAAAACAAAATCTAGAATCTACATGCAAAACACATGCACTCACCTCTCTCACAGGAGCGTCCCAGATAGCCTGTCCCTGAGCAGTCACACACATATCGGTTCCAGCCCTCTCTGCAGGTGCCACTGTTCAGGCAGGGGTTGCTTAGGCACTGTTTGGGAGGTTCCTTAGAGCAGGATGGCTTCACCCCGACCGCTCTCTGGGCCTCCGCTATCCGCCGGATGTCCTTGCTCTGTCCGTCCATGAACAGATCTCGCACGCAGCCCACATAGCCATAGTTTAGGAGCGCGGTCCAGACCTCCGTAGGGAAGATCAGACCGGCACGGTCCTCTGGCAGGCCGCCCAGATAGAGTATGTCGTCCAAATCCAGGATCTCACTCTCACCGGGAGCGTTGTAGGGAGTACGGATCGAGTTGACGGAAATGGTGCCTGTCACAAAACCACAAGAAGCTAATTTAATTTCGTTAACTTGATGTTTAGATGCCATTTCAGCAACTTCCAAAAAGTTTGATTCAGTTTTAATGAGAAATTATATATGCAAATTGCGGACTATGCAAATTAGGCTCTTTAAGGATATTGAAATTATCCTTCATTCTTTCCTCTGTAAATAAAACCCCCTTCGCTTGCAAAGCACACAATGCAGAAGGAAATCTCTCAGTTTCAGTCTCCTCAAAGTAAATTTGAAGCGATGTAGCTACTGTATATTCATGTTTAAGCCTGGAAGTGTGAAAGATGATTTCAGAACAACACTTTGTCACCATTTGTCAGAACAGCGCCTATAGCATTGATTTGTCAGGTTTGCATTTGTAGGTATGTGTCGAGTATAAAATCGCTCTGCGGATGATCAAATCAGCCTGATGTAGATGTCAATAGCAAAAATATGAGTTATGAACAAGACTGGAGCTAGAAAACCTAAGAAGCCGGGAGAAAACGTAGGCCTTCGGCACATTGAGAAATCTTTAGCATGATTTGTGGGTAAGGTATGCACTTATTCAAAACATTGGAATAGACAGACTTGTTTAAATAATATTCAAAATAATTGTTTATTACTTCCACTTGGTGTAATATAATATAATATGGTTTTTAATATAATTGTTGGTTTTTGAGGGAATCTGTACACTATTACTGGATGTACCTATATAGTAATAATTTAAAGGTTACATATTAAATATTACACATTAACATTATAGAGTGATTAACATTCATATATTTGCACATGCTTTCTTATTAAGGTCTGTTTTGGGCTGTCTTGAACTCACAGTGCAAACCCTTACACAAAGACAAAGATTCAAAAAGCAGTCTCCATAGCAACAGCAGACAATATGTACTCACTGGATAGTCATCGCTATCAAAAGGGCATATAACAGAATAAACGCTGAGCTCTATTCATACCTAATTTATTGGTTGTGACTGATTCAGTGCTCACAAATTATTTGTGTATCCTTTCAAACAGGTTTCAGTCTGCCCTCTTCTTTTACGGTTTACGTCAGAAATACCGCTTTTACAAAGAGTGGTTAATATAAAGAGCAAAAAGACAGTATTCTCAGGTGAGGCGAGTCTTTCATTCAGTCTAATAACGTTAAAACACTTTCACGAGTTCCATAATCACCCTCATTGTTTTCCTGGCGACTCCAACAAACAGGCATTTATACGAAGCCGGCAATTTAGAATTTTCCTTCTCATTTTCCACCACTGTGCACTGCCATTATTCACGCCTTGAAGGCAGTTACAAAAGAAAAACCATTACTGGCAAGATAGGAGAGAACAGGCAGGGATTAACGCAAAGCGCTGACCACTGCTGAATTCTGTTTATTAGTGTCCAACACTGAGTCCAAACTCAATAAAAGACGGCTTAGAATTAAAGATGCCGCCTTTTCTGTGCCAAAACCGTGTTTCTTTAGTGACAAAAATGCAGCTTCTGTTATGAAGGCAAATTAGTGTGAATGTAACCAAGGGGTCAGCTGGAGGTGGCACTGCGAGGCATGCAACATGTTAAAGGGACAGCTCAGTTAACGAAGCACTAAATATACATATATAAGTTTATTTTTACCACTGCTTGGACAACAAGCAGTTTTCATAATTGTAGATGCATTTGGTATGTCTATGTGGCTGGTTTATGGGATCTTTTTTCATGCTGCGGTGGTCTTTTAGGACTTATTTACTGTATACTTCATTGTTTGTTGAGGATCATTTTGTGACCTTAATTGTTTCAGTAAATTAAGACAGGCTTGTTAACTAATTATATTGATCACTGATTGTGATGTAACCATTTTTTGTAATTATCGACTTTACTTACAGTACTTTTTGTGGAAATTGATGTGTTGCTGAAACATTCTGTCATTATTTATTCTTGTGTCATCCAAACCTTTCTTGGTAACATACATACACACACACAGTCTCGTCAGCTAGCCTAGTAGGGACTCTCCATAGGAATAATAGTTTTTAAACTGTACAAAATGTATATTCTATAGCCCTACACCTAAACCTACCCCTTACGGGAAACTTTCTGCATTTTTACTTTCTCAAGACAACAAATTCAGTATAATTTATATGCTTTTGTACCCATGGGTATACATGTTTTGAGATATTCCATAAGCTTATATATAGGCTTTACAAACAATACTTTCTATTCCCTTACCCTAACCCTATCTGTCACAGAAAACTACTTTAGATTTTCCAAAAAGATCACTCTTTGTGGTTTGTACGTTCCTCATGGAAACCAAAAAGTTTCCCCACAAGTTCAAAATGTACTACTATTACTCTTCCTGTATATATTCTGAGGCAGTAAGATTGTGTGTGAGTGGTTTAATATCCCCTACATTGTGGGGACCAAATGTTTCCATAAGGATAATAATACAAACAAATGTTTGATCCCTATAACAATATTGCCAGCAATACAACCACACAATACGCAGCTGTTTGTTTTGAACCTCACTGCCTTTAATTATATGGACAAAAACAGTTCTTCAAACTATCTTCTTTCATTTCAAACACATCAAAGAAAGTCATTGAGGTTTGAAACAGCAAGTTAATTATGACAGGCTTTTCATTTTTGACGACCTGTGACTTTAAATCGGTCTGCAAATGCCAACTTGGATTTTAAATGCCTCTAAAATATATCCAAAAATGTATGCATTTTCATTAAAATACATCTGTGAATAGATCACAGGAAAAAAAACTGCAGGACCATTAGTGAGTATGTGCATTTATATGAGTGCCAAGCTCCAGTAAAGAATGTATTTGTTCTCAGATCCGTGATTTATTTTCATCATTAATGGCTATTGTGGGATTTGAATGAATGGCTGCAGCATCGTTCTGCTATGCTTTCCAGTCTGTGATGTAAAGCTCTGGGCCTGAGCTCAGATCTGCGTCACATACCTCGAGAGGGAGAAAAAAATCACTTTGAGATTAAATGTGATTCCATAGACTGATTACGGCCTTCTGTATCTGACTCATTATTCACAGGCACACCCAAAGAACAGGAAGAAACACTAAATGGCCAGACATGGAGCTGTAAATTATAATTATGCTCCATGCAACTTGTTCTCAGCCAAGCCTTTTGACGAATATGCTGAAAAAGTGCTTTCCGTTCCATTCTGCTTGATACATCACTGCAGAGATGCCACTTGTAACATGCTAACAGTGTTAGTAAATAAGAATTTCATTTTCCTCTAAGCCTGTAATAAGTCTGTGTGGATTTGATGAGGCATAGCGGCACTTTCTCCTCCTCTCAAACTCACACCCTCACACACACACATTATCTTGTCCTGTGTTGCGCACTTGGCGACTGTACCCCTAAACAGCAGCCAAACATCTCCCCCGGGTCATCAGTAATGAGCATTCTCCATCATCTCGACTTCCATTCACTCTGCTCAGTGATTACACAGCACGGCCTAATGCTGGGCCGGTTACTTTACGTACACACGCACAAATATACACACACCAGTAGAGTAGAGGGGATTTTTGAAAAAGGAGGCAAAGTCTGTTTGTTTTTTTCATTCCAATGTAAATGCATGTTCCAGTTCATTTGATGTGTACATAGTTTCGCTTGAGATTTGTATGAAATGCACTTTATCTTACACCAAACAATCAGTGCTATTATTTTTGTATGCATTTTATTTATATATATATATATATATATATATATATAAGCATTATACTGTAAGTATATACATACTATTTTTTGGCATGTGCTTGAAGCCACATATCTTATTCAGAAAAGCTTTGAAAATTAAAGTTTGTGACATTAAAAATTTTTCACAGTGTACACTGTAAAAAAATGACAGTGGTTTCAACAGTAAAAAATTGTGAAAATGCTACGGTAAAGTCGAGAAGTTAACATTTTCAGGGAAAAAATGTAAAATGGCGTTCCCAGAATTCCCTCTACCGCATTTCAAATTTTGTTTGAATTTGATGTTTTTTTCTTTGAAATAACTATATTTCTTCTTAGTTTTTCTTATCAGTTACAGTATGTTTATTAGGGTTGTATGTTACATGTAATGTTGTTAAATTAATGTTTATTGCATATTTCAGTTTAATGATGGTGTTAAGTGTTTGTGTGAATGACACTGAGCACCTTCTATACAGTATATGTTCACATTTGAAAGCTGCTTGTGATGGGCTTTGGTTTGTCATGTGACTTTCTCCTCACCACCTACTTTTGGAGATTATCAGTGTATTTCATAGGTACAAAACAGATTTCAGTACTTTAATTGGTTGGTATATTAACATTATATCAGTTAACGAAATTACAGTATTTAACTGTAAATTTAACTTAAAACTGTAAAAACTAAAATGTTACCTTTTTTTTTTTTTTTTACAGTTGAATTACAGTAAATTTTACAGATGCTTTTTTACAGAGTATTTACTGCAAGTCGGAAAACAGGCATTATTTTATAACTGACTATTTTTGTCTTGTTTATAATGGATATACTAAGATGGATGAAGAATACTAAGAAAGTTGATGTCTAACTTAAAAAAAATTAAGGAGGGAGAGGATGATGTAGAGGATCACTAAAAGAACCGAGGTATGAATTTAAGGGTTAAGCAAAATCATAACAAAATCTCATAACATTTTCAACTTTTTTTATTATTGCTCAAAAAGTAATCACTGCAATAGTATAGTGTTAAAAGCACAACTCACGTTGTTTGTTACTGGTAACTGATGTTTGGCTATTATTATTAATGGTCACCTTCTTTTTGGACCATTAGTCAACAAATCCTCTGTAAACACCACAGGTCTCATGTCAGAAGTGCAGCTTTTATTTAACTGAGCTTTAAAAGTCACTAAAACCTCACTCATAGATCATTTCAATTCAAAATAACCGAAAGTGGTGATATCTGAGTGGGTGTGTTTACTTTGTACTTAGCCTGTCCATTTCCACCAGTTTGACCCATTCTTTTTCTGCCAATTTGTGGCCTGGCTGCCTGTCACTTTAGAAAAATAAGTGGTTTATTCACTACTCAATCTTATATTTCAGGATAACTTCTGTGTTCTCTCATCCTACTTTTTTGGCGGAGGCACAAAAATACCACTGACTCACATCTATATGTCTACATATGTACATTCTCATTAATAGATCCATATGCAGACGCACAACCGTACATGTTTGCATACACGCACGCAAAAACACCAGCATGCCCACACACAAGCGCACTCTGCATCGGGACGGCTGCCCATATATGATCAAACGGCTTGCGTAGGCAGGCAATTCACGCAGGCGGGAGAGTGACACAGCTCATTCAGCGGGCCTGAAATGCAAGGTCCCATCTGTCAATGGTGTTTCAGATTCCCATGAAATGCTACTAAGAGAAAAGGTTTATTCGCACTTTCAAACTGTGCCTGAACTCACAATGACAACCAGTGGATTGTGCAGCAATAAAGCCTGGAGAATAAGATCAAACCGGGCCCTGTGGATTAAATCCTAGATTTGATGAAAAATACAATTTAAAACCGTGGAAAAAAGACCTGCGCTTCTAACGAAACCATATCCACTCCCAATTGAATACTGTATTGGCATGAAACAAAAATACCACTCTTGCTTTAGAAATCGGAATTAATAATTGCTCCAAAAGCTACAATATTTAATTTTCTCCTCATAACTTTGGCAATTTAATCTCACAGTGTATGTCAGAATGAATGCAGGTGACTGGCGTTTCTATATCAGGAAAGAGAAGATGAGATATTCGCAATAACAGTGGATCAATAGAGCGTTTCCCGCTTTTTCACTGAAAAAGTAGCAAAGGCCGTTCCTTTGACTCCAGGCAAACGGCATCGACGTGTAAGGAAATGGGGAATAGCGGGAGAGTTCGGGATGAACGTCTTTACTTGGCAGAGCTGTGCACTAACTCTCTCTCCTTTGGGAAACCAAATCTGGTTTCCATGGCAACTCCGCCAGAGAAGACAGAGCAAGAAAGGAGGAGGAAGACAGGAAGGACTGCGGGTCCTGTTCATATTCAAATGCCTGCCTGACAGTGCGCTCCGGAAAGCACGGTTACGACTGTGTTCACGCGAGCGTGAGAGAACACTGCTGTCTCTGCTATGTCAATATTTTCGTAGACCTTGAATACCAGCTAACATCTAACTATACACTGAATACATCAAAAATACATTAGCAGAACATAGCCAGATTCTACCTGATCTTCCGTCTCTCTGGAAGTCCACGTGGTACCATTCTCCGTCGTTGACTTTTTTGTTGACGGCACGGGTTTTGGTGGTGCCCGAGCCCATGTCGAGCAGAAGGTACAGGTGACCGTCCAGCATCTCAATGGCGAAGAAATCCACTTTCAAGGTTTTGGGGCTCTTGGGGTCTTTCTGTTGCTGCGGTTTGGGTTTTCCGTGGCTGAAGAGTAGAAGGCCGTTGGGCTCAGTGGTGCGGAAGTCGAAGGAGATGGAACCGGCTTTTTTGGCAGACCACTTGTCAAGGGTAATGAATGACTCTGGCGTCTCGAAGGTGACGGGATCTAGGGTAGCCACATTCTCACATTTGAAGGCCACCACGCCGCTCACCTTCATTTTGGGGTCGCCTACCTTGGCCAGTCGAGACAGCTCGAGCCTTACATCATTGTTCTTGTACACAACCTTTGTGAAAAGAGAAGAAAACAGTTTTTTTAAAAAGCGAGCTAACAGTTCATGTTACTCTGTATTCCAACAAAAGCTAGGAGTATTGGACAGGGGTTGAAATCATATTAATAGTGTTAAACAACAGCTGCACAATATATTGCATGCAATAGTCATGCATGTCTCGTCAGCAAAGCCAGTTCTGTGATTAGTAATAAATCTCAACTGTTTTCAGATGGAGCGTCATTTAAAACTGTAGTTCAATGACAAACTATGCAATCTGTGCACATACAGTAATCGCAGATTAATTGCATGAAATAGTGTATATCATATTGACATGTTCCATCTGAAAAATGGTGATGGAGATTTCTTCCTATAATAACAGAACCGACTTTACTGATGAGATGCGCATAACTATCACCTGCAATATGTTGTGCAGCCCTGTTTCTAATATCACTGCAATTTCAACCAAGAGGACCTAAATCAATAAAGTGTAAAAGATGTCCAGTAACCCTGTAGTGACGACACTAAATATAATACTAAATATAATTTGTATAGTATTATTTCAATTTACCTAAAAAAAAAACCCTGGAAAAATGTAAATAAATGTAATAATAGGACAATAAATAAAGAAATAAATGATTTGCTAAAACAAAAATAATCATTTTTTTTAATTATTTTTCGTATTATTACTTTTTTACTTTCACTTACTTTTTCTTCTAAGCTATTTTATATTTATTTTTATGCATTAGGTTATTTTTATATTGACTTAATTATCTACAGTATTTACTTATTTATGTATTTATATTTCTGCAGGTTGGGTCCTTCATGTAAAAATAAAATAAAATAAAATAAAATAAAAATAATAATAAAAAAAATAAAATAAAATAAAAGATTTTATCTACATGTACTCATCTATGTATTGATGAACTCCATTCTTCACTTGTTCATTGTCATTAAATCTTTCAAAAATTCAATAATCAATATTTTGACTAAATGTGTAATCCTTTGACTGCTGCATTAACCACAAGATGGTTCAATGATACTAAAGTGACACTAAAAGCTTACTGATAATGGTGGGTTATTTATGCAACAAATTTCGCGTCTTTGCCTGTTCCTGGTGTATTTTTAAAAGAAACAAATAACTATCAGTCTCCTCTGGCATCCGTGCGGTAATGAAAACACAAATAAAAATACATCATTCTACATTTTAAATAAATGAACTGTCAGTTTCAGTCATTAAGCTCATTTTGAATACTTTTTATGAAGAATACATCTCACTTTTGACATTCCCACTTTTGGTGTCTCGAAATGAAAAGTACATACCCGTAGACTATATTTATCTTGTACAATAGTGGGTATGCAATCATTCTAGCTTTCCGGTGTCATTTTACTTTTCAAACCAAATGGAATCAAATAGCTGAGCATTTTCTGCCCTCTCAAAACGTGGGGCACAATTTTTTCCTCTCTCCTCCACAAGGCCAAAACCCTGTGATATAAACCCGAGCACCAGACTGTGAAGTGTTCACGATAACCCTCTTTTAATTCAGTTTCGATTTCATTTGAGCCCTTGCCAGGAAGAAGATAATGGTATGCGGATGCAATAAAAGCTTATTGATGATGCTTCAGAAATGCCAATCACAGGCAGGCACAAGAGCCTTTCCAGCCATTAACGGGCCACAGGAGTGAAAGCCCCCCCTCCCTTTTTTTTCCCGCTTCATAAACTCACACGGGGGAAAAACACTAGCGATCTGTGATAAAAGACTGCACAACATGGCCGCCAGAGAAGAGCGCATTACAGATGAGAGGTTAGGGGCAGGGACAGCAGGTGGAGGACGATGCATCTGTCTGTGCCACCTGATCTGAATGATCAGGAGCCTGGAAAGCACTGACCAAATGCCCCTGAGAGGAGGGGCGCATTAAAACAAATGCACTAATGATGAATGGGCTTCTTGTGCACCCTGCTCTAAACGCCTTAATAAATCAACCTTGGCATAAATAACTACTCGCGTACGGTAACAAACACACACCTAGAGGTCCTCAATGTACCACGCACACACTCCTAACGCTTGAAAATATTAAACATGACCTTTGCAAGGCAAAATAATGGCAAAACAAAATGCTAAAAGGTCCCTTGCACTACCTACACACAGTCGTCCTTTTAATGCCAGTAAAGCCTGTGAATGAAGCCAGAAGAGAAACCATTCAGAATCCTCTTAGTATGAATTCTTGTTCACGAGTTCAAAGCACTGGAGTGTTTGTTAACACAGGTCATTGACCTCAGGCCTGCTGCTAATCTGTGGAAATGATAGCGCCTTAGAGCAGACAAGAGACACCAAACGCCTACATGCGGCAGCAGACCACAGCTTACACGAGTCCGCACTTTCATGTTTTGACACTGATTGATTGCTTGTGGATTGGTTTTGAAATGAAGGCTGGAGGCTTGGAGGGGAAACAAATGGTGAGTCTGCACTGTTCCAATGCTTCCAAAATTTGACAAAATGACACATTTTGTCATGTTTGCGTCTCTTGCAAGAATCTGTAAGCATTTAAAGTGTTACATTTGCATTAAGAAAGGCACTCGTATTACTGTCTATTTGATGCATTAGCTGCCTCTGTCTAAAACCAGGATTTACATCTAAACTAGTTTCAAACAAACTGGTTTCAGGTCTATACTAACAGAGCTGCAGATAGCTAAGAACATTAATGCTGAATGCAAATTAAAAAGTGCAATAAATAATATTATTTGCATAATAATATTAATAAATATTAGTGCTGTCAAACGATTAATCACAATTAATCACATCCAAAAACAAAAATATTTACTTACATAATATATTAATATTAATATATACATGCAATTAGATGTAGATATTTTCTAAAAATTTGTGTATTTGTTTATACATACATAGTAAATATACAAAGTACACACACATATTATGTAAACAATTTTTTTAGTTTGAATGCGATTAATCACGATCACAACGAAACTTTTTTGACAGCACTAATAAATACATAACCTTTTAAAAATGCAAATAACTATTATACCTATGGAAAGTAGGGAGGCATAGCTATTAAAATTATGGCTGATACTTGAAAGGAAGATAATTACTTTAATTATATTTAGATATAATGACCATAAATCACTTTATTATACTTTATCTAAATAAATAACAATTAAATGCTAAAGTAAAACATAATTTTACATTTATACAAACTTACATGCCACAGTATTATAATGTATAGTATGAAAAGATTATATACATTCAACAAGTTATTAAAATATGTTTTATGGTTCATATGGTTCAATGATAATCTAAATGTAAAAAAAGGGAACATAAAAATATAAAAATTTAATTAATTAATATATTTTTTAATTCTATTTAAAACTTTTTAAAAATTTTAGATGCATGCCACGTTAATAATTCTGCAGGTTCTAAAACATTCATCTATGAAAACCCTAAACAAAACTATGCAAAACTACTACTAGTTTTATTATTATTATTATTATTATTATTATTATTACTATAACTATTCTTTATTTATCAATTCATTCATTTACATTTGTGCAATAAACAAGTTTGATACTGTGTTGAGTCACATAGTGACCAGTGAAAAACCTACTCTGGAGAAAAAATCCAGTCGAGAGCCACTGACCTAGACTGTGTAAGATTGGACATGATAAATAGACTAACAAGGTAAATGCCAGTAAGCATCCCTCACTAATTGTGGGTCTACAGGTTAATGAATGAATCACCAAGAGCTACAGTACCTTAAGTTCAACCAAGAGTGAAGCTTCATTGTTATAAATCAATCACAATCAGATCGATTTAACTGCTTTTCACATCCATACCGATGTTAGCTAAAGATACATTTTTCTATATATAAAACAAAAATGTCTGGCATTTAATGTCTGTTCATAACATCAAAAGCATTTCCGACTTCCTGGCAGTCAAAACAGCTCTTTACTTCACCAGCTGGCGTATCAGAGGACATCCCATTCCACAGGGATGCCAGTCTAACATGAAGAATGAAAGCTGATGGATGAGACAACATGTTCTCTCCAGTTTTCCTCTGAGGAGTATTACCATCACAGATAGCTCATGTCAAGAGCATGTGAGGTAGTGGACCAGTGATCCGTCACACAGGCCTATCAAATATTTCTGGAAACTGAATGGATTTCATTAAATGTATTATTTACTTATTTATCCTATTTGTCGCACTCTTGTTTATTTGTTAGTTCTGTCACTGTTGACGATCTGTGACCCATTTTCAAATTAACAGTCTTCAGATGAGAGGAAACCTCATCAGCAATGTTAATTAGAGAATGCATTTCAACTCTGCTGTTGTGTTTCGGCTCCTGAGTCCGTGGCGACTGATAAATAATTCCCTCAGTTGTTGGTGTACGTGATGTGTTACGAGGTTATACAGGGCAGAGAGAGCAGTGCAACCATAATGTGTACTGGGACACATCCTATAGAAAGAGGCTCCTGAGGCAGCGGCACAGAACTGACGTCAGTCAAATGTATAAAAAGCAACTAAGACAAATGATAAAACATACATATGCTGCAGTGCCATTTATGTAAGGTGACATTCATATACACACA
>JAUMHP010000062.1:9219883-9294956 GCA_032361065.1 Enteromius trimaculatus | reverse complement strand
ATTTGCTCTGACATGCATTGTGAGCTGTAAGGTCTTATATAGACAGGTTTGTGGCTTTCCTAATCAAGTCCAATCAGCATAATCAAACACAGCTGGACTCAAATGAAGGTGTAGAATCATCTCAAGGATGATCAAAAGAAATGGCTCAGAAACACCAGAGTTAAATATATGAGTGTCAAAGCAAAGGGTCTGAATACTTAGGACCATTCTTCTTTTTTTAATAAACCTGCAAAAAAGTCAACAATTCTGCGTTGTTCTGTCAATATGGGGTGCTGTGTGTAAATTAAGGAGGACAAAAAATGTACTTAAATGAGTTTATCAAATGGCTGCAATACAACCAAGAGTAAATCTAAAGGGGTCTGAATACTTTTCATACCCACTGTATATACATATACTGTGTGCCTGTGTATATATATATATATATATATATATATATATATATATACTGTACACAGGCACGCACGCCCAACCACGCACAGACACACATTAAATTACTTTGAATTCTTTTTTTAATTCAGACACACATGCAGGCATATTAGCTACAAGGCCATATCTCTTTTTCAAATGAATATTTTTAGAGGATTTTTTCAATAAAAAGAAACTAGTTAAATATACCTCAAATCAGTACATCGCAAATCAATTTACTGAGGTCATATCTTTCTACGATTCAAAAAAGTAAATGAACACATGCAATACATTAGCAATAGAATGTGATTAAATTACTGAAAGATTTCTTGATGGAATTACTTTTTTCAAGAAGCACTTTTCAGAGCACTTACCTCTTTCAGGCAGCCCATAAAGTTGTTGCTAACGGGAGATCCGGGCAGATCGGCAGTGCTGGGACTACCCCCGACATAGAAAAAGTCATCCGAGCCTAGCATGGTGTAGTCCTCTTGTGTATATCCAGTGGTGGTCAGAATTCCATCCACGGATATTGTAACCTAGACAACAAAGCACAGGGAAAGGACACGCTATACTCACATATAACTTGAATACTGTTACAGGGCTTTGGTTCCCCTCGTAAGGATTTGGATGCTTGGCTTTGTTTTGTTTTTGCCTTTAATGCTTCTTATTTATCTTTTTTTATTTATAGCTTTTCTCTTTTTATTGATTTAATGTGATCCCATTTTCATGTCTGTTTCAGCAAATCTTATTTATTTATTGTTTAACTTTTTTTTTTTTTTTTGGTCTTTCTAGATTTATGTTTTTGGTATGAACTTCTAGCAAGTCTGAGCTGAGGAAGTCTGCGGCACATTAGCCCAGGCTCAATGTTAGCGGTGCCATTAATAGAGCACAAAAAGTAAATCAGCAGACACAAAAATGGTGTTAGTAGTATGTGTGCTTCTGAGAGTTAGTATCGCTTGAATCCAGTGCGTGTGAGTAGTTTCAGCAGTTTTCAATGTTTTTATATGAAGTAAAACAAAGAACACGGCGTGCTGAGAGGTTAGAAATGAAAGCACAGGCAATTAGAGGCACATCTCTCACAGATCTGGTTGAATGGATGCATGCTTCATTATCCCTTCCCTCTCCACATGCAAACAATGGTTGGTTAGAGAGAACAATTTTTCTCACAGATTAGACTACACAGGAATGAGTTAAGAGAGAAGGGGAGGGAGAAGGACACAAACACCACGCGGCTCATGAGACCAATCACAGCAGAAGTGTCGGCATGCATAAGCGTGTTCACATGAAGAAAGAAAGCAAAAAAACGACAACAGACAAGATGACCGGCCACCCTTGCCAGCCTCGAATGTACTGATGGAGAAGGTGTTAGTACACGGGGTGGCCAGGATGCACACCATGCTGAACAACGGGCCTCAAAGCTAGCTGGACCAATGAAAAAACTCAGAGCCAGCCAGCAGAGACCGATCGGTGAGCAAAACCTTATGCAAAAGAACCCAACGAAGGAAAAGATGCAAGATAACCTAAGAGGAAAAACAAAAAAAGAGAAGATGGACGGGACATAAAGAGCTGAGGAAACCCAACTAATGAGAAGAAAAAGAAAAGGGGAATTTGGGCAGGGCAGGGGAAGTAAGCGTAAAGAGTACCAACCGCATTTTCCCCCTTTTTTTGTTTAGTATTGATGTCTACGATTCAAAAAAAGGAAAATAGACACACGGCAAACCCAAACTAAGAAACAATTAGAATGATATCTACCGAACAATGTAGTTTGTTTACCATAGCGTGTCCAATGCCTGAGTGCTTTGTGGAAAAGGGGGGAGAAAGGAAATTAAAAAACTGTGAACAGAACACCGTTCCTCAATCAAAAAAGATGGTCTCTTGCCAAGGTTAGTACATCAGCGTTGCACGTTAGTAAGAGGTAACAGGTTAGTAAATGACACATTCCATGGATGAAAGGTTAGTTTCTTTCCCCAAAAGCAGGTTAGTAAACATTTAAAAAGGGCAAAAGAAGAGAAGGAAAGGAGAAGCAGACGAGATCTGCACCGTGGAGTTCCTCTGGGACGGATCTAGTCTACTCTGTTCCAAACACTGTCTCTTCCTATTCCTGGCGCTCCGCTAACTTTACTGGTGACAGAACGTACCACAGAGCTTTTAATGTTTACCGCCTGTCCTATCCAACTTCGTGCCACACGTCTAGGATCTTTTCCGAGTCTTGACACTTCAAACGTGTTGTGCGCTGACAGGTGACGTACTTGTGTAATGTAGTGAGAGGTGGCGCTATCAAACAGTGACAGTAAAATATGGATGGCGTAGAGTCTGAGGTGGATTTAAATATTAGTCGAGAGAAGCGTGGTTAAAGGTACGTTCACTCATCTCTGAAAGCTGAATTCATGGCTGCTTAATGAATACTTTAATATCGGGAGCGTCTTTTTTACATCAGCTCTGCTCCATGCTACATACAGGAGTGCTAGTGCTAATTTAAGATGATAAAAGCGCACCAAATTCCTAGAACTTTCTCTTTTAGTCTCATTTTTAAGCAACTTTTAAATTACATCATTTGGAAACATGAACTATTTGAAATGGGTGTATGTCTCGATCAGGGTCGGAAATTAACAGGTCCCTGCACAATCAGTTGAGATCTATTACAGTGAAATGAATATAAATTGTCGAATTTCATTAACGTTGCATTAGATTTCATTTTAAGCATTGTTTGCAGCATTGAGCAATTCAACCAATCACACACATTTCTGTTGAGTTTACGAATGCAATGTCCAATCAGAGGGGTTTGGACTCATCATCGGGAACGTTGTAGTTGTTCGGTATGCACGCTCTCTGACGGAACTCTGATTCTGCATTCGCGAATTCTCTCATCGTCATAAACAACAAAGTGCAGAAAAGATGCAAGTAAGAGATTGAAGTAGCAGTGTAGATGGCTTCAGTGATTATATTCCAGCAAAAGCTTTCTATTAATCAACATTAATAATCGTTATTAGAGGGCAATAATCAGCAATAATGATTTTATCATGATATTGCAGCTAGTAATTAGTTTTAATTTATAAGCCGTTACTATGCAATTTTTGTTTAATTACATGTACAGAAGCAGCATTAAACAGTCATGCTTTATTAGTAACAGTCTATAGTAACTGGTTAACTTTAAACACAGATACATTTGATTAGGTAAATATAAAAATTGCCCATACAAAGGTAAAAAACGCCTCTGGGAATTAACTTTAGAGGGCAAATATTGTTATACAAAGTTAATTTCTGACCCTGGTATTGATTAAAATGGTTAAACGGTTAAATCTAGCCCGAGGGTTAGTTTGATGCGACTAATCGGAATCTGAATGTATCCAATCTCGACCTCTGCCTTTTCTGCGCGGTTACCTGACGAAGGTTCCTGGTAACCTTCACATCATGCCAGGCATTGTCATTAAATTTCCCATTGACGGGCTCCACCAGGGCCTCGAAGGCCCCAGAGCCCAGGTTGATGACCAGCGAGACGGCACCATTCTTCAGCGCCAGGTTGACGTAGTCTGCAGATTTTCCGGTGTGGAGCATCAGTCCATTACGCTGCAGGGTCTTGAAGGAGAGCGTAATCTCATCGCTACTGCTCTGGATGGGGTTCGGGGACAGGTCGTAACAGAAATACTCTGAACCCTTGAAGGTGGCCACGTATTCTTCTCTCTCTGCAAAAAATTGGACAAACAAAGCAGGTAAGCTGGGAGCTTCTTTTAGAATACTAAACCAGTTCATCATAAGTGTTTTTTACTATGTCTATAAGAACACTCATCATAGAAAGGACTCCTGCCAACCCTCATGGCTTTGTTTTATAGGTCTCTTAAAATATCAAAATATTTATATTGCAAGGCAAGGTTGTAAAATGCTATGTGCATGTGGCTTCCCAAAAGCATGGTATTTATGATACTTAAGAAATTATACATGATATTTTAAAAAAAGTAACAATTTGTATAAATAATCCCAAATGTATCCAAGTTTTAAGCAGAATATGCTAATTCATCTTAATTTGTTGCAGCATATGATATTTTTAGAGTCATTAAAATTGAAACATTTCTTGAAAATGCTTTTAAAACCATATGAATCCAACATTACAGCACCTTTACTTTGTCATGGACAATCTTGTATGTCCTTGACCCTGTAGCCTTCCATCACATAGTAACACAGAGCAGATCACTTACCATCATCTATCTGCTCCCACACTCACTGGACACAAGACTTGCTAATTTCCAATGACTTACCTTCACAAAGTCAAAAGTCAACCTGAAGTCATACTGAAGGGGTCAAATGTAGTGGAAACTCACCACAGTCAATCTGAGAGTGATTGGTTGCTGTCAGTACATGCACACACACACACACACACACACCTATGGAATTGAGGTCAGAGCCATCTTGCTCATAAATGTGAACCAAGGTCCTTGATAATGGTGACCATAAATAAAGCAGCCACACATATCAGGACATAATTACCAAATCAGTCAGCGAGACCCATTACTGTAAGCGTCCTGGCACAGAACCCAGGCGCACACTCTCACTCCTCTTCCCATTTGCGCAAACAACTCCAACTGTCACCCAGATCCGAGTGTATTTTGGGAACTTGGTTAAAATATTAACTGAAGAGGCGTCCATTAATAAAGTGTGAAGTCCTATCTCCACAGCTACCTTCTTACCGGTAAATACAATTACATTATTACAGAGCAGAGCTGAGTCTACTTCTCATCAGGAATATTAATGACTTTAACAGGCAATTTACAGCAAGACTGAACCAAATTACCATAAATCCAGGAATCTGCAACACAATTAACCTAACACACCATAAGACCAGCTCATTTGCTCTGGAATTATCTAGAATATTTCTTAAGATAAACCCTGGAGATATCAACAAGGCTCATTTACTCCATCTCTTTCTCCATCCTTCATCACCCTTCCTGTGTCCACTGCGAGTTAAATAAGCTTTTTGCCTTGGCTGATGAAGTGTGTGTATGTGTGTGTTTGTGCACAAAGAGCCAAAGGGTGGTGTTGTATCTGGCTCTCTTCCACCTCCTCTATATACCACTGAGTCAGCTATAATGTGACTCAGTGCAGGAAGGCGCCCACAGAGTCGCACCAGCACACACACACAAACTGGCTTTTTCACCAACACACACACATTGGATCCTACACACACCGTTTCACACAGGTATATATATTGGATGCCCAGAATAACTCCAAAAATGGCCTTCAAATCCCCATTTCGATGCCAGTAACAGTGCTTTATGAGTCTTACGTCGCTATCGGTCTCTGATATGACTTCCCTGTCCCGTCTCTCATCAGATTTGATCTCTGCAAATACTCTTACAAGGAATCAAATCTTCATCTTCAAGAGTAAATAACCAGGAAAGCTCATTTAAATACAGCGTTAGACTATCCGTTGGATAAAAGTGACCTCCAATCACCTCTCCACTCAATAGCACATAGCAATTTGCTCTGATTTCTGCCTTACATCATATGTCTTTTCTGTTTTTGCTTTAAAAAGCCATATCCTACCTGTTGTTATCATTTATTTTTGGAAGTGTCTATTTACACCAATCTTGGTAAAGGCTATTTGCTCTAACCGCCACTGCTCAGGCAATTTACCCTTTGTACAAATACCACATTACTTCCATTTGAACTAAATGCAAACAAGATGTTATTTGTTGGCATTTACACTTCGGGGAACCTATATGTATGGTCTCTTTTTCCTGTAATGCACATTTTCATGTTAGGCAATTTTCTTTGCTGTAATTTAGTATAATATAGTTTCCATCCTTTCACTTCCATTTAGGATTAAACTGGCTGTTTTTGATACTGCGCCTTTAAGACAATATGCTTGATGTGACTGGTTAGACGTTTGTCAATGTGAAATGGGCAACATTGCTTGTGTATGAGCTGACAGGTTCAATATAAACGGCACTGCCCCATCTTACAATAACAGCCTTTTTGTAAAGCTTGCTTTGACATTCGCCAAACAATCTGAGTCCAAATGTGCCACACAAAATGCTAAGGTGCTTTTTTATTTGAAGGCTGGAAGAAAAATCCATGACATCAAATGCTGTATAATTTGTCTATCAACCTATTGACATTGCATTTGAAGATGCATACCAGTTGTGATATAACTGTCTCACCCCCTTCTAAATCTCTTGATTTAGAGTCAGGTGCCATATTTTAAGCAGCATTCTGCTGTTTATATCACAGCATGAAAATTGAATACATTTTATGATAAATTAGTAAAAAAAAATAACCTAAAAAAACCAAATTTTTTATATATTTCCTAAATGAATACACTTTCAGTTGAATTGATTAAGCCAGTTGAGCCATTAAACCAGTCTTTAGTGCCACGCCATCTTTCAGAAATCATTCTGATGTGCTGATTTCATGCTTAAGACACATTTCTTATGTTGAAAACAGTCACGGTACCAATTTTTTGAACGGTAATGCACATTTTGCATTATTACCGTGTAGGGTCTCCACATGATGTCCACAGTTAAATCTGAGAACTAAACCACCGCTTTAGCTTCTGTTCGCACTTGTGGAGTGATGCCTTGTATGCTGCTGACTGAGCAATTATCTCTTCATCAGCTTAAATATAGACAGGAACGTTGGGGGCAGCACGTCTGTGGGCTTGTTACCTCAAAGCTGCTACAGGCGACAGCCTGTGAACGCCAAACAAAGCCAGTCAAGCATTGAGAACTCCCATGCTACAGGAAGACAAGCTGTACTACGGTTTCCTATATGGATCCCCTTCACCGCTTCAAAGAAGAAATTTACGAAAGCTATTATTTAACGACTCCCTATTAAGGTTGGGATGTTAAAAAAGAACATTTGACAATAGAGCCAACATTAATTGTCTGTATCGTGCGACAAAAACACAATATGACAGAATTTGTCTAATTAGCAGTACTGCAGGGCTGGTAATAAATTAATAATTTTTTTTTTGTTTAACAACCGACATCACAAACTAATTTTGACATACCCATATATTCTTCCATCTGAGCCTGTGTGTTTCATTATTTCTGTTATTGAAAATGGACATAGTAAAAGCATTTATTTTGTAATCACAATATACAACGGCACAATCGCCAGGGGTCTAAGCAGCAACAAAGCCAACAGTGCTTCACAAAATAGTCAGCATTAATAATTGACGTGGAGCATAAAACTAATTAAATTGGGGCTTTTAATACATCCTTATAAAACTAAACCAAAACGACACTGTAAAATAAAATCTGAATGCATCTAGTTAAGAAAAGACAGCAGCTTCTTTGACTTTAACTATCAACGAACGTTTAGTGTCAGACTGAACAAGGGCTGAGCACAAGATAAACTGTCAAAGCTGTCTACATTGATTTTTCATAAGGTGCGAGTTCGCTCACAGTTATGGGAAATTAATATGTAAGAAAAAGTAAAGCAATTTCAGAACTAGCCCACAGACTTATGTGAATTTGTAATCTGTAGAGAAATACTGCACTGTCACTGACTAAAGTGTAAATGATACACCTGTCATCCATGTACCTCCGTGGCCACAGCTAGCTTGTGCATTTATTTTATATATGCTTTGATGCTTCCTCTCTTTGTGTTTCAGTCAAATGTCCTTTATAGGCTCTCCAAAGGTATGTTATGGCGAATCACATATAGCTTTACCACCATGGCCCCGTTCGTGCTGTAGGGGATACAAGAGCGGAGATAAACGACAGTGGGGCTGAAAGGAAGACTGAGGCTCTGGGCACAGATAAATCTAGTGGGAGGATACACTTCTTCAAGCTAGCCCACTAGATCAAGATTACTTACAAACCCATTCAAGTAATAGCCTAGCCACTTGTATTTTATCTGCTTGAGAAGGGGTGAGGGTAACAGCATACCGTTAAACACAAGCTATTGTGTTTTTTATTTAATAACCTGGACCACAGTATTAAATCACGCATCTCAAAAAGCACCTCAAAATCTCTTTCTCTTTCATTCTTTCCAAATGTCATGTTCAATGAGTCGTTTGCCATTTCGTTCCACACCACTATCTTTTATTGAAAATATAAGAAGCTTGTTCATTCTGCTAAATATCTTCTTTTGTCTTCAAAGCTGCATAAAAGAATGTGATCCGATTCTAAGTAGAATCGTTGCTGCATGTTGTAATGCTGTGAGGAAACTCCCCTTAAATCTCTTGGAAATATTGAAGTTGCAATGCATTCTGGGAAGAAGCAGAAGCAATTAAGTAAGCTCATATTACATGCTTGTGTATTCACACATTTCCTTCTCTCTCTTTTATAACACATCCACTCTTTCTATCATTTAGCACCAGCCTTTACTTCCCCTCTCTCCAATTTTCACACCTTCTTTCCCTGAGCCTCAAGCCTTAAAATTCGAGTAAATATTGTCCTCCAATCTAATTCATAGTAGGTGCAGAACATCCCCAAACAATTTGCACTCTGTGTGTGTGTGCTTGGTTTGTATGTTAATTGTGTGACACCCACCTCACCTTCAAAGAATTAAAAGTAAGCTGTTGACAAATGTGCCATAAGATATATATTAGATATACAGTTCTATGTACATATTTATGTACCCTTCGCAAGCTGTTATTTAAAGGGGTCATATGATGTTGCTAAAAATTACATTGTTTCGTGTATTTGGTGTTTATGTGGTTTAAGGTGCAAAAACACATTATTTTCCACATACTGTACATTTTTGTTTCTCCTCTAAGTGAGGTGTGCTCTGATTGTCAAGCTATCCAGTACACTGTGATTGGCTGAATACTGCAAACATGCGGCTGAAATGCTTACCATAACATGATGTTGTGTTACTGACTTAGTACTGTCTTTTTATGTGTTGTGTTGCATCGCGCCTCTTAAACATAACACCATGTCTACATTTGTGATCTGAGAAACAACAAACAACAGCAACACTGCTCAAAACTCCGTTTGAAAAGTAAGTAGCAGACTCTTTTAATACGAAAACGTAACTTACTTAAAAGTTGTGAGTCAGAAGCATCAGACTGTGCTTGCAGAGGTAGAACTGATCCACTTTATAGTCTCTGTGAACAGCCAGCATAGGTTACCCTCCAGGTTTTAGTCCGTAATGTACTGAACACACTTTAATATTTTGGTTGAACTCTTCTGAAACAGTGTTGTGAATACAACTTAACCACTGATTTCTAGTTATGTTCTCTTTGGAGGCACAAACAAAGTAGTTTCACTTTCACAATGACAATTGGTTAGTGAAACTTACTAGCAATTTCAGTTTCAAACCAAATCCTAAAGGAGCATGTAAGCCAAATGTACACATGCAGTATGAATAGGGTCTATAAGTGTAAAGGAGAGGAAAGGTGTAAGTGGCTCCCAGTGAGCAGTACACTCACTCAGGCGGCTTGTTTTGCCACTGGAGATGATAGCACAGCGAGTTAATGAGAGCAGCTCCAAAGCTGCAGCCGAGTCTCAATCTAACAACGGCAAGAAAAACAACAGGAGTGACAACAACAGAAGATAATAACACCGCAATTACCCAAGCTAAATATATACCGGGAGCTATGGACCGTGGACAGCAACGATACCATTAAACTGACTCTGAGGTCTAGTTACACTGCCAGTGAGCTACTAAGAAGTGCCTCAAGTACATTTACTGCATTAACTAAAATAATCTAAATACATATTGTTGGATAGCAAGCAACCATTGCATCCATAATTCCAATTAATTTCCTTGCGTGATATTCAGACAGAGCGCTATATTACGTGTGACAAGTTTATTCAGTCTGCTCAGCCGCTCCGACCTTGAAAAGACCAGTTATCAAAAATACTCCATCTCAGAGCGCAGCCGAAACCCGTCAAGCTATTCTGAGCCGCTGCTACGGAGGAGCGTTTCACACTCGACTGGCCACAGATGTGTTTTGTTGAATATTGATTTATTGTTTGATTGATTATTCCTCACATCATAAATCCGCCAGTGAATGGGATCAGACGTTGAAAGACACAAAAAAAGCACAAAAGACTGGCTGGCTCATTATTTCGGATGTCGAGGCAGCTTTACAGTGGATGCCGTTCAATCTGAAATTACAAAGTCTCCAAATGGGAGCGTTTCCATTTTAGGGAAAGAAATGATATTTGAGTCTGAGATAAGAGCTCGTATCTGGTAAAAATAAAATGGAAGGTTTTGGAATACCATTCTAATGATTCAGTATTGACTAGACTGAAAGCACATCTTTTACAAAACGGTACATGCAAATACTGTGCTTTTCCACGTGAAATGCAAAATCTATTTTGCCAACTGAGCTCATAAACATAACAATCATAATGTGTCACAAAAAACGGCAAGGATGGGTGCTTTTTTTGTCGGTTGAAAACGCATTTGCCTTTTCATTGAAAAAAAAAAAACAAGTTTCATAGCAGCAGTGTTTGTGAACAAGAAGTTCGATTATCATTCCGAGAAATGGCACTATTAAATGTCTTCCTATATTCAGCTGTGACCAGACACCTTTAGCTAAACGCTCCAAACACATATCTCTCAAAAAATAGCCGTGAATCTGTGGAACATGCAGCGCGAAGTCACAACTCACTTCAAAAACGCTCTATCCACCTCCACAGCACCTCATTACAGCCTTTCTTATGCAAATGCGAGGAGACAAACCGGCGTCACACAGACACACAGCCTGCCATCCTACAGGCATCTCTTCCTCTCCTAACGAATCCGCCTCAACTTTTGAACTCCCTTTCTCTATCTCTCTCTCTTTCTTGCAGGTGTGGAAGCTCAGCGTTTTTAAACGCTGGCATTTTCTAGGACACCACATTAAATCGAGAAGCCCGTGGTTGAGTGACGTAAAATCCTCAGATCTCATCTGAATTTCACAGAGAAGATTCAGTTCATACGGCATCTGGAAGCCAGCCAAGGAGATGAGAGAAAACAGATTCTTCCACTAACGTTATTTATTTCACAGCTCTTCTCGAGAAACCCGTGCGGGCACTTTTATTTTGGAAAGTCCTTCTCCATGCGTTGGGACCTGTCCGACCTGTCAGAGCCAGCTACCTCTCTGGAGCATCAAACCAGCAGCCAACCCTCTCACTCAGTCCCTGCCATATGTCCCAGTGTTCTGCCAATTCCTTGCACACAAGACCTCAGAGCACCCCATTAGCGAAAGTGAGAGAGAAAGAGAGAGAGAGAAGAGGGGAGATGGGGAGCGAGACGTGGTTATAAACATACATCGAGAAAAACAGAGGTGGGGAGAGGGAGAGATCAGCAAAAAAAAAAGAGCATCAGAGAGAGCAAAAGTAGAACAGAAACACGCTGAACTGAGTAACAGAGAGGATCAATTAGGAGAGAGAAAAAGAGTGAGACTGTGCAAGAGAAAGGAACAGTTCGAAAGAAATTTTAACAAAACAAAACAAAAAAAATCATCATCCATGTACTTCATTTTAGAAGCAGCATAACTTCTATCCAATGATTGGCCTGACTATTTAATAAAAATGGCAAAAACTTAAACTGTGTCTCTTTAGTCATCAGTCACGACTCATAAGAGTCATTATTTCAGGAATCGGATTATACTGACTGTGCCCTGTGTTTTTGATTCATTAAAAAGGCCGCACTGGTTATGCCGCATGCTTATAATTCACCAAAAAGGACCTGCATGTACTGCATGACTAAAAAGAACCAATTCAGATTCCTTCGTTCAGGAATTGAACTATACTGGTTGCACTGCATGTTTTTCGACTACTAAAAGAATTGACTCAAGGTCATACATTCAGAATTTGAACCACACTTTAAAGCTACGGCTGTGCTGTATGCTTTTGATTCGCTAAAAAGAACCTGCTTGTAAAACTCATTTATTTGGGAAATTGGACTTCACTAGTTTTCAGTACAATCTTTGATTCACTAAAAAGAAGCACCTTTGAGTCATTCGCTCAGGAATTGGACTACACAGGTTAAGCTGCATGTTTTTGATTCACTAAAAATACCTGGCCTATAAGAGTAATTTATTTGGAATTTGGGCTATACCGGTTATGCTGTGTGTTTCTAAATCTCTCTCAAAAAACTGGCTTTGTGAGAGTGTTTCGTTTTGTGATGTACAAGCAGAATCGCTAGAGATGTTCCACTGCCATCGAAGCAGCAATTTCTAGAAACTCTTTTGGACTAATTCAGCAATTTAGCACATGCAAATAAAACCGAACACCATTTAGTTAGGCAAAAGGAAGCCAATGATATTCTGAATCACTGAAATGAAACAAAATACTCCAACTGTGTCCAACAGAAGTCGGTCAGTCGAGCAGGTTCTAGAATGACTTAGAAGGTTGAGACAATGAGAGGTTTTCTGTTTTTGGGTGAACTGTTCCTAAAAGAGAAACAGGAGGTGGGCGTATACAGACAGTCAAGTTTCCCACGGACAGAAGGAGAGATTGTGAGAGAGGTGTTCTTTGTAAACTCAGTCAGAGCTCAGTGCTGGATGAGTGTAATTTGATGTTATCGTCAGACCGTGAATGTGGATACATGGGTCTGTGCTGATATTGAATAACAGCAGGGAGGAAAGCTCAGAATCTCAGTACTCAGAGCTCTACCCTCTCTGCTGAAGCTCTCCAGCATGGACGCAATATGGCATACAGTCCATACGTGCCAGAACAGCTTCGCAACTGATCAATGCGCACACGTACACAAACACACACGTTCATTATAGACCTTCCCATCACAGCAGAGACTGCCTATAGAGCCAGCATGCAGTGTTCTCTCATCCCTACTGCATATCAATGCCATTACCTCAGCCCTGTATTTCTACCACTCTGCAGATCGCTAAAGTAAGCTCTGTTTGACGCTCTGTGGAAAGCTGTCCTCTCAGCACTGGTGTATTTTTAGAAGCTTGAATATGATAACGTAACGCAGCTCTCTGCTAGTTTCCGTCTTTAAATGCATTTCTCTGCTTTTGTCAGACTGTAGGTTATCGATCCTCTACATTTACACCAGATCTGTGTAAGGTAACCACTAATGGAGTGACCACATCGTTTGTACCATTCCTCCCAGGTGTGACCCTCAAAGAGCTGCTACCGTTTCTTCTCTCCTTTCATTCATGAAGCTCTCTGCACTCAGTATGTAGGAGTCAGTCTCCCGTGCTCAAACTGCATCAAAATGACAGTTGTGTTTGCCAATATTCTATTAATAAACATGAGTGAGAGTGCTGGTGTTGCTGTGGTGATATTCTAGTCAACAGCATAACTATGATATTACTTTCACACAATATGTCAATAATTAATTTTGAGTGACTTGCATTTTAGCATCAGTTGCTTTTTTCTTGCTTTGGCCATGAAAAATAGCTCAAAATGAAGAACAGCAGAAGTAATTAGTTGAGCAAATTCAATGATTCACTCATAAGGAACTTATTTAGCTGCAGAATGAATCAGTGTTTAGGAATGGATTGTTTGGATGATTCACTCATAAAGACAGGCCCTAGTTACGTCTCTGAATGAATCAGGGTTTTTGAGCGAATTAGCCCAGTAAATGGTTTCCTGACTCACTCACGAATCACTAGTCTGTCTAAATATCTGCCTTGCTTTCCAATTAAAATCTAAATATTAAAATAAGACAAACTGAAAAGCTAAATTGCGCACAAGGTGTAATCAAAATTACCATTTTCAACCTTTCTTGTGGCCGAAATCCAGTTATTTAGATTATAGGAGAATATCTGTGATAAGAATCCACTGCTTGGCTTGAAAGGGACTTAAGCTTCATATATTCCCTCACAAAAATGAACCACGGATTTACTACAAATAAAGAAAACAAACATGGTTACTGTGCTGTAGTTAAAGCGTGTTAACCACCAATTCACCAAGGTTTTGCCACACTATCCATAGTTTAACCATGGTATTTGTAGTCATACAAATGATAAACAAACTAACATGGTTACTACATTTATGCTACAATGAAACCATGCTTAGTTTTCATAAGGTTGCTAACCAACTGACAACAAACAACAGATATGTTTGCCCATGTAATATTGTTAAAATTTTAAGACATTTTGTAACAGTAAGACTTGTTTTCACTGAATAGAGCTTCCCCACTGGCAAAACATTTTTTGTTTTTAAATTTAGTTACATTTACGCTTAAAAGAGAGAGAGAGAGAAAGCCAGCAGGGTGAGAAAAACAAATTAGAAAAAATATACTTTCAAGTCATTCTCTTATGCAATCTTGTTTTAAGGATATTTGAATTTCACTGGATCACAAAGCAAAAATAAAATGTTTTGCCATTTGTTGGGTCAGTGTGAAGCAAGCATAGCTTTGCTTGCTCCCTCTTTTCTCTCCTCTCACAGAAAGTGTGCTTGCTTCTTTCGCTCCCATTTTACAATCCATGATGGAAGACTTGATGGTTAGCGCTGCACACTGCTTCACAGCGAGACGGCACCACCCGAACACACTGCAAAATGTGATTAACACATCAGTGTGCTTTACACATGCGCCCTTCTCCTCCCATCCTCCAGAGAAACTACAGACTGGGGAGGGAAGGAGGGAGGGAGGGTGTCGGCAAGCCCTGATGGTAATTGTTGGTGCAGGGGAAAACAAGAGCAGGTTGAGACAGTTGGGAAGGAAGACGCAACTGCTCATTTTCTGTGCGAAAGCTCCCCTCCGTGCTTAACAGATCAAAGAAGGGAATTTAATGGACCACCCATAGAGTCGGATGACAGCGAAGACAGGACACGGGACAGCTTCGCAAGTCACCGCATCGCAAGCGCAACACAACGTTCTCCCAACTGAAGACATCAAAGTGTACTTGTACCTTATGGTGGATATGAAACACTTAGTTAGAGCACAGAACTACCTTTCATATACAAACACCAGCCGAGACAAACAAGACGATTACGCTCGGGTCTGCATCTCCTCCTTCTGAACGCCACGGTAATCAAATTCTCCACAGCGTGAAGACCGAAAGCAACAAAACGCCAAAGCTACTGGAATGATAAATAGGGGACCGAGAAGCTTGGCAGGAAGACTAAACGAAAGGGATGAGGCAGTTGAAAGCTACACCCTCCTCAGGTAGAGGTTCAGTCTCACTCCGGGCCCCAGCTTCCTCCATCTCCATATACACAGACAGAAAAACACGTAAACACCTCGGCTAGGGCTTTATGAATGACTCCTGATCCATAAACACACACACCCAGAGACGAGCTGAGGGAGCAGCCCTGCCGCTCTCTGATAAGCTTCCCTTCCTTCTACCTTCACTTCATCTACATAATTCTGCCTCTGTAAAATATGCAATTGTTCATTTCATGCCTCAAGTGTTTATGTGCTTATATAAGTTAAAGGACAGACTGGGGATTCTCTGTCTTTACTTCTCTCAATCTCCTCGTCTTTAATTTTCTCCCAGCCACTTCATTTCATTTTTTCATATTGCTCGCTGGAATAAATCACGGAGCATTTGAGCAGGGCAGTCAGCTTGTGGAGTGACAGAATGGTGTTACGTAATCAGGACACAAAAAAGGTACCAGTATTTTGTTGGAATTACATTAAAACTGCATAATCAGATTATAGTTACATTTAAATGATCATTTTAAGTGTTTAATAAAAAATAAAGCACCCTGGCTCTAAGGTCTCCTAACTAGTTGCATACATTTTACTAGAATATTAGCAATTTACTAATAGTAATTAAGCACATATTGATGCTTTATTTTACATGACCTTACTCTACATCCCTAATCCCACTCAATACCTACACTTAACCGTTTTAATAACTATTAATAAGAAGCAAATGAAAAAAATAGTTAATAGTGAATAAATGTTCCCTATGTTAGATGTCTTTTTTTTACTTTCTATTCATTATAAAAATGTACTTTTCATACATTGTATATTAAGTATAATCTGCTTTGCTGCATTAGCCTTTTGTTTTAAACTTGTTTTTATAAACTAGTTTGAATAGTTCGGGTTCTTTATTATGATTGGCTGAGGACACTATAAAACACTATATAAACACATCTGTGACTTCATTACTGTACATTAGTATTATTGCACCGCTATGTCTATTGTTTTCAATGAATTCTTACATTTTTGTTAATTTGTGTATTTAATGTATTTAACTTTGCCAGGTATGTGTAAAACTACAAACAAAATAAGCCTACTAAGACAAATTCTCTCACAACAAAGTTGTTTTTCAAGTAAATTTATTTAGCTTTAAAACTTTTTTGATATTTCAACCTGAAAGTCAGACCTTTTGTCATGTAGAAACGCATTTGAGAAACAACCCTCTCATCTCCGCGGTCATCTGGGAACATTACCTGCACAGCTCGGCTCTCCCGCTGTATGGAAGGTGACCGGGCTTGTAGCCCCTGCGATGCACACATTTCTAAAGTGACTACTGGCTGTGCCAACACATGCTTCACTGCTCAACGTACACACACGCGCACAGCCCCCGTCACTTATCTCATCCCGCATGGCTGCTCTGCTAACAAAATCGCTCTCCTCTGTCACAGTTTTCAAGCTCCTCCATTCTCTCCCGTCTACGCTGTTGAAAATAAATAAATAAATAAATAAATACGACAACCAAAGCCATGCATTTACAGATAGAACAGAGTCGAAAGACATCAGTGGCTTCGATTGGATGGACATGTGATTGGGCTTTGACAAAAAGAAAGTAGAAATCTGACATTCATCTTGGTCGACTTGCCTTCACAGAAACCGGTTTCTGATTTCAAGGCGCAAGAAATAAAAGTTATCTCTCACAGCACGCCTCAAATGGTATCCAATAAGAGTGAAAATGTAATTCCTACCCCAGCCCCTGTAGGTTTGTGGCAAGTTTGCGGTCTTACAAATATTGGTGTATTTGTAATGGGAAAGCCATTATCTTGGTTCGGCTCCTGAGGCGAGTTTTACTGTTAAGATCGGGGGGGTTGTGTGCCGGGTAAGGGGCTGATTTAATGGCATCCACTGTGAGTAACACTCGGTGTGGAAATCTCAACAGATGTCATTCCCTCGACAGCAATCATCACAGACGTGCGAACCATGCAGCAGCAAGTGTAATTCCATGACAGGCTGTCAGTCAAATATCACTGTGCTAATATGAGCACGGGGAGGGAATGAGCAACTCAGTCATTTATCATGGTACGTTATCAAAGATCAACATTGTCCTTCTGAGAACAAAAGGGAGAGATGGAAAGATCTAAGATACACAATTTACATCCCACTGGAGGCGATAACAGATGTTTATCGCCATTCTGAGTTCTGGTGAATTATGCTATTTTGTTTGTACATTAACCCAAAATAATGTAAGAAAACTTTATAGAAAAAGGAATGATAGAATACGGTAATTATAGAACTTATAGGAATGTTAAACCTTTATATATTTCATTTATCAGAAATCTGTGTGACTAAACTGGGACAAGCCAATAGAATCGCACCATAAATGCATCCACCCTTAAGTCAATCAAAAGTCAACATTTTGTTCCAAAAAAGCAGCTACTGTTTTTTATATATAAAAAATACATGGTGCTCACAGGAATACTTGGCATGCTCAATAAACCTATTTCATAGGTCAGTAATTAAAATAGGTACTGAACAAGTTACGGCCTCTAGTCGGAATCTGTCTAAGCCACCAAGCAAACCTGGACCGCTACTTGAACCCAAAAACATTAATGAATAGGTGCATGCCACCTTAAAATAACCCCAAACAAGCCCCCACAGCATTAATTGCAAAGATGCTAAAAGTAGGTGACACCTAACAGGAACGCAGCAATGAGAGGAGGGTGGGAGATGTGACTGACACACTTGCTCTATTATCAGGCTCTCCAGATTCAGACCCAGACTGCGCCGTAGTGCATGAGTCACACGGCCCCACGGCCCAAATTGGCAGTTTCTTTGAGTGGGATTGGGGTTATGACAGTGAACCAGTTTCATGGAGAAATGGAAAAGAGATTATATTTCACCCCACCTATCGAAGCTCTCAGCGCCAAACAGAACAATTTACAGACATTCACACACAAACACAGACAACCTCGAAACATGTGTCTGACAGACAGACACACTCATTCCTGCGGCTGTCTGTCATTGTGATTTCAGACACCCACTCGTGTTCTCTCTCTGACACATATAGACAGTTAAGAAAATTTATGTGTGTTTTAGTCAGTTGCCTGTAGAGAGTGAGCCAAGTGTGGGGAAAAAAGTACATCAGCTGTCATTCTCTAACAGAAGTGTTAAACGGGTCCCTATAAGATGCACGGCGTGGTACAGTAAACGGATGTGAGGTTGAACCCAGTCTGTGAGAACAAACTTCACAAAGCCACTATAGGAGCTGCAGCCGTGGCCCTTGCATGCTGGGAATTTACAGTCGTGTCATTAGATCAGACTGCCGGACATAAAGCATCACTGAATCAATCTCGGCGAGCTGTCGGCAGCCTGGTAAACACTGCGGACGCTGGCGGACGCTCCCTATTATGCTGGGGATTAATGGTGTTGACAGAGTATTAACTCACATTGAAAGGTAAACAGGAACACTATGGAGAAATGCCGAGGCTGACACTGAGCCAGGCTTCCCAGAGGATAAATTCTCTCCTGAACTCAGCAGGTCATGAAGGAGAAAGGAAAAGAAACGAGAAAGAGAGAGAGTTCGTGGGGTGGGGGGTGGGCGGGGGGATCTCATATCTTTGGAAAAACAATGATCCCGGGATACATAAAAAGAACTGAGTGAAAATAGAATGACAGATTGTGAACGTAAAGGTTAAAAAATGCTCTGTTTTGTATGGATATCTCATCCCGCTCTCCCTGGCCGACTCTACGGGCACACCCAAGGTCACTTAGTCCACTCTGCATGCGAGCTGACATCGGCCTTGGCTCTCTAAAGCCAATAGACCAGCTGTCAGCGCTGCTAGCAGAAGAAGCAGCCCCAGTGGTCACCCCCGAACAGAGACGGCCCAGCACAGGGCCAGTGTGGATGTCCAGCGTGACTGGCAGGTCAGGGCAGAGACTTCACAAGGGACGCCCAGTCAATGTGACGCAGTCGACACTTCCGTTGCTGTTCGGTTCTGGTCAAATATCAGCTGCATTCGCTGATTTTAACGCTGTGCTTTGTCACCCATTCTTCTGAAGTTATGCACACTGTCTGATCGCTACACAGTGAATGGAGGCTGTACAGACTTTAGGTCAGTAGCCATAGGTTTTAATGAGCTGTGCTAAAAGGCTGAGATGTTCTAGAAGCCAGCCAAAAACTCCTTAATTACCTGGCACTGTGTTCGTCTTATTCAACAGCAAAGAATGCTAAAAGAAGACACACAAAGACTTATAATATGCCCGCCTTAACAAGAGGTAAACAGTCCTAAGTTAATGAACTAGCCAAGGCTGTTTGAAAAAACTGCAATGATGAAATATATAAATACATGTATTACATCTGATTAGCTTACTAAAACCTAAGCAGAACTATGTAGGAAATACATACATTTAAGAGTAAGAGATGGCAAAAATGCTAAACCGGTAAATACTAAATGCTGCCAATTTGGATAATAGTAAGTTTTAATACTATATACAGTATAAGAATAACTGTAATTACATTTAACATAGTTTTTTGAATTACAGTCATATAATAAAAAAAAGCAATTATAATTTACAGTAAAAAATCATTGATACTTTTAGAATTGACTGGATGATGATTTACATTTGATGTTTTTTCATTAAAATAACTTTTAGGTTTTTTTTTCTTCTTTCAGTTGTGTACAGTAGGGTTTTTTCATACATCTGATGTTGCTAAATGACTGTTTATTGCTTTTTTGTGTCGTGTGTGTTACCATGATGGTGTTTAGTATGCATGTTAATGGCACTGCATAACTTCTATGTATATTAGCATTTTTCTTCTCAGCTTGTGGAAAAGCTGTGATGAATTTTGATTCATCATGTGACTTTCTCATCACCATCTATTTTTAATGGTTATTACAGTACAATGTTACAAAACAGACATTAATCCTTTAATAGGATGGTGTTATATTCTAGTATTATATTATATTATATTATATATTGTTAGTATATTCTTAAAATGTTATATGCTATTACATTGCATCACTGAACGAAAAATTACTATTTTTTAAATTGTGAATTTAATTGAAGTATGTTAAATCTAATATTTTGCCACCATATATGGCAAAGTTCTGGCAACCTGCCCTATATTTTACTGTAAATGTCAGTAAATGCAATAACTATAATAATAACTATTAACTAAAACTTTTTAACAGTAGTCCACAAGGAAACATTTTTTAAAAGTTCTTGGAGTGGATGGCCATTTAAACAACGCTGTCATGGACACCAGTCAAAATACTGTATGAAATTGTTTGTAGTTACAATCTTAACCAATCAGAATGCAGAGCCAGGTAATAATTGGTCACAAGATATATCAGTCTAAAAGTGAAAAAGACATAGTGGTTTGGCATGACATGAGGGTGATTAAATAATACAAAAATAAATAATAATCTTTTTTTTTTCATAAACTGTCCCTTTAAAGACTTGACCTCTCTTTTAGCTGTTTTGGACTAAATGTCACTGCTCCTTGAACTACTTCAAATGCGCGTAGCTCGTAGCTTAGCAAGTAGCTTCAGCAATACAGTCAATGGCAGCCACAGTCAATACAGTCAATTGCAGTCAATGGTGCATTACTGGACATGTTGGATATAACATGCATTGCATGCGAATGCACGCTGCTCCACTTTGCTCCACTAGCCTCTAGATATACCTTCACAGCAGCAACTTCCTCTCACTAACAAGTGCGTCAACACACAGTGGAGCCAACCAGGCCAAAAGCGCTTCAAAAAAGATCAGCACGAGTGATAATGACACTTTGCTGCCAAAAAAGGAAAAATAAAACAACGACTTGAGTCACCAGCGGGCCACATAAACTAATTAGAAAGTGTTGCCTTGGGCTTATCGTGTTCAAGGGAAAGTGTTTGAATCTAATGAGAGGTTTAATATCAGCAAACAGCGCACACAGCACAGGAAAGGATAACAGCCTTTGCTTTAGATCTAAAACCATAATACCAGAGTTTATCTCTCGTTTTCCCTTCTAGACTATAACTGCACTCTTTGATTGCATGTGTTCGGAGGTTGCAGAAGGTGCCCCATTTTGGAAGGATTCGGTTTTGTCTCCATGTGAGTCATGAATCTCAAATAGACTTGTGCATTGTGTGAATACAGATATCAGCTCATCGCTGTTCTAAAGTGTGAAGGCAAATATATTTATCCAAAGCGCACACACTCGCACACACATCACACTGGGGGCCTACGCAGCGCATGGTGCACCACAGATAAAGGGTTTAACATATCCAGAGAGTTCCAGCAGGGATGGAGTGGCTTTCCTTTTTTTTAATGCCATGTTTGGGTCACATTCACATTCGTCAAGACTTTTATCTGTGTTAGCTCACTCTCCACTCGAGGGAAACAGCACAGCTTTCTCCACGCATACTTGCACTTCTAGGGGTTAAATTGGCCTGGATGTTCCGCCACCTCCAAATCGATAAAGAAGCTGCTTGTCAATCCATTTCATTAGCTGCATGATTCCGTTTTTGTCCAAGTCACAAATCTCCAACTAGGGAGAATATTCACTCAAAAAAAAAACTTCAAGTTTGTTACGTTAAGTATTATCCTTCGCTCTAGTCTGTGGTGACTCCACTCATCCACATCTTTTCTGGTCCAGTGAAATCACAAAATAAAGTGCAAGCTAATGAAAAAAACAACCAAATGTATTGTGCTTTGCATTGGGGCTTGCCGGTATCCCCAACAGATGTGATTACTAGCTAAACCAGCAAAGCAACTAGCTTTGGAAATTTATTTAAACGAGTATATGCCTAGAACAACCTAACTTTGCATAACTAATGTAACGAGGGGAAATAATAATAAAAAAAAATAAATATAAATCAAAAATAATCTTATGAATAAGAACAGCATATTGGTTGATATATGTCAATTTAAATTTTTTTTAATCAAGCTGATTTTTTCTTATTATACAGTTGCAATTGATTTATTTATAATGCATTTAAATATTTTGTGACAAAATATACATTTAATTGCAGCATGTGTTATTTGCTATTTTGAAATGAAATTATAATATCATACTGTGCACTGTATATTGGCTTTATTTCGGCCACCCAGCTCTGGCATCGACTATCTAAAAAATCTATATTGGTTGACCACTAAGAAAAACAGAAGAAAAAGAATACACTCTTAACTAAAATAACACCACGCAATCAGAATTCAGTCAATGAATGCATATGTGTTTGCAGTTATTTATTGCTTATAAACAGCATAGCTTCCATCTAAACCAGCTTTATCCAACATAAACCAGCCTAACCTCATGGAAATCTTATAGCTGCATTTTTTTTTTTCAAATGTATTTTAATTTGAATCAGTCTTCTGTTGTCCCCATCTTCTGTGAACAAGTTACCATACAGTGCACATTCCCTCCAAAAACTCAGGTAAGCCAAAATGAAAAATAGCCCATCAGTCACATTTTCTAACATTAGCCTTAATAAATGTATTAGGTGCAAAGGGCTGGTCTTTCATCTGTCTGCCAGTTGTGTGGACCAAAACAGATGGAAGAGGTCAGGAATGAAATGTGTCCACAACACACCCAGGGAAGACTTCAACGACTAATTCATTTCTCGCTTGCTGGGCAACCTCCCCCTCTGGTGAACCTGAAGGAATGCGTCCAGCTGGGAAATTTGCCTGCATGCTAATTGACTTATTTGATTTCCTTCGCCCCGGTTTTCAGCAGGTGTGACATTCTTCGGCCCGTGACAAGCCATTGACATGTCTGGATCGATTTCAGTGATTGTGTTTCCTGAGACGGGCGGTCTATTAATACTTCAATCGATAATGGAACACACTTTAGCCTAATACAAAAGCAGACGAAATCTTTCAGCTCTTCCTTAGCATCGATGGCTGGCATTAAGTGTCTCTCTCTGCTAAATAACAAGGCTTTGATAGGCTCCAAGTAAGTTGCTTGGCGCTCACAATGGCGCTTGTGTGGCGGGGGAAGTTTGTTTGCGTGTAATCCTCGCCGTATTTTCTGGTCTGATTAGCGTGTGGCGTGCGGTAGGGCTAATCTGACCGTAGGCTTGTAATAAGCTTTCTGAGTTCTGAACATTCATGTTATAATGCCTCTGTCAATGTCAGCCCCACCACCTCGGAGTGACCTTTAAAAATGAAGCGTGTTCTCCGACAACCTAATCTCTGCCTTCATATGTCGTCTTGACACGTTCTATACCGTATCAAATCACGAGGCTTTGTTCTGTCGCTTTCACTCTTCTGTCCCCCGTCACGACTTCATCACATCTGTCTATCGCCTGCTGGAATCATCTTCTGCTTTCTATTTCTCTCAGCCTCCTGTCTCTCTCTAGCCTTTCATTCCATTCGTACGTTCTTCCGCTAACCTCCTCTGCTCTCTCCTCCCCTCCTCCCTTCTTTCTTTCTCCCTCCCAGGTGGGAGACCATCTACGCTTGGCTGCTGGAAAACTAATTTGGGTCATCTTCGAAAGTACGGGTGTTTCTATAGCAACCCAATGCTAAGGGGCTCCATCAGACAGTCAGTCTAAGTGTTCATTTGTGATGATGAAGGAAAAGACAGTGTGTGTCTCCACATCCATATCGCTCGGCTCCAAAACCCAGACCGATCTTGAACACTACATAGACGGCAACTCGTCATCATCATACAAATAGAGCCCCACACACAAAGAATCTCATTTCATAATGGATTTCAGTAGTTAACATAGTGGTATTCATTTGTAATTATGAATGAAAAAACAGTTTGTCTCCATATCAGCTCTGTTCCAAAACCTTGCATGCTACCTTGTTGTCTGAGGCCAACATAGGCAGCCGTGTTCAAAGGAATACTGCAGATAGGCAAGAATTCTGTGAGCCACACAAGTAGCACAAAAAATACTTTCAATTAGGTCTAGGCAATATGAACAAAAATTCATGCCATTGATTTTAATAAACATGTGCAATATTTTCCTTCCTCATTAATGGAAACATAACTTGTTTGAGAGCAATCTCCTTTTTTTTAAACCTCATTATACAATACAATGAAACATTATAGTGAATATCCTTCATTTCTTGAAATTATACCAAATTATTTGTATTTGACAACAGCTTTTATCAAATAAAACGTTGTCAAATGTTCATAAAGTAAAGCTGCTCATTCACTCAGTGTCAGTATTCACTTCAGTATAGGGAGCAATTTTCACTATTAGCTAGTTGTTTATTATCAAGCACATATGCTCCTCCTAATCCTACCCAATACCTATTTTTTAAATAGTTTAACACTTTAAACATCATATCTATTTATCGCCCAGCTCTAATGCCAACAGAACATGGAATTAGCACGCCACTAGGCCAATAATGCACATTTCACTATGCATAGAACGCACAACACACAAATATTAGGTAAAACAGATGGTTTTTTATTAGACTGACATTGTAATCAACACTTCCCCAGCTTCTTTTCTCTTTTTTTTTCCCAATGTGCATGCCGTCTACGTAGGCAGCACACTAGGTTTTGGAACAGAGCCGTCCACACCATCTTCCTCCGTGCGCGAGCACACGAGCAAGTGTTTATGTCTCCCTCCATTATTTCAAGGATGACTTTGCCTGAGCCTTTCTGAGAAAGACTGAAAGACATTCAAACTTGCTTGACAACCACTGCACCTTAGATTGTGTGTGCGTGCTGCTATAGTCACAGGAGTGTGTCGGTGTGCACGCCTCAGCGCATATCTGCGTGGACAGCTCCACTGAATCAAAATGGAGGACGCAGGAAACGGAGGCAGCACGCTGCTTTATCACTGCTGGCGCTCATCCTGCCCAGACTCAGCAATACATCATTTAGTGATAGTCAAGAGACGGACATGAAGAGAGGAGAGATAGATAAATGGATAGGTAAAATGCAAACAAGAAAGAAGAGGAGTGAGAAACCGAGACAGAGATAGAGGCAGAAGGAGAAAAATATTCAGTTGAGAGACAGCAAGTGCGAAAAACCCAGAGAAAAGAGGAGAGAAGAAGGGAGGATATTCAGAGCTGTGATGTGCAAACTCTTGAGGGATGCTTCTCTCGGTCTCGACCATCATGACTAATTGATGTGCCTCTTGAATACACAATTCAGTTTGATGCACTTGCGCCTCTTCTGAGCTTATTTTTAGAGGTAACAGAGATGGTCTGCCTTTGGCACACATTTAAGATGCGCACAGCTACCAGTAAGCTAACTGACATCAATTGGAGCTAGATGCGAGAAAAGTATTGCAAAACCTCACTCTTAAAGGGATAGCGCACCCAACTGTGTTAAGTATTATTCATAGTTTTTATTAATACTTTATTATTAGTATGTGCTTGTCATTGTTAGTTTTTATTTTCCATTTAGCTTTAATTTTATAATCTAATGTACGCTAACTTCAGGATTTACTAAAATCACAAGTTGTGCTTGCTAACATTAGTTAATGCACTGTGAGCTAACATGAACTAACAATGAACAACTGTATTTTTATTAACTTAACATTAACACAGATTAATAAATACTGTAATAAATGTTTGTTCGTTTACTGTATGTTAATTAATACATTAAGTAATGTTAACAAATGACACCTTGTTGTAAAACGTTACCGTAATTTTAGTACTTCAACTTAAGACAACATTGGTTATTTTTACTTACATTTTAAGTTTTAATTTTTTCATTTATTATTATTTTTTTTAAATTATTTTATTTCAGCTTTTTTTTCACTTTTGCAAAAACGGTAACTAACAATTATTTTTATTACGTTTAGATTACAATCCCAACACAGGCAACCAAAAAATGGCAAATCTGTCATTAGTCCTTTAAAACCATGAAACCTTTAAAACATTCTTTCTTCCATGGAACGTACACATTTTCAGTGAATAATGACAATCGTTCAGTCTCAGCCTACAGTATTGGTCACACAAAGCCATCATATACCTTAAGTACCGGAAATATAGTTTTTGAAATAAATTAATGACGCATGTTTGTGCTTTTTGGAGCTTGGCAGCCCCCATCACAATCCACTTTCAATTAATGCGAGAGAAATGTCGAAAAACATTCTTTAAAAACCGGGCTGCACTATTTGGATAAAAATGCAGATTGGAATTTTCTAAATCTGATTTTATTATAATAAATTTATTTATTTTACAGCACAAATGCATTAATATTACAGTTACTATTAGTTCTTTCTTTTCAAATGTTAAAACTTTTATTGTCTTTTAGATTTTTTTTTTCCGATACAACTTGCAGCCCTACTTCAAAACATCTCCTTTTGCATTCTAGAAAGTCATCATGTTTAAAACGACAAGAGGATGAGCAAACGAAGACAGAATCCCTTTAAAAAAAAGAAATCCACGGCTTAAAGCTGAGCATATTCCGTGTTTGGAAGCCCAGCAGGCAAGCTATAATCATTTTAGTGTTGTGCAAGCATTGAACTGAGGTAAAGTAACATACAATTTTATGTACAGGAGCCCAAAATTCCCACCAGTAAACAAACCCTGAATCCAGTGATAAAAAATAAAGTAATCCACCAGCATCAGGCTCTCTACTGCACTCGCAGCGGGCAACAAACGCATAGCCGCACATACAGACGTCGAGCTGTCAGCGACTGGGTGACAGTAATGCATTGAAATCTCATCAGCCACCATGTTGAGGACACAGTATAAACAGATAACAGGATTAGGATCAAAAGCAACCGCTGTCTGTCAGAAAGCAAAATCGATTGAGTATGGAATAGAAAAGGGGGAAGAGGGGAAGATGTGAAAGAGGGAGACTAAAGAAACAGATAGATCGAAAAACAGAGGTGGATGGATGAAGAGAACAGATACAGTCACACACCCACATTGTATCTAAACCCAAAATTAAAAAAAGAAAAAGACTTCAATCATGGCAGACCCATCACTATGTGGATTGCTGGTCGCAAACACGCTCACACATACACGCGTCTTCCATCACAGAGTGTTTTTTTTTTTTTTTTCAGGGATTCATTTCCGCCCACGTTGCATTTTTCATATCTTGGCTGGTCTGAAACCTTCACATCTTCCTTCTGCAGTCAGCCTAAGAAATGCCACAAAGGCAGGTACGAGCACGCCATTATTTTCCAACTAAACAAGAGAAAATTGACGCACTGGCAGAAATGCCTCGAACACAATCATGACTTAAAAGGCGCAACGTCTGTGAAAGGATGAAGCTACAGTAACCTTAACCTATAATGACTGTTTTCCATTCATGGTAGCACCTCAAAGACAGATGCAATGGGGTTGGGCATGAGGCTACATAGCAATGTGCTATACCAATATTTCAAATGCATATTTAATAACCAAAGCAAATGCTGTTTTTGATATGAGCAAATGCTCCCACTCGCATCTTAGATAAACTATAAAATGCAATTACCCTGAAAAATGCAAATGCAATGGCATAAATGCCAGAGTTCCGCCCCACACGCTCAATATGATATGCATGTGAAATCACATGCTTGCATGTTTATTTTAAAATGTAACAGCACATTTGTGTCATATGAGGGCTGTTATATATTCCACACATAGCACAACCCCCAACTCCAGGTGTACAGCTTAAGGCGTCTCATAACCAGCTGTTCGCGATATTCGTTGGAGTCGGTTTATGATTAAATGTAGGCCTGAAAGTGCCATATCCACCTTGTGTTAAAGTGACACTTCTTCGATACGTGTACCTGCAAGTTTGTCAACTGCCGACATGTGTTCCATGTGCAGTGTTATGTATATGTTGTGTGAAAATGTGTTAATGAGGAAGGATATGCATAACTGTTACTGAGTTTACAGATATATATGGTTGACGAGCTGCGAGAGATAAGAGAGGTGAACAACATGTGACAGAAATGATGAGTAATAAAGGATGTATGACGGTAAGATCATCTACAGCTTAACTCAGCATGAATTTTAATGATTGTTATGACTGGTTAATGCTGGTCTGGTGTAAAATACTAGTGTTGAAGCTGGTTGACTGAGAAACTCTTGCTGGCTAAACCGGTTAAATGAGCAGTTTATGCAGAAATAAACATTTAATACAGGGAACAATTCTCAATATCGCTTATTAGCAGGTATATTATTAACATACTGGCTTATAAAGCACATATTCTGCAAATCCTTAATCCAACCCAATGCTTAAACTTAACAACTAACTTGCTAAATATTAATAAATAGCATATTAAAAGTTGTAGTTAAAGGGATAGTTCACCCAAATCACTCACTCAGACTTTTGTTCATCTTTTATGAAATCCAATTGTTTCTGTGCCTGAAGTATTTCCAGACCCAGGAACGTAGTAATAACATTGTTAAAACAGCTCTAATTTTACAAAGCTATAAAAATACTTTTTGTGCGTAAAGAAATAAAAGTAATTACAACAAATTCAACAATTTCTTCTCTCCCGGGACAGTCGTCCACTATTTTGGAGAGCACCGCGAGACATAAATATTACATGTTCTATGTCTGCACACACGTAGCAGTACTTTTCATCATGGTGGAGGATGGGACGAGGAAGAGTTGTTGAATAAAGTTTTGTTTGTCTTTGTGCACAAAAAGCATTCTCATGGCTTTGTAAATTTGGGATTGAACAAGTGATGTCACTATTTTCACGATGCCCTTACTGAGTTTCTTGGTCTGGGATCATTTCATTTGTGTTGCTTCTTAATTTGTGTTCCGAAAATGAATGCAGGTCTTACAGATTTGGAACGACATAAGGGTGAGCAATGACAGGATTAAAATTTTGGGGTGAACTAACCCTTTAATAGTTTGATAGAGGTGAGGATTGGACCTTAATAGTGTGATAAAATTTGGTTATCATTTTCTTACCTTCATATTGTTCTAATCCTGACTGACTTTTATTTGATAAATTAATATAAATAAAATAAAAATGTAATTTTCTCTTTTGTAGGCAATTCTAATGGATGCTAGAGAGTTCAAGCTTCAAAATTTGGCTCTGTCCTTCATGTAAACCTTGAATTTTTGTCATTTTTGGATTTTACCAGCTCCAGACCTCCTTCATTTTCATTACACTGTAAAGTGACCAAGATATTCCTCAAAACTTGTGTATATACAAAAGGACTTAACGGTGAATCTATCATTTTAAATTTCAGAATTGCACCATCTTGCAGTACAATGTACTGAGGCAGCCTCTCTGCAACTCTGTTATATCCATAATCTGTAAGGATATGTATTACAATCAATGTCTCCTCATCCTTTTCACCCAGTGTGGCCTCGACAGTTTGCTCTTTCTTTCTTCATCTCTCCCCTCCCTCATTCCTTCTCTCTCTCTTGCTCCCTCTCCAATTTTCTTCATTGACTCCCCCCTCCCTCCCTTATAATATAATTTATTTATACCCTTTCAATTTCCCAGAGAAGAGGCTGTAATATTTTCTCTTCCCATCAGTAAAAGCAATCTTACGCTTCTATCAGTCAGGGTGATTTGTCATTATTTAAACCCACATTTTTCCTCTCTCTATTTTCTCTGCGAATCCCTCCCCACCTCCCACCTCCAATCGTGGCACCTCCCCAAATGTGTTTCAATAGCTCATTAGTCCCAGTCACAGGCCGGGGTTAAAATAATAACCAAACAAAATAAATAAATTGGAAGGGAATGGGCTGTTTCTCTCTGCTATATTTCGTGTCTAATTTATCTTAATTAAAGAGTACCATCTCATCAGCAGGACGAGAAAGGGTTAGACTGCTGCTAATAGCACAAAAATGTTTCTACTCTGATTGAAGTTTGTAATTAAATATACTTTCAAATCAATCCCGGCACCCATACGCCACCTACCCCACGGTTCAGTGTGCAATTTTGAACCGCAACACACTCATTTCACATCCTGAGCATCCCTTCTCCCCATCCAATTACTCCTGAGGGCTTCTCTCCTCCCCAACCCAGCCTTCTTCCCACTTCACCATGCTCTCAAGCAACCTTTACCACTTCCTCCCCATGGCTGCATGCCCATTCAATAGACACCTTGATGAATGAAGTTCAACCAGAAGCATGAAATTCTATATTCTGCAGCGGTGAATTTCCCTCTCTCTCTCTCCGGCGCTCACTCTTTCACTGTGACCTTGCAACCTGATTACAGTGTAATCCTCTCCCCCATGACATGTCCCGGGCTATTTCAGTGGGTTGCCAGGCGACAGGGCCTGCCTAAGACCCCCATCGGAGGCGAAGGAGGGCGGCGTGACCGTGGGCTCTGCAAACATCACGCTCACAACCATGGATATTCACTCTCACTCGTTCACAGCCGCTGCATCAGACTCCACGTCTGCCGTTCACTACTTTGCGGTGGTCTGCAGTAACCCGATAGCATATGAGATCACACTATTACACTCACACGCGCGATCGATCACCAGTGAGGTCACATTTCTGAGTGCTCACAGATTCATTCACTCATCTGCTGTCTCTCTCACACATCACTTACTGCTCTCTGTTGAACCGTACGCAGATGGATGGCCCGTTACTGTCAATGGATGCAAATGTATGCAAATCAATTCACGCTTCAGATATTAACCTTCAGTCCAACTCGTTCTTAAAGCAGAGTTCACAAAAAATAATCGGGGGCCAGAGTTTAGGAGGGTATCAAAGTTAATCTTGCTTTTTATATGTACAAGTTTGATTTAGCTACTGTGATACATTGCCAGGTTGTCTGGAAATGATCCATGGAGCCACACGTGGGTATGATAACACAAACAAAGAACACAGATGTACGGTTCATACAACAGCAAACAAAAGTCAGTTTCAGCTGGATCTCTTGTTACGCTGAGTAATTATTGTGGAGCAGAAGGTTTGAGTACTGTTGTACTGGTAATTTATGGTTGTAAAGACCAAGTACTCTAAGCAATAAAAGCTTCACATACATAAACACCATTTAATGTTCAAACAATACCGTACAGCTGCCATATACTGTACATCAGCCAATAATTATAACATTTATGTTCTTTTAAACCACACTTTTTTCAAACTCCTCACATTTTTTACAGCACGGAGACTGACACATCAGTTATCTCACTTTCAACAAACAACAAACTTAAAACACTGAATACTGGTAGCCTTGTACAAGATGAGTGAGGAATTCTTTTTTGCTATGCATTAGTTATAATTAACTAACAATGAACAACCTTTCAATTTAATGTAGGGTTACACTTTATTTTAAGGTGTCCTTGTTGCAGTGTAATTATACATTTACGCACTGGGTAATAATACATAAAATACATATCCTATTTGGTTAGGGTTAGGGTTAATTGCATGTTATTATTAATAATTACGAATTATTTTTATAGTAACTACATGTAACATTTGTGACAATGTCACCTTAAAACATCAAAAACTAAAAAGTAGTAAATCTGTTTACCGTCACGTTTTATCAGCTAAATCCATCCTTTCTGAATAAAAAATATTTAAAAAATAACTGTCCCCAAATCTTTTAGCAGCATTGTATACAAACTGAAATGCTAAAAATGTGTTTACATTAATCAACAGAATAAATAAGCGCTGATCATTCTTAATTCATTAACTTATGTTTATTTGCATGAACTGTGATGCATTAGTGTGATTTGTTACAGATGTTTCCTTTAGTTATCTTGGATCTGAAGAGCACATGTACAGTAATGCACCTGTGATGCAATCTCTTTGAATGCCTAACCCGTGCTTGGCAATCCTCTGCATTTAAGACTGGACATCTCACATCGCATCTAGGAGGGACATCTGATCTTATGGATAGTGGCCTTATACTTTTCACCTCCATGAGGAAAAGAAATTAAGGAATGCAGAGTGAGGTTGGAAGTCATATTATGTTGATACTCTGCTACTGCTCGACAGCGGTGAATTGCCATTTTCTTCACTTATTCTTCACCACGCACAAGTCTTGCATGAAGGTCATCCTAGAATTAAATAAGGCATTCTGAGTTGTGACCCAATTACAGATGCGTCCATTCACTACTTTCTCTGTCAGCCTTGTTTAAGCAACAGAATCGTTATAAAAGATTTTTTTTAAGTAGACCATTACAAAGCTTAGCGAAAATGTTCAGCTTAAGGAAGGTTTTCAGCTAAGAGTGGAATCACTTGTCATAGACCTATTTGTGTAACACTTTACAATAACGACTCATTTGTCAACATTAGTATATTAGTGAACATGAACTAACAATGAGCAATACATTTTAACAGCATTAATTACTCCTTGTTAATGTTAGTTAATAAAATACAATTGTTCATGGTTTGAAACGTACAAATTTTGGGTAGCACTTTATTTTAAGGTGTTGTTACACATTACATGTACAAAGTATTATAATAACAATTAATTATGCATAATTGCATGCAAGTAACCATAAACCACACCCTAATCCTAATCATATAGTAAGTACATTTAGCTAATTAATATTACTCAGTAATTAAATGTATAATTACACTGTAACAAGGACACCTTAACCACATTTTGTAAACAATGTTTTGGATAAATCCTAAAAATTAGTGTTTAAAAATGTATTATTGCTGTAGATGATTTTAGATTTAGAATATTTTTCAATAATGTATTACTGTACAAAAAGCACAGCGATTCCTAAGCATGTATAAAAACATAAAAAATGTGTGCAGATATGCATACAGGATTTTGTTAGCGGTTGAGCTGGTTCAGAACACATGTGACTGATACCGTCATAGAATGCATTTTGTATCAAAGCAATTGAAAAGCAATTAGCAAGTTTAGACCGCAGACACGTCTGTTGCTCTGTGTGAAGAGCTTTAAAGAGCTTTAAATTCTCGGCATTGAGTAATGCACATAATCAATTGCAAAACCTAATCTGCATAAAGAACATAACTCTTTGCACAGTCCTGATTTTAAGTTTTTATATAAGAACAAAGAAGCCTGTGAAATGAAGTGTGACTTGACTTTCCATCACGTCCCTTAAAATGTAGATCACACTTCTAATCGCACATGCTTTAGTAGGAGCGTGAACCGCTCCATCACGACAAGGTCCAGATTTAAACATGACTGTGAAGCAGCTATGCCCACTGCATCTTCAAAAGTACCGACAATTAATCATCACTCGGCCTGCTGGAGTCCTATAATGCACTGCCTATTCTTGAATTACCGGAATGAGTAATCTTTTGAAATGTATGTGCAAAACAATACTTCCTCTGAGAGTGGATGGAGATTTATACCTCCTTCTGAGAGAAGTGGGTGCGATGATATAATTGCTGTCTCCTGCCATCCTCTTCACCATGAGCCGCCCTGGTCATCCTGTGGCGCGCAGGCCCACGCTAGCATACAGTAGCTGTGATAATTGGCAACGTTGCGTAGTGTAAAATCAGACAGATACAGTCTCACTGCGTGCATCACGTTTCACAAAAACGGTGGCTTGAATAATCGTTAAAATGTAAATTCTCGCCTAAATGGGTTTCGTTTTTGCAAGGAACATCTACTGTTCCCGAGAAGGGTAATAAATGCGTTACTGGGAGGCTTAATTTTAATGACGAGCCATAAAGGTAGGAAATTAAAGCTAATTACCGCGTCTGGCGTGGAAATGTGTCTGGTCGGCCCTCCCCTCGCACACCAGGGTTGCCTCAAATTTATCGAGGTCAATCACCATTTACGCGACACTGCCCTACTTCTCGCAAGGTTCAATTAACCGAACCGGAAAACGAGGACTGGATTGCTTGGCTAAATATTATGACTTGCCTGAAACAATGTAAAATATTACAAAAGCTGGATTGTGCGCACAACAAGCGCTGACGTACTAAATGCAGCCGCACAGGTCACGAGTCCGGTCTTATCAAGAAGCGTTCTACTCGACGCTCAATAGGAAAGCAGCGTGAAGCCGGCGCTCTGTGGAGAGATAGCGCCGTTGGCATATCTACCAGCTTCAGTCTAATTTCCTGTCAATCTGGCAGATCATCTGTCTCTGCCCCGGGCTCTCCGTGGCCTCTTTGCACATTCTATCACCCCGAGCCTTCTCACCGTGCTGCCCACTGGACCGGTCGGCCCTCCCTCTCTCCTGACCTCCTCTCGGAGCGCCTATGGTCCTTGGGGGTGCGGCCACAGCCGGGAGGGACATTAATAACAGGCAGTGCTCTTCGTTACGCCTCCCTGTCGCCCCAGCAACAAATTAATTCCACTTATTTATCTCTCTCGCCAAGGTCGGTGCGGATAGAACAACTGTTTATGGAGCAAAAAGGACGAGGAATTATGGGTGATGTGCCGCGGCTGACAGCGCCGTTTGTTTTCTTTGGCGCACTGCGAGCGAGATAAAGCTTATAATGATCAATTTGATAACAAAAACTCTGCAGTCTCACTTTTCCCTGCTCGTTTTGATGAACATATTTTTTTTTTGTAAGCGCACTAACTGCATAAAATGAGAATATAGAGTTAACGGGGAATGATAAAGAGGCAGCCATTTTGAGAGCATTTATCATGATCATTGTCATCGTCTTGCGAGAAAATTCTCGTCAGGCACTTTTGTCTAGGCAACAAAAGTGGGAGTCAGGACTGATGAAATCTGTTTCTCCGACCACAGCAGCCCACAGACCCTCTCCCTCCTGCTGACACGAACAGTCCGCCTATGAAAAATCATACAAACCGTCTTTATACATCATACTACACTCCTCTCATGATTCACCTCCGAAGCGAGAAGGACAGCAAGGTCTTTAAACAGGAAAATCTTGGCGAGTCAGGATGTTTTCCTGTAACTTGCGCATGACAGCATAAAACAACGTAGAAATGAAACCCGTGAGGTACGGGATAAACGTTTAAGAGGATTTGGGGAGTTAATAACCGGAGAGTATGGGAGATCGGAGATCTTCAAGGCAACGGTACTCCTTGTCATCTATAAGTGGCTTCACCAGATGTTGTGACTGTGATATATATATAGAATGACATTTTCTACAGATTTGAAGAGGATCTCTGAAGTAGCTATTCAAGGTGAAGTGTGACTGAATTGTTTTGGCCCAGAAACATATTTCGAGATTTATTTATTGAAAGAAAACAGAAAGTCATTCTAATTATATTAATCTCGTGGAAACATTACTGTGATATAGTCCAAATTCATGTTTCTCCACAAACGATTCCCCAGTGCCTTCTTATTCAAAATGAGATGATATTTAGGAACTGACATTTTTTACAGAACATATAGGGGAATCGTCAAGCTAGCTGTCGAAGGTGAATTATTTACCAAACCCTCTCTACAGATCCTCAATTGCACTACGGTTCAAAATGGTCGAAAGCGAGACAAACAATGAAGCTCCAGGTCTTCCTTTCACAAGGAAGCTTCCAGCAATCATTTTCCACATTGATTTTCTTCGCTGCAGCTTCGTTTGAGCAATTTGAGTCCTCTATTATTAATGTGGCTGACAGGCCTCTCTGTAAGTCCGGGCCTCCCGTACCCTGCCACTCACACAGACCATTTGAGTCAGGAAATGAGCTTGCAGCTCTGCGCTATTATAACAAAGCTAGTGAGGACGGTAAAGCGAGACAACATCCAAAAGCCTTGGATTACATCCTTGGCTGTTAAAGGAAAAGAATGGACAGTTCAGTGACCTCCCCCTCCCATCTCTCCCATGGCATTGACTGCGCCGAGGTGAAGATGAGTCAATCACAGCAGCATTAAATATTGAGGCATTGTGTACACGAGTGCTATAATGAACAGCTGGACGAATAGGCAAGTGCCTGGACACATACACACACACAGTGTTTTGGCTGCAGGCTGTGTCTGGGTGTAGTGTTTTTTCCCTTAGGCTCGGTGGTTGCCCAGGTCCCTAATGGCCTCGAACACAGGCATCTCTGCTCCGCATCCTGTGGCTCCTGCAGCCGCAGTGGCAGTGAGAAATGGCTGCAATATCCCAGTCGCCACAGCAAAGTCTGTCAGCGGTAACGGCACCACCTTAACGGATCTCTCGCCGCTCTTCTACCTCTCTTCCTCCCCGCTTTCAATTTAGTTAAAGCCCTGACAAACTAAATCCATTTGGGAAGACAAATTAGCCCCCTTCCCCAACAAAGTATCAGGCGTGGGTCATGTAGAACTGTCCTAGCACTTATTCACATCGCGAGCAGTGTGGGATTAAAGCGCCACCGCGAGACGTATATACTCCTGCCAGTGGCTGCGGCACATTTGCAATTTCTCTGAATCAGCAGAGAGCAGACTTCCTGGACTCAAAGTGTACGTTTCTTGAAATATAAATCCTTGAGGTCTGCTGACGTTTGTAATTGCATTAATGGGTAAGAAGTTTTGGATTATGACAGCTCAACAGGTTTGAAAGTTTTGACAAGCATTACAGTTTTGATATTAATGGGAAGGACACTAAATATGACACTTCTCTCTAAACCTGCACTTTCCTTGTTCTTCTGTAGGGGTTCAAAACAAGCACTGTTCCCTAATGACTTTTATCTTATGAAAGAAACAAAAAGTACTATGCAAAAGGTTTTTAAAGTAATGGTAAAATAATTACATCAGATGATTAAGAAATACAATTAATGATAAAAGTAAAAACTCTGGTTTTGTTTTAACTTTAATCATATTTTAATTATTTTCTTAATCAAAAATTATTTAAAATAAACATTCAAGTATTTGTTTTATCATTTTTAAATTAATTTGAAATATTATTTTGAAAGAAAGAAAGGCTTTTGTACTATGTCAGGCCTACAGTACAACTGATAGCAATTAAAAGCATTTTACATTAAAAAAATAGGATTTAAAAATAATCATAAAAGAGGATTAAGAAAATAAATATCTATGAATATATATATATATATATATATATATATATATATATATATACAAAGATATTAATATATTTTGAAAAATGTTATATATGATGTATTACACAGAAGAAAGTGAGTCATACAGGTTTGGAACTACAAGTGGGTGACAAAATAATGACAGCTTTTTTCTTTTTTCCCCCCGTTAAAGTGACTCTGAGTGCGAGAGCCGAAGCCAAACTTCGGTTTTCAGGAACATGAGGTATGATCCACATCATAAAAGGAGGAGAAAAGCATATAATTTACAGAGAAGAGCACACAGCATGAACCCTGCCTGTGTGTCCTTGTTACATTAGAAAGAAACCTGCTCTGTTTCAGCACAGGCTACAGAGCAAAGTTGCTCTTTTGACATCGGTTCCATTTGCTCTTCTAAGTTCACTGAGTGCTTTCTCTTATGCTTTTTGGCACATGCTGTGGATGCCAGCCTGCTCTCTCTTCTCTTTCTCTTCCTCTGTTTCTCCCTCAAATCATGGTATGAATGCATACATGCACACATCTGAAGACAGAATGAACAGGAAAGAAATCAGAACCAAGGCTGTTTTTGCCAGGCTTGGCACAGGCACGATTTGTATAATTGCTTTTGACAAAAATGCTTTGCCTATCAAATATCATTCTTCATTAAATTGCCTAGGATTCAATAAGCTGTCATATTTCCATATTTCCAATTTGACAGGTTGTTCTTGTGGTAGGAATCTAAATGTATTCCAGAGCTCGCTCTCCACTTGAGCGCGGCGTGGCTCGCACTTATCACAAAGAGTGAAGAAGAGAGGGAGAACTCATTTCTACCCAGCGTAAAGAGCTCCAATTCATTAACATAACACCATACCAGACATGAATATGGATTATTGGAAATCTTATGAAAGAAAACAGCCTCGCTTATCCAATCTCTTCCCTCCATTTTAAAAAGCCTTAATCGGAGATACGGATTCAAAGGAAGAAAGACTCAATTAAAAAGCAATTAGAACCCAGACGGACCAATGCAGCCAGAACATGTTAGACCTTTCAGCAATCACCTTTTAATCAATTAGCAAAAGCATTATGAAATAGGATTAATAAAGATCGCTCCGCTCTTCATTGTCAGCAAATACTAGAGGAACAAAAACACGGGACAAGAGATGCAACGTTCTTTTTATCCGCCACCCATTTACGTGCCTAGATCCCCGGAACTTAAAATATTGGAGACCCGAAATTGCTTTTCATTTGAATATGACTAGATATACTTTGAATAGCACCGCCTTCCGCAACCAATCGAACAACTACTCCTCCGGCATTGCTAGGCAACCCTTCTCCGTGTGACGCTAGTCTCCTTCTCGGTACCAAGGAGAACATCGGCTATTGTTTAAGACCTTTTCTGGTAACCACGACAACTCCTCTCACATGAAATCTTTTGTTTTGAATCATTCAAGCATCATACGGCTCTTTTATAGTTTCGACACAACCCACACCAACGGCACTCTTTGCATCTTCCCACTTCCCACCCAAATTAAAAAGGGATCTCAGAAACCAAAACAAGCTAATGGATGAATATTGAATAGATCTTAGTGCACAAGGATGCAGAGCAGAATCAATATGCTTTGAATTGCAAGAAAAGAGTAAACAACATACATTTAAATCATTTACAAGGATGGAATATGCATACATAGAGGTGCATAATTTCCTTCCTGTCTGTGTAAACAAAGCCAGCAGGAGAGAGCAGTTGTGAAGGGTAAAGCGACAGGGTAGAGGTATCTATCTCTCGCCCGGTTAGAGTAAAGTTCAAGGTGAATATGAGTAAAATGAACAATAGCAGAGTGGAAACTGTCTTATCTGGAAAGACAAAGCAATGAAGAATACAAAGATAGCATTTTACGTTTCTATATTTCACATCATGTTATATGTAGTTAGCATTATTAATTAGTTAGCAATAACACTGTAACAAGGAAATCTACGCAATATCTACTCTGAAATCTATTTCTAGGGTTCTATCCAAATTCTACTGGGACTGAATTTTTTGGGCTGACTGCACAAGTGCGATAATGAAGCGTACGGTGACATTTTAGAAGCTACAGTATATAATAATAATAATAATAATAATTATAATGATACATTGTTTAACAAAAAATAAAGCCGGTAAAGTTTATTAATAAATAATATTTTATATTAATATATTAATCAGTTAAATTCTCTAATGCTCTTTTAATGAAAATACAGTAAAAACATTGACACTGTGTAATATTATTAAGTTAAAATAAACTATTTTTTTGTTTTAATATATTTAAAAAAAAATAATTTATTTCTGTGATGGCATTACTCCAGTAATAGGGTCTTCTGTATAAAATGATCCTGCAGGTATCATTCTATTATGCAGATTTTGTGTTCAAGAAACATTTCTAATTGTTATCAATCCTGATAAAACAGTCGTGCTGCTTAATATTTTTGTGGAAACCATGAATAACTTATATTCATAAGTTATCAAACTTAAAAAGTTATTAATGGTTTCCACAAATAAAAGCAGTAGTTTGTAACACTGATAATAATATGAATTATTAGCACCCATAGTAAATGAGCAGCAAGTAATGGCTACTGAAAATGTAGATATTAATATACAGTAGTTGTGACACAATTTCTGTTTAAGCCACACCCTTAATTCAATTATAGACACAAAAACATTAACGCAAGAGATAAAATTGCAGTTTCACTGCACAGCGCTGGCATTTCATCAAAAATATTGCTTCAAGACATATAAAGGAGTATATAAACAGCAATGCACATGTAAAGCACTTCCATTTCCCCACAATCAAAGATACATGATCATAGCACTTACACCTACAACCGCTGCTCCAATAAACCACTGCACTGCAAGATAACATGCCAAAAACCTTTTCATATTTCAATAAAATTCTACTGAAAATCATCACTTAAAATCCTTTAAGAACACCTTCTTAAAAGTTTGTTGCTCAAGGATAATTACCACCTAAAGCAGCCCGGGAAGTCATTTAACACAGCACAGTGTTTTCATTTCCAGTCTTGACTCAGGGTTCTGTTTTTGTGTTTCCTGTTCTTTTACATTTGCATCCGTCTTTGGCATGATTTATGGCCTAATGATCTCCGGCCCAGTTTCTCCAGAACAGAATGAGCACAAATTATCCCCGTCCAAGACGTCACATCCCCAGCCAGGGCTGATTTACTGCCCCCCTTTCCACGCGAGACGAATGATCAGCCCCAGAGCCACTGTGGCGGTGAGCCCATCTTGTGTTTGCTATTAAAGATGTGATGGGCCATACGTTTAGATTGAGACAGTCAATCCAAGAGGTCTCTCTGTTAAGTCAACTTAAATGAATTCGCCAGGCAACGGCACTTCAGTGGCTTCAACTGACGATCACAGGATATGATCTTGTATGTTTATAAAACGTAGCTAGCATTGTTTGCTGCTATAATCAAATATAATATTTCGATTATGCCACTGTTGTGTGTTTTTAATGACATTCCTGCGCTTCCAGAACTGACATTTCAGCTAGAAATGAAAATTCTGTCATCATTTGCTCTTTTTACACTCTAAACCCGTTTAACTTCCTTTCTTCGGTAAGGTTTAAAACAAACATCAGTCCCTATTGGCTTTCACTGTATGAACAAATAAACCCCCCAAAGACGTGGTTCAAAATATCTTTGTATTACACAAGCAATTAAAACAAGTTCCACTGCCATTAGATAAAAGTCAGCGTGGCACAATGTTGTTTTGGACTGTTTTTACGGTTCTGCAAAATATGTTCCACAGAAGAAATGTTTTATAATGACATGAAATGATAGAATTGTAATTTTTGGGTGAACCATCCCTTTAAGAGGTTCTCTCTACATCCATTCATCGACTGAAGTGGTCAAGCAGGACATGAGAAAACCATCCCGACAGAAAGCCTGAAGACTGAAACATCCCTTCCAGAGCAATGGCTTAATTGGCCTGGAAGGTTTTAATGACAAGAGCTTTCCGTTTTAATAAGGGGGTAACTACAGCCAGTCCATGGCCCGAAATCAATTATACCCTAATATATATTTAGCAATCCAAACTCATTGAAATTCAGAGAGCTCCCAGCCCATGTCAGAAATATAAATGGCAACATATTTTAAGAGTTGACGTATAGAGTGGCAAACATTATGCCATTACAGGATAATTAGCAAAACAATTAAGCAAACAGAAGGAATATCAGCGAGGGCAAGACACACAACGCTTTCCGTGTGAAACATGTCACTGTGGTTGGTTATTAAAACACACACAATGTCAATCACGGCCCATCATTATATCAGTGATGTAATTGCGTCGTTGAGTAAATTACACACTCATTACAAATGTCACGCGGATACCCTTATTATGTGCAGCTGGCCGTGCGGTTCGCCGGATATCCGTAAAGCCCCGGCCGTGTCGCACGAATAAATACGTGCATTAATGTAGAGAGACACTGATGACCTCATAAATGTCAAACGGAGAGAATCATGATCTCTCAGTATCTACTATTAAACAATTACTCTCCCCCCTTTGGGACAGCGGGTCGGAGATTAATGAGTACCCGCGCACCCCCAGGGAGGCCGACTGGTGCCGGCCGCCACAGATTTGGCAGGTCAAGAGGAATGGGGAAATGGCAGAACTCATTCTCCCGCGGGGGCGCTCCCCATCCCTACAGCGCGAGAAATTTGAAATTCATCAAAGTGAACTAAACGGAAGGATTTAAATATGTATTTTCCCTTCTGAGGCCTTTACGCATTCATGTGTTCTGTTAATTAAGGTATTACAATTACCTCCAGAGGACGGCTTGAGTTTGCACTTGAATCTGCGATGGGGCAAAACAGCCCTGTTTATGGTTTCATTAAAATGCCTGTCAATCAATCGCACAGAGGCTGTCTGTCTGTTTATCTTTCGCATCGCAAACCTTTAAGGGCAACTAGCCGCAGGGATCCGACCGGTTATTTTTATTTATTTTTTTCTCTCACCATATTCAACCTGAATCTGAAGTTCACATATGGCACTTAAAGGAGCGACTATGAATGCATAAGCTTTATGACTCATGAGATGTGAGTCACACAATCCACATCTTTCTTCACAATCCACCGACTGCGAAGAGGAAAATGCTTAGCAGCCTTTCTCATGCATATTTACTGCTTTTCAATACACAAGCTGTCATCACGCATCACTTCAGAGCTTTATTTATTTATTTTTTTGTGCATGTGTGTGTATTTAAGATTCATTTTTCAAATGCGCATGTTTGTATGTTTAATCGCTTTTAAAGGTCACAGTGCTTTATTGTAGGAGCTCTATCAGAAATTAGAATACAGATAAGCGTCCTGTTTATTCCTGGCATCAACTTGCTGAAACAACAATAAATCATGATATCACATCTGCTACCGAGGTATAAAAGAATAAATAAAGTAAAAAAAATAATCTCTTGACAATTTGGCTGCTAGCAAAAGATGCTCTATGAAGATAAGTGGCACAACAGGGAGTGAGATACTGCCAGCTCTACTCAAGGGAGATTTATGCTGATCTTAAATAACCAAGGTCGGACGTATTCCCGCTGAAAATGAAACGGTCTTGCAAACTCAGCTTAGGGCCCCCACCCCTCCGCCTCAGGGACTGCGCCCTCGCTCGTCTGCCCAGGATATAGTTTTCCATCACCTCAGTCACTCTCCTCTATTGACTGCAGGCTATCGATTCAACGTCTGATCTCCATCTTGCTCACCTGGGGAGCTTGTGTGTCCGTTGTGTATTGATTTGTGTTGCCAATGACTTCTGTTTTTGTTTTCTTTCATTCTTTTTTCCACTTTTCGTTTCTTAGATGATCGTCACGACTTCCTACTTCTAGGTTTAATGCAAACACAGTTCTATCTTTTGGTCATTTACGGGATCCAAAACACTAATATTACCTGGAGAAAACCATTCATTCTGGTGTCTTTTAGATGATAGCTATATTTGGTATGACAGTGCAAAGTTTCGAATTGAAGATTTAGCTCCATTCAACTTAAGAGAGTGAATATGAATTTAGTTGAATGAGAAACTGAGTTGTAATTTAAATTGGAATGACAGGAAAATAAATTTTGTGAATGTATATTCTGACCCAGCATAGATAACAATGCAATGCAATTACCACTTTCAATGCCTAGAAAGGTAGCAAGGACATCATTAAAATAGTCCATGTGACTCAAAGATTTAACCTTCATTTTATAAAGCTACAAGAATACTTTTTATGTGCAAAGAAAGCAAAAATAAATACTTTTACAAAAAAAATTTTCCCTTGGCGGTTCTGGAGGTGAAGGTCTTGCAGATTTAGAATGACAAGAGAGTGAGTAGTAACACAATTTTGAAAACTACTGTATGCCTTAGTTTTTTTTTATTATTATAGGAACTATTTTGAATTCCTCTTACCGGTAATTTTACTTTCTTACATTCAAATAAACCAGTTCTAATTCTAATTACAATTTCCCAACCAAATATAATTAGAATTTCATGAGTCAGACAAAAAAAATCTCAATCGCATTCTGAATGGTGTGTACAGTTCTATTCAAATTATCATGGTATTTCCATAATTATTCTGTCACACCTCAGTCCATGGACCATTCATCCCGTGACTAGAAACTTCTTGTTAACGTTATATTTCAGCCATGCTCACTATACACCCAATTGGACTGCCTCTCTGCCTTACCAAGAATTCTTTATTTACCTTGTTTTCACAATGTTTGCCTGACCTTTAGATTATTCCTTGTGTAATTACTGATTTAAATTTGCAGATTGTCTGCTCTACTGTTCAGAACTTTGACCATGTTATTCTGCCTGCTGTTTTGTTTACTGTTTTCTGTAGATGCAAATGGATTCTAACACCATTCACCTCCTGCCATGTCTACACTATATATATATATATATATATATATATATATATATACACACACACACTTAAAAAAAAACAATGCCATACTTTAATGCAGTGACTTTGTATTGTACCTACAAAAGCAAAAAAATCCAAAGAACACTTGTTTGTAGCTGAACCGCTACAATTTTAACTTGCTTGAAGCTCGCAAAGCTTCAATTTCTATGTTAAGTATCTTCCCCAACACTGCACACAAAGCAAGAATGCCAATCACTCTCAAAAGCCAGCGATGGACTTCAACTAATTAAATGTTTACAGGCAAATATCCTAAATCTCCTCCAAAAGGTTATATCAGCTATCAACTCACCCCAGCACGCATATGAACGTGCAGTGAAGTGGATGAGGATAGAACCCACCTACCAATGCTGGTAATGACATTCTGGCAGGCACACCACAACAATGAGTCCAAGCACTATCACACCTTGAGGGTATTTCAAAATAGCTTGACCTGATGGAAAAATACTGCCAGCGAGCATTGCTCCAGCAAATTAGGCTCAGCATGTTCCTCTCCTTCAACAAGATAAAAGTGTTGCTTCAACTCCAAAGGAGAGAAAGACAGAGCCGATCTATTCCTCCCGCTAATTATGTAGTCTTTTTGCCCTATTTTTGCCTCACTGATTGCAACATAACACTTCGCAGTGAAACACATGTGACTATAATATCTGGTAATAGCACACTGTTTTATGAGCGTCATTTAAGTCTTAAATTAATACTTGAAATAAATATGCTATTACACATAATTATATACATAATTATATATAATCTAATGTGCTAGCTATTACTTGACAATGACATGGCTCACAGCTAATATAAATGGCAATGTACAATATCGCTTCAGTGGAAAAGAGAAAAAACATCTTTTCTATGCATCTTTAACCTGCATAGAAAAACAAGAGAGAAAACCTCCCAACTCAATTAGAAAAATATTGCATTGCATATATTAAAAACCATCTACACTATATTGTGGCTAAATATCAACAGTGAATATTAAATTCCTAGATTTCAGTACATTGCATTCATACTGGCAAATTGGGGCCACTAATGTCAGTGTTCAGTTGAAATCCATTTAGAAGAGGTGGGTAATACATTTTGAATTGGTCTGGCATAGTGGCATTTGAGATTAAAGTGTCTCTCAGCGGCTAGACTGACCTATCAAGAAATCCTTTCGCCTTTCCCAAAGATAAACCCCCCATCCCAAAAACGCATGAATGACATCCGCTGATTACTTTTTAATTTCATTATAGGAGTTTAATGAGAAAATCATCTTATTAACAATGATCGGCTCTACATAAATGGCGACAGTGAACTCATTGCGGTCCCTCGACTGTCTGAGTATCCAGCACCTTTAGCCCAGACACAATCCTAAAATGTCTGGTGTTCTGACGGGGTTAGCCATGCCTCTGAACCCCATGAAATGATCTGTCCTCCATTACAGACTGCTCCAATTGAATAAATGTTGGGAAATAACCACCGCCATAAATCGTTTGTATTATCTGCTGAAAACACCAGCAAACTCTAGGTGTACCATGAATACGGATAAAGTGTGACACTTGGGCTTAATCACATATCATGGATATTTTTCAGGAACACCTTACAGTAAGGTTCAATTCGCTTACATAAAAAAAATAAAAATAAAAAACACAACATCTTGCAATAATCTCTACATTGAATGGTGTGATATAATCGCTCCAAATATTAATTTAAGATTTTTACTACAGTAAATTAATGGAACAAATCTCCCAGGATCAAATGCCAATTATGATCCATTATAAACATTTATACATGAATAGAGAATGCCATTATCTCTATTACATCTACTCGCCTATGCGTCCATCTTTATGGCCTCATAAATTTCTATTTCATCAATATTCTTGGCTAAATTTGATATTTTGCGTTCACATGTTGCCTTAAGCACAAATGTGTTTATTGACGCGCTAATAAGACACTGGCAAAAGACTGGCCTTTATGGTTTCTTAAGACTATGATTGGCTAAGTATTTGGAAGGAGGCAACCAAACAACATTCCATTAGCTGTTTTGTATGGGCAGCCAACTAAAATATTGTGAACAAGTTGAAATGCACACGAATTACCACATATTAATGAAAAAACTATAATTATTAATCATATACATCTAAATTGTGTTCATTACTGGGTCTATCGCATTATACCATGAACATGCTCTGTCTTCTTCCTTACAAATTCAGCTGCTGCAATCTGGTGTCTCATCAACTGTAATTAATCAGACATCATAATATGATAACATCATAATTAATATTTGTAATATTGTTGCCATATCACTTGTTTTGTCCACCATAATGATATTTTTATTTCAAGTGGAACCTTTAAGATCACATACAGTAAAATAATGAGATATTGATGTAGCCATATTGATTACATTTGAAAGTGTCTCACTTTACCTGTATTATCTCAATTGTTTAGAAGCAAATCTTGTTTTCAGACTTAAGTGGTTCGAAAAGATTTGTGAAGAGTGCTTCAGATATGAACAAGAAAGAATGACCACTTCCACATGACTGCTAATCAGCAGAGGAAATTCCTACAAACAAAACTCTTGTTACAGAAAAAAAATGACATCAGGCCACTTGACATTGACGTTCTAATGTTCTTTTTCCTATTTATTTATATCTTTTCAGCCAAATATCTTCCAAAATGATTCCAACTGAAACTCTGTGTTTGATTGAAATGTGCACCCAATTTAAGATAAGGTCTAGCATAGGACTGGTGTCTTGTAGATATGAAGACTGGGAGTCTGGAGGCAGTATTAAATCCATAAATAACACAACATACTCCTCCTCCAGAAAAAAAAAAAAGCTCTTTTCTTTCTTTCTTGGCTTTTTTTGGTACTTCAAGCTACACAACATCAGTTCCAACTGGCAGCATGCCTGAAACATTGCCTCTCTTCCTTATAAAAAAAGTCTTTGAAGTTTTGTGTCAAAGAGCGCTGAATGAGAACAGAGTAAGGTGATGGGATTTGTGATGGATGAGCGGCTGTTAGATTACAGGAAGTGCTCATAACCGAAATGTGTGACCTTGTGTGACTTACGCCACAATTAAGATAAAAAGTTGGTCAGTTTGTACTTGTTTTTTAGTCTGCACACAAAGTCTCCCATAAAGCCAAAGTACAAAGTAGATTACCATCTTTTAATCTTTAATCACCTGTGTCTACGAGGTAGCAATATTGATTTATTTCTAAATATTGACATTGTGGTTTAGCTAGCAGGTTAGTTCCTTTTTTTCAAAACAGAAACCCTGTGGCGTTTTCCACCACCATTTCTCAGCGTTTCATTTAATACAGCAGAGCGTATGAATGAACGCGACAGTGGCAAGTCAGCAAAGGTACGGTTGTAGTAATTTAAGAGGCTGTTCCACTTTTGTAATTACATTAACGAGGCATCCGATGTGCAACGGCAGGCGTAATGGGATTTTAAATACGTATTGATCAACACGTCACAGCGGGCTTTCTTCTTCCTATCACACACAGGGTCATCTGTGACAATGACACAAGTGAGTGATGGTATCTGAGGTGCATTTCTCGGCAAAGCAGAAGCGATTGTAGGCAGCTAGCACAGCATTTTCCTAGATTATAGTAAAACATGCTAAATGGAATGAGCTGCCCGGATGATTTCTCCGGCAACAGAAATAAGACCTTTCAGGAAGAGTACATATTTGACACTTCTACCGCAACACTGCTCATTTAAACAGGTGCAGGAGGTTACAATTCAGAGGATTTGCTATAAATACCCGAGCTGTTGGTATTCTTTATGCCGCCATGTCAATTAGACTTAAAGAATTCTAATTTGGAGTCAGTGTAGTCCCACCTGTGAACCGGGCTTTACAGCGCCTGCAGCAACGATTCAGCTTTACAGGCTCTCTCCGTGTGAAATGACAGCAATTAGACCCACCGGCCTTCAGCGCACCACCCGTATTACCGCACGTCTTTTATCCTCCCCAAAGCAACTTAGCATAAGAACGATGGTAATACGGCTGCAAAGAGCAGACAAGCTCAATCTCACAGGCGCACACTTCATCTATGCTGTTCGGCACTTATTTTAATAAGATATTTGCACTTGTCTTCGATCCGGCTAATGTCAAGTAAAAATGGGTTTATGCATTCCCAGCGAGAAGCACACATATAAACATAAAAAAAGGTCTGTGTGAGGGCTTAGAGTTCATTCATGCTGAAAGCAAGGACACTGCTCAAAGGACCCCTGATCTTCAGAGTTCTCTAAACATATGAGCTAGTATCATATTAAAGCGATATGGATTAAAAACACAGAAAAACTTACCGATAAAGTACAGTTATGTCTACCCGATCTGGCCTTTTTGTATACTTTTATTGCTGTAAATTAACAAATGGCCTTAAACAAAGAAATTCAGTTATTTAACATTAGGTTTTGTTCATAATTTAAATTTATTAGGTTTTAGCAACTAAACTTTTCTTCAGGCTGCTGTAGGAACTTTGCATGGTTCCAAATCTTGCGGGGCTCTTGTGAAAACCAGCCCAAACTTTCATTATAAATGCTAAGACGACAAGCGTGTGAAATCGCACGGTGATAGATGCGCTTTTTCTATTTTTCGCTTAAGAACTTTATCTCACGTTTAAACACTCCTTTAAGAGAAACAGAATAGCTAATACTAAACCTTTTTTTTCATAGCTTCAGTTATCATATTCAGTCGTAGCTTAATTAAAATGTAAAACTGCAACTGTTTACCCTGTTATTTAGTTCTGCCACTCTTTGACTGGCTTTTCAGCATTTAACACGCATATGCAAGCTATAAAAATAGAGATTTCCTATGTATGTATATATTTATTGACTTACATGCTGGCAATTTAAATTCTCAGCTGTGCAGAGCTTAACTGAACATCCCAATATTAGGAATGAGATGAAACAGAAGTTTTCCTGAATCTCTGATTATATTATGTGCTGCCTTGTAATTAATTAGGCTGCAATTATTGGTAAATTTGTGTTGTAATTGTTGAAATTTAATTGCAGGACTTCACTGAAGCACGTAACGAAATGTGTGCAATTAGGAAGATGCTATGAGAACAGTAAACAGAATATAAATGAATAAGAAATGCAAATTTCACTTCATTTCCTCTCTTTATAACAACTGTGCTCCTTACACACACACACAAACATATAGCCACAGAAAAACAACACAATGCAAAATTCATTCGATAATGCCAGCGTGACCCTGCTGGCAAGGTCAGCCGCCACACGCACCATTTCATTCAATTTTACAGACAGATGAAAACCAATTTTCTATGAGAAAATGGAATGAGAGAAAATAGAAATGCCACTGAAAATGTATTCAAATGTGCTAAGAGAAGCCTGAAGCCCCCACATCTTCTGGGGGCATTAGCCCATTCAGGATAGTGTGATGGCCTGGGTGTCAACGCCTTACAGAGCACAATCAAAGAGACCCGCGAAAGACAGAAAGCACACCTACCTGCTCCGCCTATCACGGATCCCTCACATTTCAAACCAAGGTGAATAACCCCCGTCAGTCTATGTGTGTTTTAAGTTCAGTGGATATACCATCATGCAGTGGTCTGTGAGCCGAGAGCAGGATGTGAGTGCTTGCAGTTGTGATAGTGCCAGGTGCCGTTCACTTACCTTAACTGGATCTCACCGGGCTCTTCAAAAATTGTAATTTAATATCAAAGAGCAGTAAAGTGCTACTAAATTAATATGCATTGGTGCATTGAGGCTGTATGGAATGCTCTAAAAGAAATAACTGCCTGCAGAATATGAAAATTTTGAATATCTTGATATGCTCTTACCTGATATTTTTGTGATGATCTGACAACACGTTTGTATTTATATTGAATGCTTTTAAATGTGCCTTAGTCAGCTCTTTGTGTGGTCAATATTTACTGAAATAATGGAGATAAACCTTGCTAATTGTTTTTTATATTTTATTTTTAAAAACACTTTAAATGATGACAAATAGCCTTTAGGAATTAATATATTTTATGTTATGTCTACATTTGCTGTGCACTGATTTCTAAGACTAATTCAAATGTGCAATTTTAACCCTACGTTACATTTGTTGACGCATCGTACAATGACTAATTTCTTCGACATCTCACCTACCTTCCAGCCCCTCGTCATATTTGTAGAGAGTGACACAGAAAAATCAGTGTGACTTCAGTACCACAAACACACAAATAAACAGATGCATGTGTAAAGCCACAGGTACAGGAATATACATGGAGAGCTTAAAGAGCTCAAGTTAAACTACATCATAACATAGTATGAAAGAAGCATTATATACCTTTTCTTTTGCCTATGATATTGATATAATGGTTCCATGAAGAGAAAGTCCAGAGAGATACAGGAAAATACAAAGGAGAGGAAAGAGGCAACAGTCAGAATTATGACCGCGTGTTAGATTCAGAGACAGAAAAATGAAAGGTTACGTTCAGAAGAGACTCCATGCATTGCGGACGAAAAGAGAAGAGGGCAGGCAAGAAGAGATGGAAGCTTCCTATTGCGATACATGCCAGAACATGACGATGAGAGAGATGAGGGAGAATGCATGAATATCGAACAGACGGCTAATGCTTTCCAGTTTCGGAGCTCGAGAATACAGACTAGCACATTTACAAAGAGTGAACAAACCCCTGAGAGAAGTCCCTGTAACTCACATCATCCACTGGGTTGAAAGTATTTTTCCCCCTCTATATGAAAATGAAGTTGGCAAGCGGCAATGGAATAGCGGGGCTGTTGAGAGAATGACGGAGAGAAAAACCAAAGCGCAAAAGAAGCGGCGAGATGGGTTGAAGGGAAGTTAGAGAGAAACGACAGAGAGAGAGAGAGAGAGAGAGAGAGAAAGAGACAGAGGAGAGGGTGGGGAAAAAAATGGAAAAGACCAAACCATCCATTGACTCAGCGCCAAGCCAGAAAGAAAGCAGCCCCAGTAAATCCCTACCAGCAGTGAAGGGAGATGAGGAGGATTCAGCACAAGGCAGTGAGAGAGAGAGAGGCAGAGAGATGGAGGAGGGAGTGGCTGATGGAGGCAAAAAGGTGAGTAAGATATTAAACCCATACCTTGGTCGCCCATCATCAGGTGCGCAAGACCTTAAGGGAAGACAAGAGCACAGTCAGCACAGAGAACGGGATCATGGGAAGGTTTTCTGTCACATTGACACGTGGGCATCTTCTGAATGGAGGATGCCCGCGGTGTGGAGTGGGGTGGGTCGGGGGAGGGGGGTTGGGGTCAAGAGGTGAGGGAGAGAGTGGGCGTGAGGGAACATTCAAAAAGCATTTCCTCAACCCAGCGGTTGCAATGCTTTATCGGTCACACTCAAAAGAGACAATTCTAGATTAGAAACGAAAAAAAAAATTGCCATACATCAAACACGTTGTCCGCTTGGTCAACCTTCCACAGGAAGATGATGACACATACACAGTTCGGATCTTAACAAAATTAAGTTAGGCTGCACACAAAAATGTGTCAATGCAATAACAAAATACCTACAGGTTAGATTGGGATAAATCAAAGTTACCCATCTTTCATAGGATGTCTGTTTAAGTTCCTGTGAGCCATAGCCAAAAATCTATAGTAATACCTCTAAAAGTATGAATAGAGAACGATAACTATAAACTGCATTTGGAATTGTTAGTAAGAATTATTCGATTTTGTTCAATCGTCTATGGTACTTACGTGTCAGACGGTCCAGATTTTCCATTATAGTGCACACTTCATGGGTATGTGTGTCTGGTTCCATCAAACGTATTCACTATGTGAGACTTTAGAAGTTTATAACTAGAGCTTATACAGTAATGTGTCTGTATCTCTGAACAGAATTTAAACAGGTTGGCGTCCATTTTGCTCCAGCCTCTGGTTTCTGCTTGCCAGAGCACTCCGATTTGAGTGAGGCATGTGTTTACTGACAACCTCTAATTAAGGAAGTGCTCTCGATTATAAAGCTGAATGAAGTTGCATACCTTTTACCTGTGTTGTACACCAGTTCCACTCACTGTTTGTGTACCGTGTTCAAATAAAACAAGAAATATAGAATATTTCTAAAAGAACAGGTTGAAATATGAAGACAGAGTACATGAGTAGGGACAGGGGTTGGATGAAAAGAAAATAGGAAATTAAAAAATGTCTACCCACCTCCTACATAGGCCTCTTCTGGAGGGGCGGCCGAGGCGTGAAGAGAGAGAAGGAGACATTGATTAAGAAGCATGCAGACTGGAAGGTGGCCCAGCCTTGAGGATTACCGTGGTTACCATGCGTCTTATCATCCTGTTCCCAGGCCAAACATTCATTACCATGGAAAATGTGGAGACTAGAGGGTTTATTTGACTTTAAGTGTCCTCTGTCCTCCTCAAGATCTAATCTCATTGAGTCTACAGTACTCTGAAAGAGCGTTCCATGGTGAGATGATGATAACACAAGTCCTTTTAAAGCTGATAAAACACACGGTGATATTGACCCTTCATAGTATATCAATGAACATGCGCAAACATGCAAATCATAACTAAAAGTAAACTGAAAGACGGAGAATAATGGTGGGGTTCCTTACAGCTACAACTTTACTTTTAAAAAATCGTTTTCCCTTTAAATACAATTTCCAGTTTTTTTGATAGGCTTGGAAAAACTATTTGTATCTTTTGAATTCAAATTAATCATTTTGAGTGCATGGTTGCGTGTGAGGGGAATTTACACGGGCTAGATGCAAAGCATGCACGTGTTAGGAAAGAAAAATGCCGGTAGATGATGCAACATGAACCTACTAAGAGAAAACAACATCATTCAGTCAGGTCAGTAATAAAGAAACATACAATACCTGAATATGCATATGCATGTCATGTTATTACCCCGTTTACATTGAAATGTACATTTATTTAAGTTCAGATGACCTTTTCTGTTCTAAAACAAAAAGGGTACATTACCTTCATTCATGCATTCATTCAACACACCTTTTACTTCTGGTGACACTTTCAGTCTCTGGATCAACTCACCCGAGACTCCCTAAAAATGGACTTGGCTATCTTATAGTTGAAGCATCCAATCCTACCTCCATGTTTTGCATCTTGAGGAGGAGAATAATGACCCGGGACTTACCGCAGCCGATTCCTCCACCCGACCAAACACAAATTGCATGCACCACTACTGCCACGAAAACAAAAAACGCTGATGACTGTATGAATAAACAAACCAAAGGAGAAAAAAATATAAATAAACAAACAGAAAAGCGTGCCATGCCAGAAAATATGACAAAGAAATATTTTGCTGTTAGTGTTGCAGTGATAAATGACAGGTGATTTTCTATCCTCTCTTATCAGCTTATGAAGAGACTGACAAACCCTACTCGCTTTGACAAATGTGCAAACTCATCCCACTGACAAAAAAACAGCTCGGAGGGCTAAAAATAATGCTACAAAACAGTTTAATTAGCGTAAACCATCACAAAACACTAACTAGCCATCTGCACTGACTCCACAGCAGTTTAAAGGACCCTCTCTATTGATTTTGTGCTTCGACCCATCCAGCGTACTACAGAGACACGTGTGTCACGTCCTCTCTTACAAAACCTGCCAGGCCAAGGCTGAAATGTAGATATACACTATTTGTGTGTATATGTGTGGACACACACACACGCACAGCCTGGCCCTCTCCGAGACCGGCTGACCGAACAGCGGTTGTATTTACATTTCACTGACTGACAGATCAGGATCATGTAGCCTCTCCTTAGCACTGCAGAGCTCACATGGAGCCAGCGACTTGCAGGCTTTCATCGAGCTGACAGCTTCTTTTAAGTGCTGGCCTTGCATACCGCCCCGAATTTGGCAGAGAATAAGAGATAGAAATTGAGGATGACCTACACGCACACACGCTCGCCCTTACTCGGCACGGGCCGGCGCAGGCAGGGGGCAAACACGATGTGACGCCCGCACTCATGCAGCCCTTTACAAACAGGACTATAGCTCCAGATGCTCGTTTAAAGCAGTTTTCAGTAAGTCAGAGCATGTTACTCTCAAACGCAGACGCGTGGAACTCGCCCAAAGGGATCGCATGACGAGCGTACGCTCCACATAGCGCAGCGGCAAAGTCACTAAAGATGCAGCTGTCAACAACGATTGAATAAAACATCAAAAAACTCTGATAATGACCATCCGGTTGGAACAGAGGGAATGTGAGGTACAGGTTCCTCTGCTTTTGATACCTAAAGAAACATCCGATTCACACTTGACTAAATATTACTGGTAGATAAACCCAAAACAGGAGTATTTATTGTAAAAGCTTCTAAATATAGCGCTACGTCACTGATGTATTGTCATTGCGCCAGTGATGGGGATTTTAATCCTCTTCACCAAATCTAGTTTAACATTTCCCCCACAGGGAGCAATGTGCAGCATGCTCCATATTGCAGTCATCTACAGTACAGAGAGATTAGTGAGCTTAGTCCATCTGGAAAGGGTTCATCCGACACTGATAGGGGAATTCTCAATATACAGTGTATCTGACACAGGCTCTCCCTCTATTCAAGATTATCAAGCGATGTTGCCGGATCAAGGAAGGTGAAAGTCGATAGCAAGACACGGGGAGGGCCAATAGACATTATAATAGTTAAGAGATTTTATACTGGAGCGCCTAATGCATTTTCTGATTTGACCTACATTGTTAGCATTTGCTTAATTTAGGTACAGGTAGGTAATGTAATGCGCAGATTACATAAATGTCTTTTGGCTTAAAGGGACAGATTTACTGTATAACTAAACCTAAAGTGATATATATATAGCCCTGTATTCGTATTTTTGGTAACACTTTATAATAACAACACACTATGAATGATTAGTTAAGCATTAGTAAGCATTTATTTCATCCTTTATAAACCATTGTTCCAATTAGTAAACAGTTTACAAGTGCATTTACAAAAGCCTTGTTCTTGAGCATATATATTTAATGTTTAATAATTGTATTTTTCTACTTTATTAATGATCAGTTTATCATTTTTTAAATTAATACGTTTAGTTTATTTAGGTTGTCAGTGTTTAATAAGACCATTTAGAAAGTGTAAGTAAATGATTACAAAATTATTTAGATTTACATTAATAAATCTTATTATTTAGACACATGATAATAGTTGCTCAGTGTGCTTTATTAACACATGTTCCTGCTGTAATTTATGATTAGGTCAGGTAGTTATAAAGCATTTAGTAGTTGGCAGACATCTGTGAGCTGATCTAAAGTAAGGACTATTTATACCTTGTAAAGCATTTATAAAGCAGATGTAAAGGCGAATTTATATTCTAAACAACAAAGTTATACAAACACAGCACAGAGAGATACAGAACAAATAAATCATTTTTCAAGGTGTATAAAATTATTGTACAACTGTACAATTGAAAAACGAAAAACAAACCTTCAGTTTCAATTTTTTTTTTTAAATGTACAGTTTCAGATTTTTTTGCATTTTGAAATGAATAGTTCTGTATCCCTCTGTGTTGTTTATTTTTTCTGTTAGGAGGATAACTGATCATTTAAATCTCCTTTGTACATTTAGATATGCTTACATGTATAAATCATGAACAAGGCACTTCTGGTTGTATTTATAAACTGCTTACTAGTGACTATTAATGTAGGAACAATGCTTTATAAAGGATAAACTGACTATTTACTAATGCTTAACTAATGACTCGTAGCGTGTAGTTATTATAAAGTGTTACCGTATTTTTTTCTATGGAGCACAAAAAGAGTTTTGTCCATACAGAGATGGGGTTCAATAATTAAGAGATTTTTATACTGAGCCTTATTGAATTAATCTATTTCTTGTTTTTTAACCTTGATTAGTATTGACTTTATTTATGCACGCATTGTAATAACTGTAAATACAGATTTCTTGAATGTCTTAAAGGGACAGTTCACAAAAATAACAAAAACAAAAATACTTTGTTATCATTTAATCAAACCTGAATTATTCTGTTTGTTCTGTGAAACACAAAATATGTTTTATTCATAAAACTAAAGTCAACGAGGTCCATAATTCAAATAATTTTATACTGGAGTACCCTGGCCTACTTTTTAGTATTTGCTTATTTTATGAAGGTATTGTAATATACAGATTATATTAATGCGTGTTCCCTTAAAGAGATAGTTCACTAAAAATAAAAATTCTGTCATCATTTACTCATGCCTGTACAACTGTTTTGTACTGTCGAACATAAAATATGTTTTTGTCCATACTGGGAAAATAAGCAAGATCCAAATGTTTTTGGCCACTACTGATTTTCATTAAATGGACCAAAATGGTTTAAAATATTTTTCAGAAGAAAGAAAGCCATAAATGTTTGAAATGACACGAGGACAAGTAAATGGCATAATTACGACTTTTTTTGCTTTTAACATTTATCTTTTGTCAACTTCAAAACAGGCCCCTGGCGACATGATTAAATGAGTCACTAAAATTAATATGCTGATGTATCCAATTAAAGCAGGCCCTTTATTTCGTTAGCAAGAGGTTAATGGGCCTACACTGCACTACACCGCCCTAATTAATTTGCATAGGTCCAATAGCAGAGGTAAAAAAAAATATGCATTTAAAACACGACTGCATCATTAAACGACAGCACCCAACTAAAGACCGACCCTTACGACGTTAGCTTCACCACAGAAGATAAGAGACGAGGTGAAACAATCTAATCGCTGTTGTAAACAAGCCCTCCAACACAATCCAATTCTCCAACCAAAGTCTCCTAGCATATGAAACCGCACGGACGTCAATTGCAGATCCCTTACAGCCATCTTTAACCAGGGAGACAGAGCACATTATACAGTTAATAGAGCATAAAGATAAGGTATCAATGGCTGCAAGCTGATACAGAGCAGACCCTTTTGGCTTTCCAATTCAGACTTGTAAGAGCATTAACCATAATAACACAAAATAAGGCCCTTTCTCTAACCCCAGCAGGGCAAAAATATCTCATTACCCATAGCACTGTTATTCTTTGCGGTGCGGACTGCCTCTCCCGCTGAGAGCCCCGCACCTGCTTTGCTAAAGAAGGTTATTACCACAACTGCCTGTCGAGAGAATGACGGAGTGGACGCGCGGAGAGAAAGGACATATTTAATCCACATACCACCCTTTCCTGCCTGAGATCTGCACACACGTACACATGCTCTCACGGCACAGCAAATTTTTCCATGACGACGGAGATAAAGCGAGCAGCACATATATCTAAATGAAAAAGCTAGCCATTCATCAATGAGCCATTTAATATGCGGCTATCCCTTTTTATCCACGTAAAATACGAGTCTGGGTGTTTTACTGGCAACGGCGGTGGTCAGCTGACGGATCACCTCGGTCATGAACCAGACAACACACAAAATGACAAAAAGCGATCTGCTTTCCACTCAGCAGGAGCTTCGTGGGCCAGATTTGCATTAATAACCGAAGCAAGGACAGTTTTAGGCTAAGAGGAGTTTAAAACGATGCTGTTGTTTTAACGAACACCATGCTGGCTCTATGACTATTTCATTTGAGGAATTAAGCCATCATAATGGCTGTCCTATCCTGCATAGTGCCATTTGGAGATTTGTCATCACGCTAATAACAAAAACAGCCGAAGACGTAACGAAAGGTCATCTGAACATTTCAGGCAGAAAAAGGAGGAATTGTACATTCTTGACAATAAAGGTTCTTAATTGGAATCCACTGCACAAAATGTTCTTTATAGTGCAAAAATGTTCTTTAGATTATTTAAATATTCTTTGCACCAAATATCAAGTCAGTCTAAAGTGGAAAAAAGGAAGCAGGCAGCGCCAACGCCTAACACCGCTAGCCTCGAGATCCTCCAGTATTAAATAAATAACGCTAATGATTCAGAGCGACATGTCCCGTGGCCTCCACCATCTCCACATATCCTTATGTGTCATCCAAAAGCGTGTGATGGAGGGCCACTCAAAGCTGCGTAGGCAGGTCTGTTCTGACTCACCCGGCAAAGATGCGCATTTCTACCAGCACATGGGCTGGAGAGCGGCACGTCTCGCTTTTAAGCAAGCTGCCGAGCATCTGCGGGCCCTGCCCTTTTGTCATAATCTCATCAAATCCACTAGACGATGCATTTCGCTGAGAGTCCAGCGAACAGCGTACCACGAAACGACTTCTAGTTTGAACATTTGTCAGTGAAACGTACTGTCTCTCTGTTCTGCTTTAGGAGGGCAAAATTTACTCAGTGGGTATGTAGTTTCCTTGGCAACATGGTGCCTCTTCGGCTGACGGCCTAACCCAGACAATATCCATCAACATCAAGATCAGTCCACAGAGACGGTTGTAAAAATGAAGAAAAAGATGGAAGGAACATAAAAACAGTGAAATCGGACACCAAGGGAGTAAGTCAAACTAGGAAACCAACCAGAACATACATATTCAAAAAGGAACAGACTCAAATCTGAATCGTTGTAATATGACCACAGCCATCCGTTTTCAAAAGATAAAAGAAGACGGCCTCCCCCTATTTAGTTACATCATCAATCGTTCTAATCACTTCTGTAATTATAATTACTCTGTAAGTGCAGTAGTGGAGGTTTACTTGTAAAGCTGGATTAATAAATGCTTTGTGATGGTTGCTGAATGCTGTATTGAGTATGTCATTATTTTTCCTGTGATGTTGAAATTGCAACTTTGGCTAAGTCATTACAGTGACTCTATGAAACATCTGGCTAATTACGTAATTAGAGCAACCAACCCCTTAAATTCGGAGGGAGAATAATATTCAAATCATCATACTTCAATCATGGGCTTGTGTGCATGTATTCAACTCATCATTTTCAGACTTAATTGTAATGCCAGTGCAGTGTCAAGAGTATATTAAGTTAATTTAGCATAAAAAAAGAGAGCGAGAAGCCTCTGTTGACGTCATGTTATCAAAAACACAGGCATTCGTGGATGCTCCGGAATTGACACAGATGGCACTAAAGCCTATTTAAATGATCTCCTGCAGATCAACTGCTTTCTCTGACTGAAATCAGAGGTAATCTAATCATGTAATGCACTGGGCCTGTAGTGGAGGCCGGGAACAGATATGATGTAGCATGCACTGCCTCTGAGGAACTAGTGCAATGTTAAAACGAAAAAAAAAAAAAGAAGTGAAAGGGCTGTGTTTTGAAAAGACACTTCAACACCTCAACAACGGACACGACGAATCCAGGCCTCTTACCTTCACTGCAGTCTTTTCCCTGGAATCCCGTTTCGGAGCAGTCGCAGATGGGCTCGTCATTGACGATGCTGCAGACTCCTCCGTTTAGGCAAATGTGGTCGGCTTCGCAAATGTCGCTGTTGATTCCATCGCTACCGATAAGCGTTGGCTCAGAATTGTTCACCCTCAGATTGGTTATCCATCCTTTGTAGGGGATCTGATCTTTGATGGCTGAAGACGTGAGGCGTAATGCTACAGATCGCAGTTCGGGAGGTATCCCTCCTAAGAATAAATGGCTGAAGACCGTCATGTCCCTCCTTTTCGACTTAACCTCCACCCACTTGATTTCTTCGTCCACAACTAACGTAGTGTTTTTGAAATTCCTGCGCAAGGTCACGGCGTGCCAGCGGCTGTCGTTGACGGCGGTATCGGAGAGCACCGTCGCCGGCTCGGCACAGAAGATGGAGAACCGCAAACTGAGTCTTCCGTTATGGATGAGCAGTTCCAAGAAGTCACAGAATCCCTCGTCGTCAAAGTACACTAAAAGTCCATGAGCGCTTTTGGTCTTCATGTTGAAACTCATTTCGCTTTCACAGCAGGCGTTCCACATGGGAAACCTTGCCCACTGGCCTTCTGCGCCGGTGAACTCCATGCTGGCCCCCATGTCGACAAGGCAACAAACCAGCAAGCCTATCCAGATTAGATGTGCGCCGTTCCGCATTGAGAAGCTCATTGTGAATGGTAAAGGAAGTTAGAACTAACAATAGAACTAATCAAAAACTAAGTGATGTGCTTAGTGATGTGCTCCTAAAGTGTAACAGAGCTCTCTATGACATACAGGACTGCTATGCATTTGGGGTAATTTACTCATTATTCACTGAGAGAGAGAGAGGGCCTGAGTTACGGCCGACTCTTTTCTAAAAAAAATCTAAATACAGGAATCAGAAGAATAAAGGGCAGAGTCGCTAAGGCCTAAATACTGCTATACGGAAAAAAAAAAAATAAGGCTGCTGTTATGCTTAAAAAACCTGCAGTGGGATCCAGGCGTGCTACAGTGGGGCCAAGTCATCAAAGTATCTATAAATTGCAGCCATGTGTAGTGCTGTACAGCAGAGAGTTCATTAGGGGTGTAGGGTCATTAATGTCAGGGTCATTTAAGTCTAGTTAAAAGTCATTGTGTAGGCCTAAAGTCAGCACTAATCAAAAGTAGACAAAAAGTGCACTTTGCAGTGTTAACGTGCAGGCCCGAATAGGGCCCTCAGTGTTCACAAACCTTCAATTCACATCCGTTTTGACATATTGATCCATAATCTGAAAAGAATGAAAAAGAATATCTTAATTTCTTCATATGGGGAAAAAAAGAAAGAGAAGATGGCCTCTTTTAAAAAGATAGATACTGTAGCATTCACACACTACATTCATTCTCACACAAAACCACAATTTCATAGTGATATTGATATTGAAACCACCAATTTCACGCTGATATTGATTGCATTAATCTTCAATTACAGAAGTACTATTTATTTGCTTTTCTCTGTTTTTTCCCTACTCTACTATAATTCTCAGTGATTAGAATTCAAGGCTTATGAATCAGAAAGCTCCAGAGCATTTCATCACGTGGCAGTTGTTTTTTTTTTTTTTCTTCACTATCAAATACTCTGATTTAATGATCAGAAAAGGCAAAAATAAATCTATACTTGTCAGATGTATTTATAGTTAGATCAGAGTAGCTTGCACTAAACAAAACAGTATAAAATGGTATCTCCCTGTAATTAAAAATGAACCCTTCTGCTTTCCTTTTCAAGGGATTTGATTTTCAAGAGTAAATGTCTCTCATTATATTTACTCTTTAGTATCATGAAATAACCATAAATAACACAGATAAGATAATGGAAGACCACATGACGCCTTAAAACGTCATCAGAATTTGTCTCTTCAGCAATTGTGTCAATAATAATATAAAGACAGAATAGTGTTCCCACACTAAAATACAAAACAATATTAGAATAACAGACATATTAATTAGGCAATGCCATGCAACAAAAAACTCTCCAATGTGCATACCACACAACACCACAATCAAAGCTTTCATATTTTAAAGTTATTAAATGCATTTTTATATTTACATTTAAATGTAAAAATTATATACATCACTGCATGTATTTAAATTGTCTCCAAAATATATAAAATATAATAACATACAAAATTGTGTCACAATTTTTTACTACCGGATTGTGTTTTGAATGATAAAAATAACATCGTTTGGTAAGGTTTACTTAAAAGTAACCACTTAACAAGTTTTAACTGCGATGTTGTGCGTTCTTTTGCTTTATAATTACGACTATGTTTCTAGCGTAGGCAGCCGAGTCGTACAGGCAATCATATTTACAGTTATTTCTGCAGGTGGACCTGTGCAGTCTGACGAAAGGTCCAAACGGGCGGCAGCATCGAAACTGTGTAACGGGGAAATCTCGTTTGATTCAGTGAACCTCGCTCAGTTCAAGTCCTGCATCCCAAAATGAGCCCAGGGCGGGGGCTTATCGCGCGCCTCTTAAGCATTAATGACACTGCAATTGTCTGGCCTCTGGGCTGTCTGTCAACTGATCTCAACCAATCATTTCATGCTTGAATTCCTATGTGTTTACTGTCAGGTTTACACGGGGCTACTTAGCAAGATAACAACCGACCCCTTTCACAGATGGATCTAACACAACATATCATATGCGATTAATGTTGAGAAGGCAGTCTTATTTACCGTATTCGCCGAACGATTACGGTATTGCTATCAGTAGCTACTGTAGAAGGAGTCTCGAACAATACACAATCATCCTAATAGCCCCACGCAAAAGATTTACAGTCGGGAACCTACAATACACATATCTGCCATTTAAAATCTAAAACTTTGAAACAGTAACAATTTTCGTCAATTTTTCCTTTCCTTTGATTAATATTGGCGATGACTCAGATGCGCAAAACATAGCCAATAATCAAGCACCATCTGCTCAAACTGAGCGAGAAAGACACCTTTAACACGCCTCTACCGCGCTCTCTTCCAGACGCGGAGGGCAGGAAATATAGGGAGTCATCAAATATCGCTTAAGATGAAGCAAAGGCCAGCTGTAAACACGAACGAATCGGCCGTGGAGCGAAATTAAACAGAAATAAAGCCCAGCTGCATCGTCTCACCTGCGCGTGACTGCATCGAGCGCGTGAAGCGCAACCATAACTCTCACCGAAAGCAGCACCTCAAATACGCCTTCGAATTACATTTACACAATTTTTAATTATTTTACCTTGAGAAATGGACCATTGTGCGCCTCTTGACAGGTCAACCTCACCGATGAACCTGGTTGATTTCCTCCACATCGATTCAGGGTTTCATCTGATAAAAAAAAATATCACTGCATCGGTGTCGAATGAGCAGAAGAAATGGGAGCGATAAAATTGCGTATGCGGATCTCCAAAGTCCCAATAGATTTAAAAAATTCAAAATGGAGCCAACAAGCAATTAAGATTCAGTACAAAACGGCTCATGCTTAAAAATTCTCCAACGGAAATGCTAGGGGTTTTTTTTCTCGTTGTATATAAAATAGAAGATATCGCTCCCTGCTCTGTGTGCAAGACAAGGTGCGATGTGTTTCTCAGGCGAGCTTTGCCAGGGACTGTCAGCACATCGCGTCACGTGTCTCCCGGTTAGTGTGTGATGGAGACGGGCGGGGCGAGAGCGCTGCAGCACCTTGGACAGCGCTCACCGTTATTAGCAACTCCACATACAGATGAGGAAGCAGCTTCATCCGTGATCGTGTGCGCCAAGAATAAAAGCGTTTGCTTACACTTTACATTACAGCATGCATGGTGGTAGCTAATATCGTCAGTCATTTTATTTGTAATTTCTTTTATAAATGTGTTTTAATAATAAAACGGTCCTTAATAGGCTGCTATTTAATGAAACGTTTAACTATACTTGCACCCTATACGTGTAACATGGTCTCTGTAATGTAAACTGTCAGTGTGCACTTATATTAAGTAATATGAAAGAATAATATCAGCATGGCTGTCATTTGGCCGTAGGCAGGAGCCCACGGGTAATCACGGTCGTGCTGATATTCAGTGCTACTGAAATACTTCTATACAAGGATTCTTTAAACAAGTACAGCAATTAATATCAAGTAAACTTACGTTCCAGACTGATTAGCCCGTATATTTGTTATTCGCCAATTAATTCGTTCCAAAAGAAGTGTCAAGCTGTGTGTGTCGCCAAGCAACACCAAGACTAAAAGACGGTCTGGAATAGTGTATATGAATGGAGCAGGGTGACACGTTTCTGCTTCTTTATGAAAGCGTTATAATCACACGTATCCATCTCCACTTCGGGCTTTTTTTCTTCTCTTTTAAAAGCTCCTAATGAGAGACGCGATCTTGTCTCTGTTAAATCACGAGTATAAAAATAACGTTATTAATAATAATACGACTTTTATTATTACTATTATTATGTAGCCTACAGTAAGCACAACAACAAAAAAGATGTCTGCTCACTCAACAGCATCTGTGGAATGATGCTGTCGTTTTCCACAGAAACAGTGAATGAGGCCAAACTGTAAATGTCAATGTGTAAATAATAAGCATGTTAACACAATTCGACTGTGACAATTACTTTCAACAAAAATTATGACATAAACAGCTTGAACAACATGAACACAAGTTCTGAGAGAATATGAATGTGCAGTACTAAAATATAAAGCTACACACTTGCTCTTTCATGAAACATTTGATGCAATAGATAAATTGTAAACAGAACTAGATTCACATTGCATCTACAAAGGTTAAGGTGAGGGGCATGGGTGTAGGGACACCACAGGACTCCAAATAAAAATAGCGTATGAATATGGTGTGTGAACCTTGCAAGCAGTACCAAGTAGCCATCCGCCACCTCATCCCCGTCTCCTTGTCACTATAAAAAAATAAAAAATACAGTTATAGTTTTAGTTTTAATACATGTATTGTGCATAGCAATTAAAGTCACCTAATATAAGGTGGGATTATGTGTATTTATTCAAATTCATGTGTAAATAGCAGTTTGGGCACCATCTTGTGGGTATGGGATTTTTCAGAGAGGAGCACAAATGTACAGAAACTAATGTGTTCGATGTCCCCTCTTCTGCTCAGTTAGCTATTATCTTTTGACAAGAAAAGTGGGCCAAAGCTACCTTGGGAACCTCCAGCTTTGTACTCAATAGTTGCATGGTTCAGTGACTCGTCCCTCCACGTCAAAACATTGCATTGGTAACAGGCCCAGTCGCTACACGTGTGAAACCGGAGGTGTTTTAATACATGAGGTGCGAGTTCCTCAGGCACTTATGCTGAGGCGTGAGATGACATTCATGCTTTCTGGGGAAAGCTGTGTCCTGTGTTTATGTGTGTTCATCAGCACGGATGTTGTTTGGGAAGAGAATAAAATCTCATTTGGAGTACCTGACTGTTGTGAAAAGGGCTAGAATGAATCAGCTTATTTGGTCTTCTTCGGCATCTGTGGGAAAAAAAAGCATAAGAAATTGATTACTGAGCATAATTAACATTCATCCGTTTTGTTAAATAAATTTGTTTTTTATTCCTTTTTTTTCTTTTTGATGGACCTGTATCTTGATTCCATTTTATGAGTTCCCCAGAGTTCTTTCTAATTTCAGCAAAGTAATTATTTCCTCATTTAGACTTTGAAAATTCTAAGTCATTACCCAATACAAGATTATGTTAAGACAGCATTTTAATGGGGCTTCCCATTACATATCATAACATCATATTCACTTATGTATTTACATCCCAAATGTTTACTATAACTATTACAAGATACAAAATTATTATTATTATTATTATTATTATTATTATTATGTAAGTTGTGCAGCAGATTCAATCTGAGCATTATGCTTCCTCTTCAAAAGCCTCATGCTCTGTTCATCCTTGGGCCTTTAAAAAGGTACATGAGAGAGAATTAATAAAAGTCTTGAACTGTAAACACAATCAAATTCAAAAGACGTATTCACAGTGGGCCTCACTTTATCCCTTCTGCTCATTTGTCTTTTGAAACCATGATTGAAAGAATGTTGCATCCCAATACTGGCTTATGGCCCTCATTTAAAATCATGGTATTAATCATTTATGAAGAATCTTTGTTTTAACATTTCTGCCTTGATGGCATGGCCTGGTTTGGACCATAATGTGAATAAAATCACTGGAATAACTAAATGTAAAAGCTACTCTAAATGCATTGTTACTGAATAATGTAAATGAATGAAGAAGCGTTGTATCCTTAATCTTTTGTTATAGAATAACACATTTCTAATAAACTGCAACACGGTCTTGTGTCTGTTTGACTCTGTACAGTTCAAGGCATCATTTTCATGACGTTGAGGAGCCACTAATTATGTCATGCTGTTTACAGACTGCAAATTATTCTTTATTGCAATAGAGCCCTTCAGTTATGATGTCAATTTGGAGGCCAAACCGGAAGGATAACTCGCTCGATGGTTTTCCCTCAGGAATATCTAATGGGTTTTTAAAATAGTGGTTTTGGATACATAATGTCAGTGGTTAACATTACTTGAAATGACATTCCCACTGTATTTCACGACATGATTTACAATGAGTCATTGCTTTAATGTGGATTTATTTAACCACTGCGTGAAAAATGTGTAGTTATTATAATAATAACAACAATAATTAATTACACCAAACGAGACCCTGGTAAAAATAAAGTAAAAGGTTTAAGTAATTGTAATACAAAACATATTTATAAATCATTATTTGATATTATATATGGATATCTGGATACTATCATGCATATTACTAGCATACTGACTGTTTATTAGCACTTATAAAGTGCATAAAATGCTTATTTTGCATGACTACAACATTATTTTAGAACCTAACATTAAATCATTAGAACTTAACAAATTACTGACTAATAATAATAATTAATAACTATTAATATAGGCATTATGTAGATGCTAATCTTTCTAATAATTTCCTTGAATCGAATCTTAAAACATTTAAGATTCTTTTCAGATTGGGAACTCATTTTCATGTTGATGTTAACATATGATGAGAAGATTATTTTTAATCATGCCATACTGTTCTTTTTACCACCATCAGTTCCTGATAAGGAATGTCAGACTGTTAAGCTCCCAATAAGACTTTCACTGAGGAGTATTACAAGACATATTGGTATAAACCCAAGTCCAGGCTTCAGGAACTATAGTCAGCAATTACTCTATAACTGAGCATTTAAATATGAGCAATAAAACAACCTGTAAAATAAATAGATGGGACAGTCTTGTAATAGGAAATTCACAAACACACAAGCTATAGTTGCAGTCTTTCAGAGCAGCCACTGGGACATGACCAGAAGTCTACCGAGGATGTGGCATGTGTAATGTAATGCATTGGAGAGCTTGATTGTAATGTAGACCTTTGTCTCGTGTCCATCAGATAAGCAGAACTGAAAGCATTTCCACTATTTTCCAACGTGTTTCCTTGCCTGTGTGCGTTAGCTTGTATGTGGGGGGGATGGGCGCATTTACATTCGTGTGGAATTGTCTCAAACAGTGTTGAAGGAGTCGGCAGGGTCTTATCTGGTGTTGGCTTTGTTTACTTGCAGAACAGGGTGGCAGGTTGACGAATGCAGTAATCAGATTGGGCAGAGATCCCTCTGCGACTGCAGTGGGGAGATGTTTCTTGTTTCTCCAAGACTGGCATCCTGTCGACTACACCAACTCACTCACAACCACACTGCCTGCGCTGCTACTGTGAACATGAGGAAAAAGTTATTCTTTACTAAACTGAACACAAATTTATGTTCGATTTTCAGTTCACGGGCTTTTGCCTGTGAACTGCAAAAGATGAAGAAATTTCGCCACTAATAACTCCTTGCATTGTTGCATGGTTCAGAGGTCTTTGAAAATTTGTGTCAAGCATCTCAAGAGACGATGACTTGTGTTTTAGCAGGTGAGCTAATTACAAGCAACATTCTTCCAAAAACCTCAGAAATTCTCATGGCTATAGAGCACCTGTGCACAGAAAACCTGAGAGATGGAATTTAATTAATGCGTGTGATATATCAATGTAATTATAACAAAATAAATAATTAAATGAAACGTGTTACAACAAGAAGTTACTTTGCCCAAATGTTTCATCAGAATTATTACTACTACTACTACATGCAATAAATAAATGTACCATAATTAAATAATTCAAATATGTTACTATGTGTTATGTTTTCCCGCCAAAATATTCATTCTAATTATTATTTTTATTATTAAAATTTTTATAATAATTATTTTTAATTATTTTAACTAGATGTATGAATATATATATAAAATTATATATAAAACATTATTTATTAATTCAATTAACTAAATTAAAGACATATTGAACAGAATTTGCAAATATGTCCAATATGAGGCTTTTAAAAAAAAAGCAGGATATCAGATTTGACAGTGGGTGGAGCTACCCAGCCCTACACCACATAAATACACATAGTGGATTAGGACAAAATCACTGATTTACATAAAGAGAGAGCTTTTATGGTTTTATCGTCCGGTAATGTTAGAACACATAAAGGTGCCTCCAACAAGCACGTCTCAGATCATTACATAAGATATAAAGGCTTTGATGTGTAGTTCCTAAACTACCGTCAGCCACAAGTGGCATTCAAGAGCAGGCTGCTGGATCAGCTGTGTTCATATAGAATGCTGAGACTCACGCTAAGGGACAGTTGAGCGCATTGATTTAACTCTCTGAGTCAGTCGCATTCACTGTTGAAGGCTGGATCAGTGCTGGAATGTCCCTTCAGGGCTGTGTGTGCATGTGATGGGTCGGTTTAGGGAATGCGCGCTGGATGGGTCGGCTGCGCTGACTGGTTGTGGGGTGTTTAACAGGCCAAGTGTGTCTAGTCTGCTATGCGCTGCGTGCAGGACTGGCGCGCGTTCCCAGCGAGGATAAAAAAAAAGGGAGGGTTTTGTCAGCGGTGAAGGCCATGGAGGAGCGCTGCTGTCAGTGATTAATGGCTGGCAGGGTTTACTGTTCTCTGGGTTATGGATTTCCTGTCTCTCTCTCTCTGTGGTGGCTGCCTCTCATTAAACACCGCAATCAAAGAGGCCCTGGTAAGACCCGCAAGCTCAAGGAGGGGAAGAGAGTTCACAAACAGACCGAGTGTAGGTGCCGGACAGATGAGGCGAGCGTAATGACCGGAGGACAGGAGAGGAATGGGTTAATAAGAGTTATAAATCAAAATCGCCCACCAAAACCCAGATGATCCATGTCCTGAGAGAAGCCGGAGATTATGTCAGAAGATGGATATATTTTAGCAGAACAAAACAGGGAGGGAGTGGCTCTGCACTTTGTCTTGACATGTCCGTATGCTGTTTTGATTGAGAGAGCATGCCCAAATCTAATGAAGTCATCAGAGACGGAGAGGAAAAACCAGCTATGGAGAGAGGAAATGAGTCAAAGCACATTTGAGTGACAGATAGTGTCTCATGACAGCCAAAGGCCCACACCTCATAGTCTTGTCAACATTAGACAGCAAATGAAGGATGCTCGCACTGTACGCATACAAGCCTAAAGTGATAGAAACAAAATCCATTTTCAAGCTACTGAAATTCCAAGGTCAGAGATGGCGAATGCTGGTCACTGGCGTCAGACGCTAAAATGATAACTAACATGCTTGCATACTGGACACTGTAGTATCAAAACCATCTGACCGACCCACCCGATATCAAACAGGCAATTCACTAAATCTGGCATATCTATTACTGGCCTGTGTACAATATATATCGGTATCCTCAGCCGAGATATTTATTTTTTAATCTATATTGGTTGATAGTGGATATTCAATTTTGCATGCTTTGTGCATGACTTGCAACATATGATATTAATGACAATGTATTTTATCATGCAGCTACACTGGGGCTAAAAAATGTCAATAGAATAGATCAATAGAAAAAAAATAGATGCAAACAGAATTTAGAAATAAATGCTAAATAAAATGGCAAAGAAATATACAGTAAGTAAAAAAAAAATGCAAATTATTAAAAAAAAAAGATCCTGCTAGAGATGCAATATGTGTGTGTGTTTTCATTTTATAAATAATACTATAATAATTACTCACATCTAATATACTAGACTAATAAATATCTGATACACTAGTTATAAGCATGCATTATATGTGTTTTATTTTCGGCTATAACATCAGCGCATCCCTGTATAATCTGAACAATTTAGAATCATTTACAGGTAAATTTGAGTCTCTTTTGTGATGTTGATTAGTTTGCACTATAGCTTTTTGTTAAAACACCCAAACATCCATAAATAAAAACTGTGAACCAGCAAGCCAGCAATATCTGTGGATGGCGCTTTGAAGTCAGACAAAATAGCATCTCTCACATTTTAACAAAGCTATTCAGATTACAGGGAATTTACACATCAGTAAACATGAATTAGAGGCATCCCGTGTGTTGCTGTGCTCCCTGGCAGAATTAATTGCTAATAAAAATCCGAGCAGCAAATAGAACCTCACAGTTAAACATGGAGGGTGCTTGTCTATTATTCAAATAGCCGTCAATCTTTCCTCCCCATGTTGCCTTATGACGCTAGCATCTTAGAGTAGTCTGTCTGGACAGTGACCTGCAAGTGATTCACACTGGTGTTGTTACTAATCATGACAAAAAACGAATTTAAAAGGCCAGAGGATAACCTGCGATACAAAAGACTTCAATAATCTCCTCTGCCTGACTACTATCCATCTCACTCACTTTCCCAAACAAGTGTTTTTTACACCACAAACCGAGAGTCGAGTCAATGTTTGGCCATAGGCAATGAGTCAACATGCGTAGGCAGTTCTGAGGGAAAGACGGCGCTAGTTCAGGGTCTTAAGTAGAGAATAAGCCTAAAGTTAAAAAAAGATGAACGGGAAAAACACAAATCTAGGCTGAGCTTTGAAACTGTACATCCAATGACATCTCAGTAACCGGTTTTATGAAAGTCATCGTCGCTGGATTGTTTTCCGCCTATACACCTCCCGTTTATCCTTCTTTTTTTAAAGTGTGCATTGATTACTGAACATGCCTTCGGGCTCTAAAGGAGCCTAGCCATCTTCTCCATCAGTCCACAATCCCATCGCTCAACGGCTATAAATGTCTGCCAGCTTCCCTCGACAAAACTGACACTTTCTTTAGTGCTCAGACAGGCTCTGAAACAAACCTCTCTCTGCCTTCGCGTCCCAACAATACCTCAAAGCTAACGTTTCTGACGCCGGCACAGCTGGAATCTCGGCGTTTGCAGTCTAGCTATATGCATGTAAGCAGGGTTATATAATTATACATTAGTATAATCATACGGTGTGTGGTTGGTGTCACACAGATGGGCAAGCACTTAGGCGCCAGGCAGTTGACAACTTGGTGAATAACCCAGCGCTCTTTCAGAGGCCGTGTACAGCGTGGCATTCGTACCAATGATATTAGACACAATTCCTTTTATGAGTTCAGACCTCGTCTAATGGAACTGAACGTCGTGGGACATAAAGACATCAGACGTGAGTTATGTCTTCGCAGCTCTTTCTCATAGTGAGCACACTTGTCACTGTTTCGTGTCAATTTCATGAGCTGTTACATAAAAAATATGTTAAAGGGTAGGTCGATTTATAGTCGCGGCACGCCGGTTTGTGACGCCTGCTGAGTGTCAGGGTGTGTCACATGGTACAGTTGCTATGAATGCTTATCTAATCAGGCCTCTCTTTCTTGTGTCAGGGTGCACCTTATTACATTAGCCATGACATGGATCAGAGCACATCTAATTCAACTACGCGAACAAGACGGACGTTAAAAAGCAACGACGTGTGGGACAGCCTGAATCCAAATCCTGCAGGGGTGGCTGGGAGCTCGGAATGCTGATTTTGGCAACGGCCGGACTCACAGGCAGGAATTTGCTGGTACAATTGGCTGGGATGAGATCAATGAGGCGCTTAATATAATAGCACATGTAAAACTGGTAAATCCATGGGAAATCAAGTGATTTAACTCTACAAGAGAGCCGGTCTGTGAGACTTGGGTTTTCATCCTGCATCCAGACAGTATTTCATGGCGACTTCATTGCTGACTGTGACTCTTTTTCCACTTGATTGATTAGACACTAGCCTAGTGATGAAAGTGATCTGGGACGGAGCTAAGGCAGTGCTCACAGAGAGGTTACATGGTTCAGTGGCCAGAGCTTTGAAAATGCCAAGCACCAGCAGCTGGAGTCTCCACTGGAGATGGTTTCGGACACAATACAGTGGGCTTCAAAAGCCTATTTGTGAAAATGCTTCTGTTTTGCATTTTTTCTCATTTAATGCCATTTTTAAAATGACAAAATAATGTGCGTAATGAATTTTCAATATGTCTCCCTTTTGCACTTCTTAATGTTATGGCAGATAATCAATAAAGCAAAATTATATTTTGCATAAATAAATTTCAATTGAAAGACTAAAAACCTAAAAGCAATTTTCTGAAATGCTACAAATTAATTTAAACATCACAGTATTTTAACATGCAATTTAAAAAGATAATTATTTTTATTAAAGAAACGAGCATTAAACGACAGCAAGTCATTTACATTTAAGAAAGAAATACTACAAACTAAAATCAATTATTCTACAAATGAATTTGTAGCATAATATGATAATGTGCAGTCTATAAAATAAAATACTATTGTGATTTCTTTTCTATTATTTATTATGATTTCATTGATTTTCAATGATTTACCCCTGGTTTTACAGATACGGCTTAAGGCTAGTCCCAGACTAAAGTGCATGTTTGAGCTTTCTCAACTGAAAAAATCTTGCTCTGACATCTTAAAATATCTCAGTTCCACTTTTCTGTCTCAAGATGCACATATGTAACGTTTTCTTAAAAGGCATTTTTAAAAAAAATCTGCTTAAATATGTTAATTTAACTAAGGCCTAGTCCCGGCTTAAGCTAAGCCCCGACTGTGAAACCGGGTCAAAATTTTTATATAATATCAAATAAATTAGATCTACACCATAAATCATTTTTACAACAATAAATCATTTAATTAAATGAAATCTAAAAATATCATTAAAAATAAAATCATATATAAATCTACAATCTAAAAACTGTGATTACTGTGATCAAAAATAGGTTTATATTACACCTTTATATTATATATAAAAGTAATTTACATTTTAAAATAGGATAAATAAGCAAAATTAAAAAGCCTAATATCACTTCTGATACAGACTGTGTTATTTTTGTGTGCTGTATTTAGATTTATCTATCTATCTAGATGTACAAATGCACGCTAAACAACCTGTTCAGCTTTAAGTTCAAATACAATTCTACATCTCTAAATCTTCTGACAGAGGCCTTTTGAACCCCACTGTACTTGCTCAGAATAAATCTGACAATGTCAGAAGTTATCACTCACACCTTACGATGCAAATCTTGCACATCACTGTACATTAATTCTTTATACACACACACAGAAGGGGCATGTGCCGTGTCACAGATTAGATCATACCATGCATTTCCCTGCAGACCAGGCTCAGCTCATCTTCCAGCAGTGCACAGAAATCTCAGCGTTGGGTTTGAGTGATGTCAGTCAGCAACATGTGTATCCTGAGGCGCTCCTCTCGTGCTCTTTAAACACAGGACTATGAGCACGACTCGCATCTGCACTCCATACAGCGGGCCACCAAACCTCTTTAGTGCATGATGAACCTTTAACAATACCCTTGCTTACATCTGTTATTGTTCTTTAAAGTAATTTCTGTCCCTTGCTCCCTGAAGCATGGTGGAATTGGAAGTGGCTGCTTTGAATAAAAGCCAAATTAGTGCCTGTCCTTAGCGCACATTCAGACATAAACAAACATGCACACACTCACTCGCAGACCTATTTTACTCTTGAAACGATTGTTGATTACGATTCTTGCATTATCTTTTTGGATGCTATCATTAAAGATGGGGTGTTTTTGATTGTCTGGCCTCGCTGAGAGAGCATCTGATGCTCAGTGGTAGTTAAACTTTCATAGAGTCAAAGTTAGCAGAGAAGTCAAAACAGGCACTACCATGGTCTCCCAAACAGTGTGAGGTTTTTTCATCTAAAACTAATTTTTTTCCAATAGCTTATGCATCTCGGTGCTCTCTAATAGCATTACTGTAAACAAAAACCTTGACCCTTTAGTACAAGAGAGGAGAAGGCAGCAGTCAACCCAAAAGGGTTCACTGCTGCCATCTCTGGCCAGAATCAGGAACTGCACAAATAGCAGCACCTGACATAGTCGGCCAATTTCTACAAATTACTCCTCTGACCTCCACTTTCCATGTGCGATGGTTGAGAGCCAAATGATGGCAATTTCCCTCAAAATGCTCTCAGCTGTCTTGTGCTTTGGCAAGTGATATTGCAATCCCATTAGTTTAGATTAGCTACACTGAATAAGGAATGACAAAATGAACAAGGGATGTAGTTCGTGTAATATTTATAACGGGAGTTACTTAAATGTGCTTTATTGATTTTCCCATGCATACATCTCGCACCGGGGGAACAACAGAAATGCATACTGGACATCAGAAACAGCGGTCGACTGCAATGCATTTTAAAGGCAGGCCCGTGCAGTGGTGAGAGGGATGGGTTTATTCTTAAAATTGAGAAACTATCTGATTGGTATGCATCATAATGGCCGTGCGCCCTGTCGGAGAATAAATCTATCACATCATTTTTCTGTACCACCACAAATCCAACGCCAGTCAGCCAATGCAGGAATGACAGCAGTAATTTTCCCCACTGTCCCACTGTGGAGGAGCCTCATCTCCACGACGCTGCACAGTCAGCGAAATATGGAGCCGGAGTGCCGGAGCAAACCATCCATGCACGGCACACAACACACACACACACAAAAAGGAAGCATATATCCCACATGAGGGACCAAAAAGGTTCGAAGCAATGCTGTTAGGGTGGTCAGCTTCAAATCAGGGAGGTGATAATGCAGCCTGAGCAATTAGCCAAAACATGGAGACTGACTGGAGGAGGCGTGAGGATTTATGGCCAGCAGGTCAGCTCTTATCAGACCGGGGCTCTTTCTGACACAGGATTAATGGGAAATGGTTTTTACATGCTTCACTGGTTTCCTGAACAAACTCAATGAGTTCCAACAAAAAGTACATATTGAAATTATTGAAACAAATGTATTGAATTTTCGTACAACCTTTGCTGACATTATGTTAGGAGAAGAACTATCAGAGAGATTAAAGATGATCAAAAATGTTGATCTCAATATTTATTCTTAAAATCTCAAGAAGAGCATTCAGTCAAAGTTTCTATTAATTTGAAACATATTTTAGTTCTCAGTATGTTTTGCAAGCAAAGTAAACAAAATTAGCTGTCAAATGATTAATCGAATCCAAAACAAACGTTGTTGTTTACATAATATATGTGTGTACATTTATGTATACAAATATATGCATGTAGATATTTAATAAATTTGTTATGTTTATGTATTAAATAAATGTCTATATAATATAAAATAAAAGAATATGGATATATAAACGTAAATATTTTCAAAATATACACTGTGTGTTTTTATATATACATAATATATATGCACAATACACACACACATATATAATGTACAATTTTTCTTTATTTTGAATGCGATTAATCGTGAATATTTGTTTGTCAGTTCTAAAATAAAGTAATACAGTGGGTACAGAAAGTATTCAGACCCCCTTAAATTTTTCACTCTTTATTATATTGCAGCCATTTGCTAAAATCATTTAAGTTAATTTTTTTCCTCATTAATGTACACACAGCACCCCATATTGA
>JAUMHP010000062.1:9208750-9219783 GCA_032361065.1 Enteromius trimaculatus | reverse complement strand
ATATATATATATATATATATATATATAAACTATGCTTTTCCATTATTTCTTTGTAAAATTATACACACACACACAAAAAAAGAATGGATGCAACACACCCAAATGAAGCACAATTGAATAAAACTGAATATGAATCAAGATTGTACACTGACAACATTCCTCTATCTAATTTGTATGTGTTTGTTTGTTTCATTGCTTAAAATAGATATGGTTAAATCTTAAAGTACAAGGCTGCATGACCATTTCAACTTGTGATTGGCATTGTGCAGTGTTTCATACAATACAGCTCCATCCACCACACAGTGAACTCTGAGCTACAAGCATCATACATTGTCAGGATGAAAAATTAATCTTTTTGACAGCGCTCATAAATTCCGTATTGTCTCTGCCTCCATTGAGTTGCATCTTTGTATCTGTTGCTCTCGGTGTCATTTAATTTGCATGAGAAGGAGGAGGAGCTGCGGACAGCGGGACGGATCCGACTCTAAAGGTTAATGACATTTTGACCTGCTGAAGCCATTTTTCAGGGCCCATGCCATTAGATGGCCTTTGATCCTCTGTAACACAAGGCAAAAAAAATCCATATACCCATTTTAATCACAATATAAATTTTCACTACAAGGCAGGAAAATGTCATTCTGCTCTTTTGTTATTGCAAATCACAACAAAATATATGGTCCAGTCAACTGCGCCAAATCTCATGAAAGATTCATTTTCATTTTTCATCATTCCTTACAAAGGACCCCGAGGACATTCACGGAACAGCTCTTTAATACCCCGGCATAAAGAGCATCAATGCAGACTCCACTGCAAGCCGAGCCAAACCTCATTTAAACTTCTCTTAATCATCAGACTCAGAGCACAATCAGAAGGGCTGCATTCATCGCTGTCACCCGCCGCTGAGTGACCTTCATCAGACAGGCTGCCATGTCATCTCTGACAAGGCCGATTTCTCTGAGTGCACACCCACGCCGATGAAAGGCTCACAATGGCGGCGAGGCTGAAATACTGCACATTAACATTCATTATTGACCCTCTACCTCTGTTCAGATTCTGTAATTAGATCTCCACCGCTGGACTCGATGGGAGAAGAGAGTAGAGCGAGCCTTGAACTCAGCATGTTAATGCTCCTCTTCCATCCATCTCCCAGCCTCTACGGTACAGCTGTAAAACTGAATGTGGTTTCAGGAGAACGCAAGCTGTTCGGGAGTGATTTAGCCATCCGTTCGGGAGATCCGAGATGTGGGGAGGTAATGAGGGTGTGACAAAGACCGGGGGAGCCATTAAACATGGGCGGAGAGGCTAAAAGAACCGGGACGATTTGGCACTCGGTTAGAATTTAGTCCCCTTGGTTCGGAAAGATATTTATGGGTACTCTGTTAGGTGCCTGTTTACAAATGACAGAAAATCATTTTATGATGAATGGAGTCATTTAAAACATGTTAATAAATGTCTTTTAAATAACATATGGTTAGAAGTAGAGTTTTATACATGGGGTGGAGAGGTAAAATTAGCCTGTAGAAGTTTTCAAATTTGTCAGTTTATGTATTAATGTATTTATGTATTTCCCTTTTCAGGTCAAGTCGTCTTTATTTACAATACCACAAAAGAAAGAATGACATTAACTGTAATGGAGCGAAAGGTCTAATGTTATATTACACAGTGACTCAGCTTTTGTAGATGTTATTCAGGAAACCTAAACAAGATGGTAAACCATTTACTTCAAAAAGGCTATGAGGCACATCGGATGAAAAGATCCATGCTGTTATGTTTTCACATTAAAAGCAACAGCTCAAAATCTTATTACCACACGGGTACAAACTTCACTTCAACAATGAAAAAAAAAAAAAAAAAAGAAAGAAATGGGGGTCAATGAGTTTTGTTATATAAACACTGCAAATTGAAACAGTAAGGACAATCTACATTATCTCTCCATGTGAAGCATGGACTTTACTCAGTCCGCAGACAGACATTATTGCATTATTACATATATGCATTATTGAAAAATGTCTATACACACTCTTCCAAGCCTAGGGTGAAGTCATTGTGTACATTAACAATGATGTGAGACAAATTTAATGTAATTTAATGGAAAACTATGCAAGTTGCGGGGCAGGATTTTGAACAGAGGTGCACTTCTTGTACAGTCTGCATATAACTTCTTCTTCTCTCTCCTAATAAGAATGTTAATATACAAGCAATGTGCAGGGCTGCTGCACATCAAAATAATACTTTCTCATGTCAATCATCAAACTGCCAGAAGCAAATGAAATGTTATAGTGGAACATGAAAAGTAAGTAATTAAGTAAATAAACTATATTCATATAGCACATTTCACAGACAAAGAAAGAGTCAGAAGTGCTTTACAGTAAAAAAATAAAATAAAATCAAAATATCAGCTGTACAAATACAGCAAAATTCAACACCAGCCAAAACCGTACTGTTAATAAAAAGCTTGTCAAAAAATATGTCTTTAAGTGTTTTTTTAAAAGATTCTACGGAAACCAATGTTAAAGGAAGCGACTTACAGAGCCTTAAAATCACAACACAAAAAGCATGGTCACCTCTTAAGATGCATTCTAGGAATAGTTAAAAGGTCAAGGTCAAGGTCAAGCATTATATTCATCACTAGTCAACGAATGTAAGATAACCTGTGAAGGGGCAGGTCAGGTACATTAAATGTGTAATTTTTTCGCCATTATTTATTAAAGTAATGAGTTTAAACCAAACACCCAGTATATGTACACAGACCTTCAAAGGTTTGAGGAATTTTACATTTATATAAATACAGTATTATGTACTTAAACTATTACTATAACTAGGTACTAACTCTGAACCTACCCCTAAACCTAACCCTACCCCATGTAGTAATCATATAATACCAGTACTTTTTTTGGGGTAAGTGCATGTACTGTAAAATGAAGTGCAGCCAAAAACATACAGAATTAAGTGGCCTTAATTATATAATCTATATGTACTTACATTAATATTAATCATTTGGTAGAATGCATTTATTATGTACATACTGTACATGTTTACATTGTACTTATTTTAAAACTAACTGTATGTAATTACATCTGTATTTAATAACTTTAATTACATTTACTGTACACATTGTTGACCCATCCCTTACACCTTGACCCACTCTTAAACCTACCCATATCTCCAAACCAGCCCTAATCTGAACAGTGTCCCAACTCAGTATCTGCAGAAGTGTTTTACAATGCAGTATAAAGAAAATAAATACATTACACATTTATATAAGTTAAGGCCAGTTATTATAAAGTGGGACCAAATAAAGAAACAGAAATTTAAATGAAGAAAATTTTAAAATATGATTTACTCCAGTGATAATTTATTCCAGTGTCGCCATTCCAAAACCATTCCAATATGCTGATTTGGTGATAAAGAAACCTTTCATATTTCATATTTTTATCAATGTTTTAAAAACAGTTGTTGTGCTGATTAATATTTTTGCTTAAAGATTTTTAAGCATTTATTATAAACAGAATAGAATTGTCTTTTACTTTTACATCTGTTCAGTTTAATGCATCGTAATTAAATTAAAGTATTACTAACTTAAAAAAATAGGTATATTAACAAATTGTTGCTGCAAATGAAAACTGAAAATTACAAGCTTCGTTCAATTTCTGCTTTTAAATCCTCCTAAAGTGGGACCATTAATTTCAGCTCCAAGAAAAAGAGGGACTAGTGGAAATGAACTTGCGTGGTATCACACATGCTGTCGATTGCACTTACAGTAACTTGCACTGATCCAAGAATATTCTTCTAGGTATATAATTAGCTGAGCATAAATTTAGTGAAATCTTTCAAATTGTTCTGCATTCCCCCTACAGGGTCAAATAAATAATTCTGACAGGGATTGAGAAATCAATCAGTTTGCTGAATTCTATTTGCATTCCAATAGTCGTCAATCTCAGAGGAAAACCCAAGCGGCATCCAAACAAAGCGTCACGCTGAGGCATATCTGGGCTGCGGAAGGCAGTTTAACTGAACTCAGACGTGTGATCTGTTCTGCTTCCCGCACTCTTTCATGCCGCTTGCCTTTTTAAAGCGTCCCACATCAAAGTGCGAATGTGTGGCAGTGGCTGCCATAAACACTCTGATGAAACAATACAGCAAGTGTAAACGATTCCACAGTGGCTCTAATGCCAGTTCTAAGAGAAACTCTGCCTGCAGGAGTCCTCTTGGTTCCAGAACCTTTTCACTCTGCCCTTCCATCGTTTCTCTCTCCCTCTCAGGCGGTAGGCCGAAGTGACAGATGGAGGTGTGTGGCCTCTGCTTTCCAGCTTCCTACTTTCTCTTTAGTGTTTTATTTCGCCTCGTATATTTAATGGGACGCTCTGTGGTGCCTCAGCCCTGACCTCACAGAAGTGCTGACTGGCAGTGATGGAGGGTCGACATGGGTCACCAATGCCTCTATCAGGCGCTGACGCCGTCTGTCAGGCCATGGCATCGAGAGGAAGAAAAAGCAGAGCGAGGGATTGTGGGACAGCACTAATTTCAATGCCTTTAGTTACTCATTTGCCTGAGTAGCCAATGCCTCTTCGAACAGGTGGGCAGTTACAGTAGTTGACCACAGCGACGAGGAAAAAACAAATGACCCTGACAGAGAAGGAAAAATCAATCTGTTTGCAGTGAATTAATCTACATTACCACTGCAGCAGATCCCGCGACAACCAGGAGGAACATCCATTATCTTTTGTGCGAGGGACTCTGTTATTGGCTAAGTAAAATGATGTATTGACTGATAAAAGAAGCAATGGTTAGCGCTACTCGCTGAATACCGTAGCTAGCCGGTCTCGCTCAGTGGTCCAGGCGGATGTTCGGCTTTCCTTCCTTTCCAACTCCCCAGACGAAATCGAAATCCCACCGCTCCAAGTGCATATGCTGACCGCAGCTATTGATTTTTACATTATTTGTATAAAAAAGGAATTGGAAGAAAGGCACGCAGTCAAACCTCAATTTCTAGAGAGCTAAAATCTGCACCTCGCGCCTGCACGGCATTAATTTGAATTGATCTGGGAATGACTCAGCATCTGTGTCAGATACTTCCTTGCATGTTGCAAGGAAAAGGGAAAATGGGAAAAACAGATGGCAGGAGGTAATAGACCCAAGGCAATATCCCTTTAGTTCTGGATGGTGTATTTAGAGAGAACATTAATACTCAGGATAAGAATCATGTTCAAAGAGGCCACGCTGTGGCAGATGGCCATTTTCTGCAGATCTACCGTGAGTAAGTGACACAGGCGTTTCTGAATCCACAGACGTATGCAGCAATTACAATCTGAGTGGTGAGTGTCGAGCTCTAAATGGCTTTTTTCATTATCTGGCTAAATGGTTTAAAATGAATAAATTCATTAACTGTGTTTGTAATTCAAATCTCTCAGCCACTTGTGCCGCTGAAAAGCCAAAGTGATGATATCACACCATCACTGCCGAAGCCCTTAAGCTTTTAAATGTCAGTGACCTGAGAAAATTCATTTACACTGTATTGCTATTGCCGATACATTAGCGCATCTCTTATATGCTGCTATTTTCATCCGCTTTTTGCACCTTCAGTGCTTCTAAATAATTAACTGACAGTTCTTAGTGTTCTGCACATCATGAATGCAGCTCATTCCTAGTATGTTGTTACTCGAGTCTTTCAAGCTAGATTCAGTCCCCCCAAGGGGTCATTGTTTGTAAGGCCTGATCTATCGTGTTACCATGCTATGCTCTTCTAATCAAAATAGCCTTTCTGCTTTTCCTTTGAAGCAGTGGTAGCTTCTCGTAGCTGCACTGCTACTGTAATTCACGCTGCACTGGCAGATGCCGCCCAAAGCTGACAATTACTAGATTACAATGCAGTACATCACTTGTAGACATTTCACGACATGACAAACAGCGACTGAACATTTCAGTCAGCAAAAACAACAAATTTAAAGGGGGTAACACCTAATTAATCCAGACTAACCTTTCTAGAAAGTGAATTAATCTTTAGCAGTACTGCTATTATACAACAAGTGATGTTTGTAAAATTAGCATTACATTTTTATTATGATTATTACGTTTAGTAATGTGTGGGGTATTATAGGAGAGCAGAATAATCACAGAGTTAGCATTATAACCAGTTAGCATTATGCTAAGAGGTCATTTTTGGTAATGCCTGACAATCCAGCCTGCCAAAAAACATTTCCGGGAGATGGCACCCCTCATCTTAATACCAGCTGGAATAAGAGATTCTCTTTTACACACTCGATTTCTGAGATATTGAATATAATTTGTAGGCGTCAGGAAGCTGCTATCAATACATGGAAGACTCCTAGACCTTCTGAGAGAGGTTTTAGCTAATCAAAATAGCCTTTCCACTTCTCCTATTGTAGCAGTGGTTGCTTCTCGTAGTTGTACTTAATCTCTATTACACTATGTTAGCAGTATCTTTGCTATTATTATTATTAACACTTAAAAACTGTTATTTTCATGTCAAGTAATATTTGGGGCATGCTAAGAGAGCAGAATTTGCACCACTATTCTAACAGGTAGGGTAGGGTAAATGTGAGCTTGCAAAGTAATGTTTAAATACTACCAAGAAAGTATGCTTCTAAGGACTGATCAAGAGCTGGAGTTCCAAACAGTTAACATACCATGCTGCTCGTGAATGTTTGATGGAATGATTTTGGGAAACACTGAATCGTTTAACAACAGAACTTGCGAATACAGTTGGCTAATAATGCATGTGGGAAACACATTGGTCTCTGATTTCAGTTTTTTTTTTTTTCAGCAGGGGGACCATATGTAGAGGCAGAGGGGTGTCCAGGATTTTGTATCGTTGTCTCAAGCATGTAAGTGGTTTACTACTGGCTTAAGAAGAGTCACTGTGCAAGTTAACATTAGACGTTTTGCTCTGGTTTATCAGATATGAGAGAAGATCATTCCACACTTGCCCTGTGCATACGTCCGTGCATATAATATACTGTAAGCATTGCTGTTTTAGTATTATAAGTTGCAGCATTGGAATGAAGTAAAATGGATAACATCTACCACACTGATCTTGTGGCAGATCACTTCTACATCTACCACACCTCTAACACTTCAACCTCTAATCAGCAAAGGCCTGGGTTCCAGAATTTAATCACTGAGGGTGCTTCTGAAATGAGTGAGGGTGCTCTAGCTTTTTTTTGTACATCAAAATGACATGTATTTTATTCTCATCTCTCGCTATGGTTATCACTGTCAATCATTAGAATTTGGATAGAGAAACCAGCATTTGTATGCAGACGTCAGATATGTCTGTGATTGGCAACATTATTCACTGCAAAAATACATAGTAAATAGATACCTGAGGCTCTCCAGATCTGTTTAACCAATCTCAGTGTGTGTGTGTATGTATATGCATGTGTGTGTGTCTTACATACCTTTATTTATTGACTGATTACATTGCTGTTATGGATCGGTTCTTGCAAACTTATTTCAACACTGAATCCATGAAAGAAGATTACTTAGGGATGCTGCAACATTTGTCACTTTGTTTCAATGCTCAGTGCGAGATCACTGTATCTATTCATGTAAATTAGTGTGAGCATGTACATGCCTCACAGCCCATGTCCTCCACGCCTCAATATCTCCGTCTCCTCTGGTCCAGGTGGATCTCCCATGGCTGCTGCATTGTTTATGAGCAGCAGATTGCCATGGTGATAAGAAGGCCTCACCGGCACTCTAATAAGGCAGAGTGGGACTGCTGGAGCCAGGCTGAGGGGCATAAGAGCCCAGGCCCCTGATGAGCACCACTCTGATAAGGTCGATGAATATGGTACATGCCTGTTGATGTTTGCAGAGTGCAATGAGATGCTCTCTCCCTCTTCTCAACGCAGCCTCGCCTGCAGATTACTAATGCATTCGTCTGGGGAGGCAAACGGGTCGTCAATACGTTAAAGTCGACGGCAGCCTTGAGCGAGAAGGATCTCAAACGGGAAGGGATAGAGGAGCAATTTCTAGGCAAATAAGGTTGAGAGAGATTGATGGTCAGATATTCTGAAAATGTTCTGCTGAGTTTGTCTCTAGAGCAGATCTTCACTGTGTAGCTTCCTGTTTACACAAAGAGCAAATGAACGTTTTTGTTGGGGAAGATAGCGAGTTCAACAAATGTCTGAAAATTATCTACTACAGTATCTTTTTTACATTTTTCAGCGTGGGTGGAAACTTTCAACTTTCTTTTGTGCAAACTTAAGGTTTGTGAAAAGCCATTCTCAAGCGCACGGGAAAGGTTAAAACTGTAATATGCTTTTAATGAGCTCCATCGTATATATAATATTTCATCATTTTCACTGCCAATACAACATGTAGTTCACGCACCAGTCAATCTGAAAAAAAAACAAAAACGGATTGGTGTTAATGGCCTTTTCCATCACACTACAACCTGAGCTGCCATCACTTGGAGGCAAGCGTAAAACTCACTGGTCTTTTGATTATCACTTAACCATTTAACATGTACATTTGTAATAATTATAGACCAGGGAGCCAGAGCTATCAGACAATGCCTCTGACTGCAAATAGGAGACGTACAGTAAGTGGGTGTATTTTTTGGAGAGTGTGTGCTTTGCATGTGGATATTCCGAGCAGATATGAAGCACAAAAGCAGATTTATGCATTCACATCTGTTTGAGCTCTAGAGAATAAAAAACTTTCCACATAAAGCCCACTGATTATTTTTGTCTCCCTCTTGATATTGTTCTTAGGGAATTGAATTTCGCGCAGGTTAAAGTGTAGGTGGAAACTGAACAACTGGGCATGTAGACATAGTTAGCAACAACAAAACATGAACAATAAAGAGTTGCTGGCCATTTTAAAACACTTGCCACTATAACACCAAGGGAGGGAATTCATTAAAAAATGTGCCTACTGTTTATTTAGACATGCTATGTTGCTTTAGCACCTTCACTACCTTTTTGAATGTTCAGCTGAAAGATCTTTTGGGAGGTGCTGGGGGAAATTATTTGATATTAATAAACCAAATATAACACTTTTTTTTTACTTTTATTACTGCTGTGGGCATCTGATACATAATTAGACAGTAATTAGCTGCTGGAAACATAATCATTCTGTGTAAATGTACATTTTGAGTTACTGCGTATGGATAGGGTTCATAATTAACACTCAATACGAATACACTCAAAATTTGATGTAAATTTGACTTGCCAATGAAATAGACATAATGAAGTTAAGGGTGATAATTGAATTGCAAATGAATTTCAACAACAGAAAAATTTTGTCCTTCACTATTTTTGTCTAATAATTTTGTCCTTTACATACTAATAAGATGTGGTTTTAATAGTTAGATTTTTACTTGACACAATAAATAATCCCAGTAGCTTTAGTACAAACCCAGTGTAGCTTGATTATGACTGCATTTGTAAATTCAACAGCACATTAAAGTTTTCTTTGTTACAAAAAATAATAAATGGGATTTTTTTTTTTACACCACTTACAAACCCAAAAGGCTAGTTTACCTGCATTTACAGATCTTGTTCTCAGAGAGACCCTGCCATTATCATCAACATCGTAAAAGCTTTTGTTGCTCTTTCATTGGGAATTGAGGCTATTGACGCCTTAGAGACCAAGCTAATAGTTCATGCTGATGAGGAAGGATGAGAGAGCCTGATGATAATTCTTAGACTCAGGAAGGGGTCATCATTGGCTACGACTGAACGTGATGACTGCATGGGAGATTGTGACTTACCAAGGGGACAACAATAGCTCCTAATGTATCAGACACTCTGCAACTGAGAAAAACAAGTGCTGACATCATTTGTCAGTGAGGATGGAAAGAAAATCAGGTCTTTTCATGATACTGTGTCTGTGTATTCGGAAAACGGTCCTCACACCATCTCTACATGGCATCTAATGTTCCAATGCTGATGGAGGACATACAAGTGGCTTCTGTTCCCGGTTCTGGAGCTGAAGCTTCCTTGTTACGTTCCTCGCATCTGCGCGATTTGCTCTGTGTATGTGTATGGGCTTCTGTGTGTGCAGGTGGCTCATTGGTGTAGAGATGGACCACGTGATTGCTGAACTTGGAGCCAGCTGATAAAAGGGCGGTGTTTTCAAAACATGGCGAGCTCATTTGCAAGCGAGTGCGTCGAGGCGTGTGGAGCTCCGGATTCCAGTGCTACAATGGATCACCAAGTTGTTTTCTTTTGATGTGTTTAGTTTAGTGTTCGCATAATTTGATTAAGATCTTGGAGCGTAGGGATGACCTGCCCTTTTCTTTCTTTGAATTCTCTTTTGCGATGTGTTTTTGTTTAGGGAGGAAGGGAAGTTGTTTGTAACTTTATTTTCTTTGTTTATAGGTTATTTATATAATTGATTTTTAGTGGGGTTTGTTTGTTATTTTGGCCTGGGGTCATCCTGAAACCATTGCTCCTGTTCTACATAGTCTATATATGTTGATAAAGTTTTCTTATCTATTTTTCTTTTTTCTCTTATAAATAAATAATTTACCTCTATCGTTTGGTGTGTTGGTGATCTGTAGTATCTGGAATCCCGTCACTTATATGTACGCGTCTGATCCCTAGACAACGGGTCGTAACAAATGGGGGCTCGTCCCATGGTACGTATTGAATTTTTTTTCGTTTTGCTGGTAATTTTGTGAGTGTTTGATTGGCAGTTTTTTTTGTTTAGGGGGAAAGTTATGGAGTTTAATGTTGATGAATTTCGACAGAAGCCGTCGCGTGAAGCTTTAGCTTTATGTCGTAAAGCTGATTTGTATTTGATTGCTGAGAGTTATGATGTTCCAATAGTTAAAACCGCTCGAAAAAAAGATGTGCGTGAGGTTATATTAACCGTGTTGGTTCAACAAGGTGTGTTACCAGCAGTTGATTCTGTTCATGGTGTTGGTATGAATGAGAACGAGGGCATGAGTGATGAAGAACAGGGAGCAAGCGGTGAGGTGTTGCGCTCACTTTCTGGTTTGAGTACTTCCGATTTGCAACTTGCTATTCAGCTCAAACAGCTTGATTTAGAAGTTAAGCGGC
>JAUMHP010000062.1:9187993-9208650 GCA_032361065.1 Enteromius trimaculatus | reverse complement strand
TTTTCATTTATAGTATACGTAAATGTGTATACACATCTAAATCAAATTATATTGAAATATGCCCAAATGAATTGGAATTGATTAAAATGTAATCAAATTAGGTGCTTGTGAATAGGAATCTAACAAGCACAACTGTATCAATACCCAGTCCTACTTGGGTCCACGATGTGCCAGATTTGAATGTGCAAGACTGAGATTTAAAAGCTATGGTAGAGGGGAAGAAGCTTTGAAAGACTTAAATTACAGGGCATGAAACCTATGGGCTACTTTAATGATGCTGTGTAGCTTTTTTCATCATTTTTACAGCTCAACAAGCCCAGTCTCCAGTCATCTTTTTTTTTGTGTCCCTCATAACGGCAGGTACACTGTGACAGTATTTTCAATAGCTACAATAAAAGTGATTTAATTACACAAAACAAAAAACTGGCATAATAAATGCAGACGGTCTCAAAATGCTCTCTGAAGCTGGTAATGTCTAAATGAAAGAATCCAAACGGCACACAATGTGACAGCTGTAATTAATGGAAGCAAATGTAACAAGCAAAATTACGGCTCAGTGTCTATGTATTCGTGTGTTTATTAGTCCGTTAGTGTGTGAGTATGTGTGGCGCTCGAGTGGGCTCCCAGGACCCGGTCTAAATCTTGCAGCAGCCCTGGATGAGTGGAGCAGCTGGCCAAGGGGTTTGTTACGGTGTGCTGGGCTTCAAACAAGCACAGCCATCTGGATCTCCTCCACCCTGAACACTATCACATGCCTGCACAGGGGTGAGAACAAGGCTGTATTACTATCATAGAAACCGATAATGCTTCCTCCATACTTAGAGAAGCCACATGAGAAGGATTATGGGTATCCATCACCAGAGGTTTGATTCTCTATTGAGAGTGTTATTTTCCCCGCTAGATAACAGAAGAATACGGCTAAGTAGTCTTAAACGTCTCAGGCTACTTGATGAGAGCGGAGCAGCAACCTTTTGTAGCGATTAAGAAAGCAGATCCTTCTATTTCTTTAAGAATGGCAGCTGAAAGCCTCTGAAACTCTTCTCGCTTCGGAGGAGCTTGGCACATGCATGGTGTTAGAAGCACATAGCATTTCTGAAAAGATCATACATCCCCATGGGCTCCCCAACGGAACCCACACAGACCACAAAGAGCGCGGTTGCGTAAATTAGACATCTGAACAGTTGCAAAAGAGCCGCGCTTGAACAACTGCCCGAATGTGGGCTCGCACGCATATGCATGCGGGGCGAGATGTTCAGTCAGTGACGTTCAGGGATCCAGGCAGATCGGCGAGATTACATTGAAAGGTTCTCTGCACCCCCGGCCTGCCTGCGTCTCCATCCTGAGTGGCTGCGTAATTGATTTTTGCTAGGCTTGTCGCTGTTGTTTAAGAAGTGATAAATGTTGGATCAGGTGTCCTGCGTTATATGCGCTCTGGAGAGCGTCAGCTCCTCTATAACTCTTCTGTCTCTGTGTGGAAGCCTGAATGACCAGATTTAATGGCTTCTCTATCTTTGCCATAGTAAATTACACTCCAGCACATGAGAAGGATTGTCCCCTCTGCAGCTGATACTTTACAGCCAATAATAACTGAAACAATCCCTTAGGGAGAATGAATATTGGTCTGAAAGATGTGATTGACGTCGCCTTTCAAAACAGATTAACGTGCAGTTAACATCAAGAGGATTTAGGGTATAAGAACTTGTCAATCAAATGCACACGTTTTGACCCGAAATTGGCTCTCATAGTATCTTAAAGCGATGCCAGATGCTGTTAGTTCTGCTTCGATGTATCAGCAATAGGGCAGATGTTATCAAAAGAAATGGAGTGTAATGATGCCAACTATGGCATTTTCAAGCTTTAAAGGGATCATGCCGATAGAATTGATTCACCCTCATGTCATTTTAAACACTTACGAAATTATTTTAATCTGTGGAACACACATAAGATATGTTTTTTTTAGAGAAACTAAACAGAAGCACCATAAAAGAAATGCATCACCACAGGTGCCATATTTGATTTCAGATTTAAGATTAACAGCCAATAGACTTTATGGATAAAAGTGTGCTTCAGAAGACTTGTGAAATAGCAGATGAACTAGTTTCATAATATAGATATTTTTTTCTTTGCTTTTTTGTAAAGTATGGCAGCTATTATGGTCATTATGTAGGGGATAATGTATGCTCAGTCATTACAGCAGAATAAAAGTGTTCAGGTCCCCAACAAGAAGCAGAAAGGATTATTTTGTTATAATGGCCATCTGGTTTTTGTACACAGCTACAGTAACAAATATAAACACACTTTATATTTGAGTTGACTTGAGTTGATATATAAATACACACATATACACACACACACACTATATAGTGCATCATGGGAACGGACAGGAACTGAAGAGTTCTTTTGCTGTGATAAGCTTGTTTCGGTTTCAATTTCATTGCTGAATAATGTAGTTTCCAAAAGGCGTTTTTCTGTTAAACAAGATTATTTTAAAAATAAGTTGAAATAATGCAGGCTAATGGCTTCAGAAAAGGCTTATGCTATTGATTAACAACCTCGAAGCTCACAGTAGGATTATCTTTAAAGGTTTATAGGTTATCGTTAAAAAAAACAATTCCCCTGTGGAGAAAATTAATGGGATTTTTGCTTCCGAAACCCAACTATTGCAATCCAATGTGTATTAAAAGTAACTACAATACAAAAAAAAGATCATTTCGGACAAACTGAGCTTCATACATCTTTGTAACATAAAAGTAGGGTTTTTGCCTTGAATATTCCATTAAAGGCTAGAATTTCCCCATGATGAGAAAAAAAGCTTTTCAGTGGTGCCTTAAAAGTCAAACCACACAATTTACTACCCATTACAATCAGGCCATTAGCAGCAGGTCGACAATAACTGGCTTCTATCAATAATGGCTCTACTGTAGGCCTATACTTTTACTATTACTGCGTGCTTCCAACACAAATATTTTATGCAAGCACAGTACACACACGTACTGATTTTCTAAACAAAACAATCATTTTAGTGAAGGACAGCTTATTTGGATCTTCAGCGGACCATCCAGAATTCGATTTAGCCAATTGACAAGAGCCTTGACTTCTTGACTAATTTCTGTCCAGCTGAGTAAAAAATTGACTTTACAGATTGCGACTTTTGTCTTGTTCAATAGAGTGTACTTGTTGACAAAAAGGTGACTATATATAGAAGGCAAATAGGTAAACGACATCTAACCTGTTGGAAACATGACAATAAAATAATTGGCTCAACTGATGTCAGAAAGACCGAACTGAAGAAAGCTTTCAGACAGTTGCCACATTCTCCAAACAAACGCCACTGAACGCACACCAAAAATAGCGATACACAACAGAAAGAGGGTTGTTTGGTTTACTGAAGAGCTAAGCTGCATGCTCGTCTCCCATATTAGCTGACATTTACATAGTATTATAGATTTTGGCAAGTGTGGGAAGTAGCTGTTATCTGGGTGCAGAACTGGCGGTCTAATTAAGATAAAGTGCTCTTGATATTTAACAGAAAATCTTACGCGCATTATAGTAAGGCCTAATGTCTACTCTGCTATTATACACAATATTTCCAATACAGTCCGTTATGGACTAACGGAGAAGAGTTCATCGAGCAGTGCCATTATTAGACCATTTGCTCAAGCAGTCGAAAACAGTGTTGATGGCGCAGTGGAAGATCAACCCAGCCACAATTCCATCTTACTGCATGCAGGTTATTTTCTTTCACATTTATTTAAACGTACCATTAGCTTTCCTGTATTTAAAGGAACATCTCCCTGAGGGGTAAGGTGATGTAGATTTTGTGTGACAGGGGCTGCTCAGCAATGCTTTTTTCTACTGAACACATCTGACTGTGAATCACGCAGAGCGAGGTTTAGAGGTAAACGGGGAATTCGCACAAACATTTTCATTTCGGGAACAAATGATTATAATTTACCTATTTTAGCATGCAAAATGCAAATGGGGGTATCAAAGACTCTTAAAGGGAGTAAATCCCTTGGAATCTGCTCTGCATAATGACAGTTATTTCTTTTTCCGTCGTTAATGGCAACGGCAGAGTAGCGTGTGATGTTTGTGTATGCAAGGGAGCCACGATCGGAGATTATTTTGCGTATTTCTCTGCCGAGAGGCTAATCAACAGACAGAAACAGGGAGTCAAATAAGGCAGCGAGTGTGAGGCGTATGTACGCGGGTGAGTGTGTGAAAGCCTGTGTCAGGAATACAAATGAGACACAGCCTTGTTTAAATCTATATCGGTTAACGGTTCTCGCGTTCTGGCTTCCCGAAAGCCGAGCAGTCAGCAAACAGCTCAGTGCTAAAAACAACAACAGTAAAATGGATCTCTTTCAACTGTAACACGAAGTGAGAGTTAATTACATATTCAAATCCTCCACATCTATCATCTTCATTGGATTGTAGCTGTATTTTGTTTGTTAAGCAATCATTAGTTTAATTACGTGCAGATGCAGAGTAACCACTGTTTTATTGAGCTTGTTAGTTTAGTTCAAAAATTACAAACACAGCGTGTGGGTAATATGATACAAAAGATGCCAAACAGAAGTCTGAAGATCCCTCGGTGTACGGAGGAATAAAGAGACTTATTTGCTCTGATGCTTATGTCTGCTCTCTTTTACTGGCGTACTTTCAAAAATTCCAGTTATATCAAAATCTGACATCAAAGTTAAGCGAGGTGGTGCTGCCACTTTAAGCTCTTACTAAAAAGTACTGTTTTTTTCATCAAAAATTATTTTGATTTGAAAGGATTAGTTCACACAAGGATGCCACAAGGACTATTTAAAGGGTTAGTTCACCCAAAAATGTAAATTCTGTCATCTGTTATATTAGGCGATGTCGACCAATTTGGCATCGTACAATGTCTAATGTGAAACATCGCGATTGGACGATGGCATCGTCATCGTGGGCAGTGTTTGTTTGGGGGGGGTTGTTTAGTTGTAACTAAAACACCAAACCCGCCCCACGACTGACAAAAATAACAGTGTTTGCGCGAGCAGGTGAGAGAAGATCGAGTGCTTGCATTGTGCGCGCATGACATATCAAGCGCGCGAGGGTTTGAAATTAGCTTGTGGGCCACGTTTCTTCGCATGTACAGTAGATCAATTTTCCTCTCGCGGAAATGATTTACCGCTTTAGATTAAGTGTGTTTTTCAGGAGCTGGTTACTGCTGCTGCGACGGGGCGGAGGATTGCGATGCCGACTCAGCATCATGGCATCATCTATCGACCCAACCCTACTGTCATTAACGTTACTCATGACGTTCCAAACTCGTAAGACCTTTGTTCATCTTCGGAACACAAATTACGATTGACTATAGACAGCAATACAACTGATATGATACCAGATCCAGAAACGTAGCAAAAACACAGGTAAAAATGTCCAATTCAACATAATTTACTTACGTCTTCCGCCATGCTGAACGCACCGTATACGCAAGCTTTAACGTATTTGACGTAATCAGCCTTGTTTACATCCGGGTGAAAGCACACGCATGTACTCAATTTGCGGTTGTTTACACCTAGAAGAAAGCGTACGCAGTAATGTTCTCTAAAACGGCAGAAGACACAAGTATAGGAGAAGAATGTTTGAGTAAATTATGCTATTTGTGTTTTATTTGCGCAAATAAAGTATTCTCCTATCGTTGCAAAACTGTAGTTGATCCACTGATGGGACATTGACTTTTTTATCAATGTTTTTACCAGGTTTCAGGACCTGGGATTATTTGAGTTGTGTTGCTGTCTATGGAGGGACAGATGGCTCTCTGATATCATCAAAAAATATCTTCATTTGTTTGCTGAAGATATACGAAAATCTTATGGGTTTGGAACGACACAAGGGTGAGTAATTAATGACAAAATTTCCATTATTGGGTGAACTACAGTAACTCTTTAACATTTAAAAAGTCAATTTCCATATACATAAAATTTTTGGCGACAAAAAAAGTTTTTGAATATTTCCAACACTATTGTAACAAGAAAATGGTGGCTTTATTTTATGGTCCAATTCTTGCTATTAACATACAATTAACCATGACTTTTGCCTCAATAAACTTGCTGCTTATTAATAGTTAGTAGGCAGTTGAAGGTTTAGATATTGGGTGGGATTAGGGATGTAGAATATAGTCATACAAAAAATGTGCCGCTTACTAATAAACAGCCAATGTGGTAATAATAGGCATGCTAATAAACAAATATTTAAAAGAAAACTGATGACATTTTGTGACAAAACTGCATCAATAGTGGCGCACAATATATGCAGTAAGTTGTTACAAACCTGCCATTTAACATCCCATTATAGGCTTTTTAGTAAAACATAAAAAAGTGTGAGAACCTTCCCAATTTATTTGTGAAAAAAAAACACAGTGCATAAGAAAATTGGTACATTTTGACATCTAAAAGAGCCCCAAACTGCAGTAATGACTCTCTTTCTTAATTCAACACTGAGTTGCTCACATCCACTCTGCCTGTCCGTTCCTTCTTTATGCCCTTAATCTCCAGTGTGCTGTGTGTTCGATAAGGAGAAGTGGCTTGGTGTGAAGAGACTGGCTCTGCTAAAAGGAGAGGTTAATAAAGGGGCCATGCCTCCCCATCCATTCGGTGTCAAAGGCCCTCATCTGTGAGGAATGTCCAGCTAAGATGTTTTAACTGAGAAAGCAACAGAGGGAGAGAGCGAGTAAAGGGAGAGGAAGAGATAAAGAAATTCGGCCATCTTACCATTAACACAATGAGAGCTTCCAAATGCCTCCTTCAGAGTCGAGATGTCTACATAGATGACAGTTTATTAGTTTAACAGTTTAATATACAATCTATTTAATCTTCAAAGCTGCTTATCAAACCAAATAAAACATGCCTGAAGTGAGTGTGTGTGTGTGTGTGTGTGTGTGCGAGGGGGGTCTGCTATATGTCGTTCACCGCCTTTCACAAACAGGACATAGTGGCTAACAAATTAAACCAATGGAGTTGAGTGCAATATAAAATGTTCCTACATATTCAATGCAGTTTAAAGTGAATGAAGATAAATGAGCACATTTAACATGTCAAGCATTTCCCAGCTGAGACTTCTCATGTCTAGAGGTGCCTTTTGATTTACCATAGAATTCCACTGCAATTTAAATTCCACTGCGGATGAGCCAATCAGGATCAGAATATATCAACATGAAAATAGACTCATGTTTACATGCCTGTATCTACATACATGCGCACAGCAATAAGTCAGTGCATCAGTTAGAAGCACACCTTGCCGCAGGTCGAAAGCCCAGAGGTCTTTATTATAGCGTGTGCTCATCATTACCATAACAACTGTATTACTAGAATAATCCTCTCCAGGCACAGACACGAACAGCTTTTCATAATCTCACTAGACTTGACATATCTAGTGCTACTCCAAACTCTAACTTTTCTCTCCCTTTATGACCCTGCCTGTTATTGAGCAAAAAATAAAAATGTAAAAATTAAAAATTAATTGACTGAATCCATTTCTCTCCTTTAATTCTCCAGGAGTGTTTAACAGTAATTAACATGTTCCAGAAGGCATGCTGAAGTATTTCACCACACAGCATCACGAACAAGAAGCAGACTGGCAAACAAACCCAATTCAGTGAACCAGGTTTTTTTTTTTTTGTCAAACCAAAACCATAAAAAAAATTGGTAACAGTTTAGAATAGGGAACACTTATTCACTATTAACTTTTCCCTTAATAAATTCCTAATTTGTACTAATAAATGGATAATATTCTAGTAATATACATGCTAATAAGCAACATATTACAGCATAAACAGAATAAGATCCCTTAACAAAGCCCAATACCAAACTTAACAACTATAAATAAGCAGCAAATAAGGCAAATTATTCAGGGAAATTCTCCTACAGACAGCAAAGATACATACACGATCAAGGCTCAGAAACATAGCAGTGAGATCACTAAAATAATCCATGTGACATCAGTGGTTCAACCATAACTTTACGAAACTACAACAAAGCATACGAAAAATAACAACAATTTGTCTCCTCTGTGTCACTTATTAATGCCATTTTGGGGAGTAAACAACAGTTTTTTGTTTTTTTTTCCCAATAACAGTAAATAACTGTAAATAGTGTTCCCTAATCTAAAGTATTAAGAAATATGAAACTACAAGTAAAACCAAAACAGAAAATATAAAAAAATAACAACTAATTCAAAATATTTATAAAAACTATAACGGGATCTCAATCATACTAAAATAACACTGTTGCAAACTGCCAGCAGTCATACACAGAGCTCATCTCTAGATGACTGACATTTTTTAATAAACACTTGTTATACTGTATACGTCTGTCTTAATTAACCATAAAAACAGCCTTCGAATCGCTACCAATGGCAGGCAGCGAACGGGCTCGTGGGGGAGATCAACAAATGAGAATCTAATGAAAGTGTGAGCTGCCTGCTTTTCCTCTGCCTAGGGGACAAAAGCACGAAAGCCCTGAACGCTCTCAGTGAGCCGCAGCAGGAGTTAGAATGCAACAGTGTGGAGTATTTACTTCAAAAAGCTTAATTAGGTCCAAACTCAGTGAGCCACCACGGTAGAGCTGGTACCAAGGGAATAGAGCACTACGCCTGTGCGATTTCTTCCCAAACAGAAGCAACGAAACACCCCACAATAACACTGACAAAAAAAAAATGCCTAACCTTGACTGGACAAGTGACATCACAAAGATGTAGGAGTGACATCAGTAAGTGTTATTGTGAAGGATGCAGTTTTTTAAAAGCTCTAAGGATGGACCTTCTGACGTACCGAGAATGATCACTTGGCAGAAGTTGGATTTCACAGAAACTGTGGGTGGAGGAGGACAGATTAGCATAGCGAACACCGTGATGCCCTCTACTTTTCATCCTGCACCTATCCTCCTGGACCTGGACTCTATTAATCATATTTAGTTAGATCACTTCCCCAGAGCATCTCCATCCCAGGAGGTTACGAGCATGAGAGCAAAGGTGGAAATCTACATTAGACCAGGGAGAGTGTAATTATAACCTAATGATAGCATTTATACAAAAATGGAGCATTATGCAAACGACTGCAGTGAATGGAAAAAGTCGGTATCTTTATGTTAGTATGACATTAGTGGATTTATTTTAATATTATTCAATTAGATATTCTTAAGGGGAAATTAGTAATATTTAAACGAATTTTGCTTAGAAATCCAATGCCGAGTAAAAGTGTGAAAATAGAGGAAATTCTTCCCATGAGCTCCCATTCCCCCACCCATTCTCTCTAGTAGAAGAGAGGATCAGGTGGTGGGCTTCCCGTTGAGAGACAGACCCATATGGTGCAACACATCAAGCCCACAGACATAACCTACAAAACGTGTGGGTGTACAAGGATACGAACATTTCTAGACAAGACCAACTGCGTCATAGGCATAGATTTGAAGGACAGTAGGACATGATCCTCTTGAAAAATCCTAAATTTGCAACTTGCAAAAACAGGACTTTTGAACAACTCTGAAAGTACTTTCCTACATCCAGATGTTCCCTGTGACATTAGGGTTAAGTACTTGGTCTCCATCCATCCATATATCCATCACTGTTTGAATAGAGAGTTAATTTTTTCAATTAGAGGACCCCTATTATGCAAAATTCACTTTTGCATGGTGTTTGGACTTAAATATGTGTACATAACCACCTTCATTTACTCACTCCTTTTTGTAATGCCTATAAATCAAAAGCAGTGTCTCAGTATAAGATGTTCGCATCATCTGTAAGAAGCCCCCCCATGATGTACAATTTGGCATTGAGTATTTTGCATACATTAGGTAAAGTGTATTTTGAAAATAAAATATAGTGGACTACGACAATTTTAATTATTTAAAGAACAGTTGAGTTCACATCATCCTTCAAGGTGGTCACTAAGTAGCAAAAATAATAAACTTATTATTACTTGAGAATTATGTTTTATTTTAGTATGCTGGATATGCATTCAATAATATCTTAAATTAACAAACTGATGTAATCACATTGGTTTTCAGGCAAAAAATTCTACACTGGTCAAAATCTTACATCAGCCAGAAACAGAGCAAAACAACAAAAATGTATATTCCCAAAAAGCTCTCCAATGACAAAGATTTCATCAATTTGCATAACTTTCCTTTCCTAAGTTTTCACTGACTGTGGGAATCTAGCATATACGTATCTCCAGTCTAGCTGCAATTGTCTTGACTGCTAGAAATAATTTGCTAATGAAGCAGCAATATACAGTACGCTATCTAACCTGTCCATATATTTTTTTTTCCACTTAGATGAACAGAAAAGTGATCAAATTAGCATTGCAGATGGCACAACAGGGTCACAGGTGGTTTATAATAATAGTTTAGTGAATGTTAGATTCATTTTGAGAGTGCAGCGCAAATACAATGTAGTTATAGGCAAATTAGGCAATTAAGCAAATGAAGCAATGCAAGAGGGAAGGACAAGACACTTGGCTCAGATCCACAATGTCACAAATGCACACAAAATAAACGTTTCCTATGTCCATTAGGACAAAAACGAACCTTACTGATATTATAAATTTTACGTGCACCTGATACAATGATACTTATTTAACTGAATGACTTTATTTATGAGTAAAATACAAAATCAGCCTACACTAAACTAAACTACTATAACCGCAGAGAAACTCTCACACCAACTCCCAGGCATTTCATGGGAAACATTCTGAGGGCATGACAACCGTTTTAGATGTTTCACTGTCAGAAGGAGGTTTATCCAGAAATGTCAGCATTCTCCATCGCCTTGTATAAAGTGTCATGCCGAGATAAAGCAGTAACCCCACCTACCTCTGATCCATGCTGCTGTTTCTTGCTCTCAACTTCAAACAGCAGCATGGCCCCTGAGGAGACCGTGTGTGGCCTCTGCATGCCTCAGACCCGCTTGGCCCTTCTGGCACCAGCATCTTCCACGGAACTGTCTTAAGGACAGAGAGACAGAGCACAGAGCCCACAACACCAATTATCTAATGGGGTGCTAGAGGCCCTGACAAAACAGCAGCAGGAAGAATCCTTTTTCTTCCTTGCATTTCCATCTCACTCTCTCTATCTCACTTACTCTTTGTCTGTCTGCCAATCTTGGTGAGGGGCTGCTGTGCTATTGTGCTCTAATTTCACTTCCTGTTCATAAAGCTTATCTCTTATCCAGCTATTTCAAAACTCTAGCTTATCAGGGTACAAGCTACAGTATTCATACATAAAGAGATAGTTCACCAAAAAAAGAAAATGTTGTCATTAATTAGGTACACTCACGTTGTTTTTAAACCTGTAGAATTTTCATTCAAATTCACAAATTAAGATATTTTTAATGAAATCCAAGAGCTTACTAACCTTGCATAGACAGCAAAGCAACTGAAATATTCAAGAAAGTTGGTAGGGACATAATTTAAAGGGTTAGTTCACCCAAAAATGAAAATTTAATTACTCACCCTCATGTTGTTCCAAACCCATAAGACCTCCATTCATCGTCGGAACACAAATTAAGATATTTTTGATGATATCAGAGAGTCATCTGTCCCTGCATAGACAGCAATATAACTGAAATGATAAAACATTGGTAAAACACACCATGTGACATCACTTTTCTCTCCTGACTGACATCTTCCGCCATGCTGAACACAGCTTTAATGTATTTAACGTTTACATCTGGGTGAAAGCACGCGCATGTATGTAATCTGCACCTAGAAGAAAGCGCATACTTACTCAGTAATGTTCTCTAAGAGGCGGAAGACGTAAGTCAAAGGAGAAGAATGGTTGGGTATATGATGTTATTTTTTTTTCTTTGCACAAAAAGTTAAATTGATTGACTTTTTTTTGCTACGTTTCTGTACCTGGGATCATTTCAGTTGTATTGCTGTCTATGGAGGGTCAGATGGCTCTCTGATATCATGAAAAATATCTTAATTTGTGTTCCTAAGATGAACTAAGGTCTTATGGGTCTGGAACGACACGATGGTGAGTAATTAATGACAGAATGTTCGTTTTTGGGTGAACTAACCCTTTAAATAGTCCATGTGACATCAGTGGTTCAATCGTAATTATATTAAACTACAAGAAGCTATGTCATGTGAACAATGTCCTGTACCTTTCTGGACCTTGAACGTTTTTAGTTGCTCTCAGAATTCACCAAAAATATCTTAATTTGTGTTCCAAAGATGAATGAAGGTCTTACAGGTTTGAAAGCACATGAGGGTGAGAATTTTCATTTTTGGGTAAACTATTCCTTTAAGGTTGTTAAACTACAATCAAGCTAGTCATTTAAAACTCCAGATACTAGCTATAAACAATAAGTACTGAAGAAAGTTACACCAAAGCTACTAAGGAGCAATCTTTTTATTTTTATTGTTTTGTTATTTCACTGTTCAGTTACATTGCTTAACACTCACTTAACAAAAATAAATTATTAGACCTAGTATGACTTGTATGATGGGAGGTGACAATGTTTTTTCATATTTTTATTCCATTAGATGACATTTCCAGCCACAATGGGCTTAACTAATAATTAATCATAAAACTTGCCAAAAGTCTATTAATAATTTAAATCATCTTGAGCCAACCTTAGATGGTTGCTGAAGCCCCCTAGTGGGCTCCAGCCCCCTATTTGAAAAGCACAGTTTTAGATTATTATTCCCTACACCTACCCTCACCAATCACTTAATAGTTTATAACAACAGCACTAACAAATACAGAAAAAAAAAAAAAAACATTGTTAAATTTAAACATGAAACAAATGATAAGACTTATCAAAACGCACAGAACTTTTAATATAATAAAAATACGCCTACATACTTAGTATTCAGCGAACAATCTTTTCTTCCAAACGACTGCTGTTTGTGTGTTCAGACAATATTGGCTTTATTTGTCCATCTTCCTAAAATTCAGCTTGGACACGTTTATTTTACTCATTTCCTTTTCATTCACATGTTTTCCTAAAAAAAATGTTATGTGCCGTAATCATGACCGGCTGTGAAAGGCTGAAAGGAATTTAATTGAGCTAGCATTACCCTCGTGCAAATTGCAGAGCAAAAAAAATTAGCACAGGCAGCAGTTCGCTTTGGAGATAATTCATCAGAAGATGAAATGCTTAATGCAAAGAGCGTAATTTGTAAAGATAAACGTGCATTTCCTTCTCCATGCACTTTCACACAGATTTAATAGAGCTGACAGCGCAATAAAAAAAAGAAAGGGGGAAGTGGGGGTGAGGGAGAGTGGGAGAGAAGATAAAGCCTCTATTTTGCTTCTCCTGCTGTACATTCACCGCTGCTTCTGTGTGCTGCAGAGAGTGAACCGCTGACACACGCAATGAGAGGAGGTGAGAAATTTCACCACTGACAATGGCTAGACTTGTGATGTATTAACAACGCTTGCACCCTCAACATGTTACTACTTCAGAGTATTCAGCACCGCCAGGCAAACTAGATAATGACGAGAGACAGATGTAAATATACAGATGTTTAAGACGTATTGTAGGTGTATTTACAGAGAAAATTCGAATGCAGCGATAGCCTACAGGTCTTTGACTGAACGAATGAAGTTGTCAAAGGGAAGCCATTTTGAGTTCTTTCTCTCCCTCTCTACAACGCTAACCATTGCTGCCCTCCCTTTTCCCTCTTTTCTTTCCCATCGGAGAGAACCTGCTCTATGATGTTTGCTATGCACGCCATAGCCGTGACAACGTCTCAATAGCTCGGTTCTCCCTGATGATCAATGGTGTGTCAGAATGACTAACTGAATTAGCTGAGGAGGTATGCCATGTTAATCTCCATCAAAAGGTCACTTTGAATATGAGCATAATTTGCTCTGCGCTGGTGTTGCAGAAAAGAGGAGGAGGAAACTGAATCATGGCTTTTGGTGCCATTCAATTTTTTCTTTAAAGGTCTGAGTTGTGACAAACCGCAACAAGTCCTTGTTTCCTTGTCAACGACTCAAGACTAGCCATACAGTACTAGCTCGGAAAATCTCCAGCCAGTGTTTACTTTACCGTGTCATCCTGAGGCATATTTCACAACATGTGGTGTAAACATTAAAAGCAAACATACGTTCGGTTTCTTGAACATTTTATTGTGTGTTAGCATGCTAACATGCTAGAAGGCCTTAATTAGGCGATATCAATTCCACTTTATACTAGGTTTCGCTATTAACCGCGATTTAAATCATCCTTAATTAACAGTAAAGGTTCTGGTACACCAAGTTTTCCTGTTACACAGAACAGGACTATTGTAGCTTGCGCAAAACTAAAACAAAGTTACACTAGAGGTGCACCGGCTTAAATGACAGAGGGCTAAACAGATCCTTTATTTCCACCGGAGAACTAGTGTGAGACCATTTTGGGAACACCAAGAAGGTGTCATTTAAATATTGCCGTAAAAAAATCTACTGCACTGTGCAAAATTGTTGTAAATACATAGTAGTTAAGGCCACTTAATATAAAGTTGCCGCTTTTAAAATTATATTAGAGATGTACTAGTGTTCTTGTTGTCATTTCCCCATGTGCTCTTTGTTTTCTCCCCTGTGACCCAGTTTCAGTTAATTAGCAATTCATGTCAGGTGTGTCTAGTCTATTATCAGTGATTGTCACCCCTTTATAAGTTGGGACTATAATTACTACTACGATTCTCTCCGTGTCTTGCCGTTACATCAGCGTGACAGAGTTTGAGGAGGACAACAACACCGGAGGAGGTTATCCAATGCTTCCTGAGTGGACTACCTCCTCTACCGACGCCATGGAAATGCTACCAGCCTTCCGCGATGGCGATGCCTGGCTCCCGACTCACCATTAGGCAGCATGTTTATATGCCGGAGCCACGAACATGCCAACTCATTCCCAAAACCCATCCAGAGGCCAGCCGTTTACTATCGGATATGGAGATGTCACACGAGCCCACGTCAGACAGAGAGCCAGAGCCTACCACGACTGAGCGCTTCAAGTGCGTGAGCTGGCTACATCGTCCGTCCTCGAGGGAGTGTTGGTGGAGATTGGGAGCATAGTGAAAATCTGCTCCCACCTTCCCAACGCTGAGGGTGAGCCAAAATTAAACTCTGACTGATACAAAAAACTTTCTGAAGTATTTGAAGTGAATCTGATAGACTGATAGACTGGTTTGGAGAGGCACTACCCGGCCCTGTATCTCTTCCGCCTCCGCTGGTTCCAGCCAGCCCATGTGACTCCATGCGCCCTCCCACCCTCCCTCTTCTGCCGCCTCTCACACCAGTCCTCGGGGCATTCAGTATCAAGCCCAGCTAAGTTGTGAGGATTCCTTGTCTCCGCCTCCAGACATCGAATCCTGGACTCCACCTTGATCCTCCGACCTTTCTGCTTTAGCGGGCTCCCAGTTCCCTCGTCGGCACCGTGGCCCGTCATCCCACCAGCTCCCTCGTCCCTCCGGCTCCGCCTTGGTCAGTCTTCGACCATCCTCCGCCTCGGGATTCCACTCCTCTGGTTTCACCTCGTCAACTCCATCCCTCTGTCTCCATCAGGCTCTTCCTTCCCCCCGGCTCCACCTTCATCCTCAGTCGCTCTGACTCCGCAGCGCTCCTCCAGGTCCCCGCCTCTGCCTCGGTCGCCTGAGCCTGCAGCTCCACATCAGCCCTCCGGATCATCTTGTCACCCCGGCTCTCTGTCTGCAAGACTCCATCCTGGGCTCCCTCTCCATCAGCGGCATTTCCGTCGGTAGGATCCATGGAGTCGTCAGCCCGTCCTCCACCATAGCTCCTCCGTCCTTTGACTCCGCCCTGAGGCTTTTGCAGTGCTGGCCTCTGGATCACCCTCTGCCTCCTCACGCTTCGTCCTCCACCATGGCTTCTTTTATTATCCACTGCACCCTGGACTTTGATATTTTGTTTGTTTATGTTCTGGGTTCTCCTATTTGCTCCCTCTTCCTTTTCACGCCCTCCTCCTGAGCCTCCGCCCTCTCTCCTCTGTTATTATTGCCGGGAGAGGGCGAAATGTTACATGTTTTAATGTTCTTGTTGTCATTTCCCCATGTGCTCTTTGTTTTCTCCCCTGTGACCCAGTTTCAGATAATTAGCAATTCATGTCAGGTGTGTCTAGTCTATTATCAGTGATTGCCCCCCCCTATAAGTCCTGTCTTTCAGTTCTTGTCCGTATTCGTCAATGTATACTGTGTGTAGCCTCCTTCTCTGTGTTTCTCTTATATTAAAATATGTTAAATTACTACGACGACTTTCTCCGTGTCTTGCCATTACACCAACCTGACAACTAGCATTCACATTAGCCTCTTCAACTCATATCTTGTTTAACCCTCATGTTCTGTTTAGGTTCTCACAGCCTCTATTGACCTTATAAAACATAAAAAAAAATAAAAATAAACGAACATTGAAATATCAGGTTTAAACTACAGGTCTTCTAATAATCTTATGAACACCCAAAGTTCACCCAAAAATTAATCATTCAAGATTTTTTCAAGATTTTTTCCCCATACAATTTATGGCAAAACTGTTTGTTTACCAAAATTCATCAAAATATCTTTATATTCTGCCGAGAATACAGATGACTCATGATGGTTAGTAAATGATGCAAGAGTACTTTATTAAATGTATTACATTATGTTTGGAGTCTTCAAGACAACAGATATGTTTTTACTGGTGTATATTGGACCTCAACAAACCTAACACAACTATACTGGACAACAGTCATATTTCCCAAAAGTTATATGCACATTATTGGTGTCTCTAGGTGTCCAAATATAAAGGCGATATACAGTCAGTATCAGTAGACCCTGAGGGATAATGAATGTTTGAATTTTTATTTTCTGTAGTGTGTTGCCAGGTATTTGATTACCCTGCACAAACAAGTCACTGCAGATCTATTAAGATTGATTATAATATTAAATAAATAATTTCTTCTCTAAATCCTGTTGTTATAATGTCAGCTGCTGTCAGTGTGTCAAATAATAAATCACACATAAAGGTTACATAACCATTAATAACTATGTCATCACACTGCACTTGATTCAGCGTGACACAGTCAAATACATCAGACTTAAAATAATGAGCTACACCAGACAGCTCTTTATATTTTCAAATAATGGGATTGCACAAGCCTTGAAGGCAAATTGAAAGATCCTGTCAGCTCACAGTCAGCTGAGGCTTATATTCAATCTATTGCAAAGTATTAAAAAATATAATCACTGAATGAAAATATTACTGCTGCTCAAGAAGCCATCTTATTAGTGCTTAAAATTGACTTTTTTTTCTTGCTGTACACTGTTACATACAGTGGGACGAAACTACTACTGCTGGCAGGATGTGTTTGTGTGTGTTTTTGCGTGGTTCATGTAGTTTTAATCTGCTTGGCCTTGATGTGTACAATTATTTTATTCAGAATGAAGCAAAAAGACTATTGCCTAAGGAGAGAACAATGGAAAACCTTACAGTTCATGTACAATTCAGAAAGGCATTATGATTGTATGACTCAGTCAGTGCATCATTGGTCCAGATGTTGAGAACAAGCAAACATATTTTCAGATGTGCTTTCGAAAAAAGAAAAAAAAAAAGAATGACTTATGACTAAAATCACAAATTAATATGCAATTTGTAAAACATTTAGGATGGCAAACATGATAACATGTAATCACTAGAAGCTGACTTCCTCTTTTAGAGTCTTTTAGCAGCTTCATAGAAAACATGTCAAAAACAGCACACTTCACACTTGGGTAAAAGCTCAAGATCATAGCAAGAGAGAAAAAAAGATAAACACTAGGATGGTTAAATATGTCACCTTCCCCCTCATAACTTTGTCTCTTAGGGATTGAATAGTGAATGGGAAACAGAAAGGGACAGAGTGACAGACATTTTTAAAGAATTTAAAGAATATTTTCAGAATTTATAGAATATATTTATAGAATATATCTATGCTTAATTTTTTAATTAAGCATAGAAATGCCTTATTCAGAACTATACATATATAAAATATAATTCAAAAATATATTACTTTTTATTATGATAAAACATATAATGTTTAAAATGTAGGTATAATAAAAATAGCATTAACACATATAATATGAATAATAGCTTAACCTTTAGATTTAAATCAAAGAACTTATAAACCAGTAGAAAATCATTTCACTATGCTGTACTGTCATTTAGTGTCATTTAAGATAAAGGTTTGGAAGATCTGCTCAGACTGTATGCTGAAATTTTTCTCTTCCATCAGAGAGAGAGAGAGAGAGAATGAATTCCTGCTGGGGCTGCTGGGGACAGCAGGCTGGCAGACGCAGCACGTTGTACTGTGTTCTCTTTCATGGTTTTTAATTAACAGCCTGGGAATTTCCAAATTCCGGGGGAAAAGAACTTGAATAAATGAACAGTTCTGTGAGACAGCTGTTCTGCTGCACCACAAAGTGAGAGAAACAGGGAGGTGAAAAACTCTATAAATATGCCATGCACATCAATCAGCATATATTTATTTTAACATGGGAAAAAGCACAACAGTCATGTCAATAAAATTGAGCTTGGTTTTATTTAATATTCAATGGATGACGTCCACTCTATCAACTTAGCTTCAAAACTGCATGTGGCTTTGAGAGTCTTTGCCATAGTTAAAGGTACGGTATTGACAAGGTCTATAACAGTTTATCCTTAGGAGTCAATGCTGCTAAACACAGCAAGACATAAAATTTCACAACATTATGTGTGCTGATCACACTCGATGCAAGGATCTCCACGTCAAATAAAATATTGAATTTTGAGACACTGCAGAACTGCATCTGTGGAGTTTTGAAGTACAGTTTTGTGTAAATGGGCAGGAATTCTTACAGGTTACAGCAGAAAGATACAGTTTTGCAATTCTCTCCGAAAACAGCCAAGCTCCTTGACGTGTGCCGTGTGGGCGGAGCTAAAGGGTCACCATGATTTTGCAAAGATCAGCATTACTGTACAAAAAATAAAGACTTATCCCAATCCCTACCACTAAACTTAACCATACCCAAAATGTAATCCTTAAAATCAGTGGGAAATGATAGATGATTAACAACGGTGTAAAAGCACCTAACCCCTCATAAGCCTAAAACAGACATTTCCAGAAAAATATCCCTCAAATCTGACTGGTTGATGTCATACTGTGATCAACATGAAGGTGACTTGTTTTGTCACGGTACCAAAATTCCAACAACTAGGCTATATAAAACTACAAATCATAAAATAAAACACAAATTATAGACTAATGGCATTCATTATAAAACTGAAACGCACCATAAGACTATTCAGCAAGAACAACAGATGTTTCCACGAGATGCTCCGGCGGAATCGCGTGGATTTACTTTTATTTAGTTCTACACTCACAATAAAAACAAACAATTTTGCTTAAATGTGCCTAAAAGAAAGAAACATTTCAATTCGATAATAAATTGGTTGTTCTGTTTCAAATAGCAGGCGATCTATCGCTGGAATGTGTTATAACCAGCGCTTGTTATAAGTTGGTGCTCGTGCGCAATGCGCGTCTTCACAGAGTATCGAGTGCTTCGTTCTGGTGAAAGCACAAAAAAACATTCACACGAATGTGCCCTTCCTCTTGATATACAATCACTTAAATGAACACCGCTTTGGTTTTAATTGGAAAAAAAAGACCTTCACAAGGGTGGATTAGAAATCACAGCCTCTAAACACTAATCACTTATTCTACCGCTAGACCACCAGAACACACAAATTATGTTGGCAAATTTATGTTTTTTTTCACTGTTTGGTTACATTTCAATTCGTCCTTGAATATATTTTATTGTTAATATTTATATATATATATATATACTAATAATAGTAGTAATAGTAGTAATAATAATATACTCATAATAATAGTAATTTGTCGCCATGTGCCCGCTTGCGATGTGGGCCCCCCGCAAACGGGAGCACGTCGAGTCGACCTCTTGGCGACTGGCCTGGCCAGTCTTCACTTATTTAAAATTGTGTTTAAAATTATTTCCACAAGTAATAAAAATAGGATAAACAGTAAACAAGTTTCACCCAAATTTAATTTGTCTTTTAATTAATGAAATGTAAACCCATTTTATTTTGATGGGTTGCCGTGAATACCTTTACCTTTCTGTGTGTATAAGATATGACGCTGGTTTTACTCAATTGAAATGGTAAAATGCACTAACTGACTAAGAGAAATTCTGACGATGTTATGTATCGATGTCCTCATTGAGACGTTCCCTCGAAAAAACGATCTTGTGGCCACGACATAATATCACGTTCCCACGAATTAATAAGTCGTGGCCATGACCAAACTAAGTGAACCGAAGATGTCCCCTCCCGGTCACCGTAGTTTTGAATATCACATACAGAAAAATTATTAAAAGTTCTGTGATGAGTCGGGGAAGTAGTCAGTAATGACTCACTGACACAATGAGCCTGATTCAAACCACTAGCTCACAAGCAAGTTTCAGGAATCATTAAATAAGACTAGAAGTGATTGGTTGTTTGCTAATCAGACATCATCGCTAGTGCATGAGAGATGATATCTGGCAAAACCACATTTGTATGGAGACACATGCTCTATAATGGCACATAGTGTCACCAGTCGCGCCTCTGTGGCGCTCTCTGGCTCACAGCAGCGGGAACCTTCTCCCGAATATTAGCGTTTCCCCA
>JAUMHP010000062.1:9155209-9187473 GCA_032361065.1 Enteromius trimaculatus | reverse complement strand
GTAGACCCCTCCGTGATTTCTAAGTAAGAGAACTTGCAAAATCACAGGGTGATCAAATACTTATTGACCTCACTGTAAAGAACATCTTTTAAGAAGAATACCTAATTATGTATTAATATTTTATTATTTTAACCTGGGCTTAAATGCATAATCAAACACATTAAGAGAGACTGATGACTCATTAAAGTTTCATCTTTGCCTCGGACAGAAGACTTTATGTAACAGTTTAAATTTTGTTCCACTTCAGGGTTGCCAGGTCTGTGTAACAAAACTAGACCAACTATTGCGCTTTTACTGGTGAAAACCTATAGTGTAGTGATCACAATCACAGTTCCTTACCAGTGGACCCCTCGTAAAAATCAGAATAAATTAAAATCGAGAGAGCTTGTTCATATTTCATTGCGTTTTAGTGGCCTCCGCTGTCACTGCATGGAAAAAAAAAATCTCCTTTGCTGTGTTGCACATTGTCTATTCATTTGTTCTCTTCTTAAATAAACAAATGCATAAGTGAATTATAGTGAAGATGATTATTTAATTAATCATAACTAACATTCTTTTTCATTACAGGCCTAACATTTGTATGCTTTTGAGAACAAAATGTATCAACACTTCAGTGCAATAACGGATGGAAAAAGAAAAGACAGCTAGAGGTCTGTCTGAACATATAAAAATAACTTCCTATGACTTAAATAACATGCTGATGTAATCAAAAACCAAATTTGTATTTCCAGTGACAGAGTTGAGGTCTTCTAAATTGCACATATGAATGATGTAATGAGTCATATTACCTTTGCCATGCACCTATGCTCTATTAGTGTTTTTTGTTTTTGATAGGAGTCTCTGTGATTGGTATGAGGCCCTCTCAGCCACGATTAAAGCATAATCAAAGGCATTTTCTGAAGTCTGTCTGTTACTGCTGCATATCAGGTTAGTGATCACTATTGTCCCAATAGTAATAGTGTTCAAAAGGGGCAAGATTGTTATCTGACTCTACATGCGTTGACAGGGACGTGATGAGAGTATAAATTTAAGTATATATTTTATTTATCTGGGGATATGTTGCCAGAAACAAGGCCCTGACAAATATTTTAATTCAGATGCGTAGGGGAATTCATTCTACTATATATCCACCTTAATTGTCCCATAAGAGCAGGTCCAGCCATTTGTAAATTTAATGTGCCTGGCTCCCAATTTCATCTGCTTCCAGCTATATTTAGCTGTACGAAACAGCTAGTTTTGCTGCTTGATATTGCAAACTGGGATTTCTTGGCTAATGAATCAGACGTCTTGTACATTGACAGAAAACAGCTTACTTCCACATTGCAAATATATAAATGACATTGCCTACTACAGCTTTAACAAGCAGAGAAATGTGTATGTTCTTTATATACTGTAAGCCTTTGTGTTGCAAAAGCTTTAAGTGTACACAACTGACAAGGACAGGTCACTTTACAATCTATCTATGAATCATCAAAGTAACTACCACAAGATTAAAAATCCTACATATAAGAAACTATTCAGGTTGTGAACTCGAGTAATTTCAAAGGAGGATGTGCAATTCATTAAATAGGAGGAGTGTCTGAATACCATCATTTGCAAGGTACAGTGGGGTTCAAACCTGAGAACAAACTGAAAATCAATTCAGTGCTTTAATTATAACAATACATTTTGCCCATGTTCAATAAATGTTCACAATAGTGTGTGTGCACCAAAAGTGGAATAATATATGTGTAATACATTTATACTACATGTATTTAGGCTACTAAAACGTTCACTCAGGAGAATCAATCTTCCTAAACATGAAATAAATAAAGAATTGACATTTCTCATGATAATTATCTATATCAACTGATATGACTTTGTATTGTATTGAAATTGTATTGTTGTCATTTTTTGCCATACTGCCCACCTCTAGTTCAAATAGTTAAACCTATAAACAAACAGAACTTTAGAATTGAGAAAATTCTGAAAGAAAGAAATGTTCTCACGTACAACAAAGAGATTTTTCAGGTTTGTGACACTAATGTTAACTCCTACACAGTTCATGTTTAAAATAAAAAGGAAGACAAACAAATACTGTTAATTTCTCACATCAGCCTTTCACTGTTGACAATTTTTAAATAAAAATTTTTAAATAAAAAAACTTTTGAAATAAAAAATGGAAAATATATATATACAAAAATCTGGTGGTTTCAGACATTTGAAGCCTTTGGAATGGTTGGGTTGAAATACAGGTTTAACTTAATGCTAAAGGCATACTTTCAGTATTTTAGGTTGAAAACACCAGACTAATTTCCTTAAACTGCCAAAATTCTGACAGGTTTTGTGCTCCTGTCACATTAAGTCATTATTTTCTAACAACTCATTTGATATTGATGTTTCTGTTTGCATCGTATTCAGAGCTTGGAATCATTCCACGTGAACCTGATGCTGTTACTCGTCTGTTTTGTAGTAATGACAGGAATAGTCTGAATCTTGACATATGTGTCTACCTATCAACAGGCAAGGACGGTTCCTACACTTCACAGTCTCGACTACACAGCGAGTTTCATGATGGATTGAACTCAGGCTTCCAGCTGATTTCTCTCTGGATGTGACAAGACAAATAAAACAACTCCATGTGTTTTCTGAGAATCAGACGCAACAAATGACAAAAACCGGATTCCAAAACAAAGGCCACTAACCAAAATTAAGTATTGTGCTGTGCCTTTAAAAGAAAACATATCGGTGAAAAAGTCAAAGGAGCTCAATAGACTCAGCGAGGAATATGGAGAATTAACATTCAAAGCTAGTCTCTGACATTCAGTGAGCACTTTGGGAACGAGTCTGGCTTTTTTTTCCTTTTCCACGTGTGCTGGACGCAAAGTCTGAGCAAACAGGGCTATAAATAATATGTTGGGAAACCGCCACCCTACTTACCGGCTCCTACAGGCACAGCTATGGCAGCTTTTAGCTCCTGCAAAAGTGGAATTTGATTCAGAAGGCCCAATCCTTTAAGAAGTAGTAGTAGTAAAGCTAAATCAAATCTTTTATTTATCAGGCCATTGAATTCAGCAGGACAGGAAGTCAAGAGGTCACAATATACAGTGTTTATTTGCAGCCGCGTGTCAATTGGAGCCTGCGCTTCTTAGTGTAGAAGAAATATATGAGCCCAGGCACAAGCCGTGTACCGTAAAGCAATCGCAGGAAAGAGCCGCTCGACATTTTGAAAGGTGCTTTGCTGTGTGTGTGGGGTTGTGTCTGGTAAACGGGACTGACTGAAGCAAGCTGTGTCTTTATTTTTGCCATCCTTTTCGAAGATGTGATTCATGCTGTCTGGAAACGAAGACCAACGCTGTGCTGCAGACCCTCATACCTAGAATCCCGATCCTTCCATTAGCACGTCCATGTGCCTGTGTGTGTGTGTGTGTGTGTGTGTGTGTGTGTGTGTATGCTGAAAAGGGCAGATACGGTGGGTGACAGGACCTGTCTGGTTGGGAGGTACACCTGCCTTAGTGTGTGAGAGAGATCAAAGTTTCCTCCATCGCTCCTCATAAATCCCACTCACACGTGTCATCCTCTACTCTCATGCAGCAGATTTCGACATACACTGAAACCCTCATGAGCTCCATTGGAATATATTACCATTGTAACAAGCTGAAGACAAAACTCTGATTTAGTAATTCTCCTAATTGCTTCTTAATGTAATATGATCCCACTTTATATTAAGTGGCTCTAGCACCTGTGTGCTTACACCTACCATTCTGAGGTTTGTAGTTACAGAAATATTACAGCTGTATGTACCAATGTTTACTTACACAGTGGTTAACTACATACACATTTACGTACATTTAAGTACAAGGGTATTAGGACCACTTAATATAAAGTGGGACCAGCCTGGTTACATGTATCATCTGAGAATATTTTTAAGACCATGTGCTTTTATTTATTTTGAAGAGACACTACATGTTAACTGATGTTTACTAGGGGTGCACCGATCCGATATTAGGGTAGGATATCGGCCCTGATATGGGAAAAATAGCCAGATCGGAAAAATTAACAGATCCATGGGCGATCCATTTTTTTCCCTTATTTTTTCTCTGTCGCAGCTAGTTACTGTAAATATAGGTCGCAGCATCGCAGCAGATCCTACATCATTCATTAGCAGCATGTAGTATGTTTATAATGTTTGGTAACTTGTTTGATTACTATTGTATGTTTGACCAATACACTTTTGTTTCTACTACTACTACTACTACTACATTTTATTTATTTACATTTCAAATTTAAATAAATCAAATTTAAGTTTGATTACATTCTATTTTCGAATGCACAATTGTTCTTTAAATTACAAATAAATAAGTATTCAATACATTACATCTGTTTTGTCTTAGTTAGGAAAGTTTGGTGCCTTTAGTTTTTTCAACATGGTGGAAGGAAGGTATAAGGTGGAAAGTATGCAGTTTATAATATTAATCCAGCAATGGTATCGGATCGTATCGGGTATCGACAGATATACAATGCCCAGGCATCGATATTGAAAAAGTCGGATCGGTGCATCCCTAATGTTTACTCACAACTATTCTCTATGTTGTAAACTGTTACATTCATGTTCTTCTATTTTTCTGCTGTTAAAAAGTGATAATTTAGGTTGTGTGTCTAAAAATGACCAAGAATCTTGTAAACATAAGCTGCAGAGTAGTAGGTGCAAGAACAAGAACTTACACTTTATACTCTCATGTCCTCATATCCAAATGAATAAACTTAATTCTTCTGTGCAACACAACATACATTTTGTATAATAATAATAATAGCTGCTATTTTCTAAGCAATTACAAATAATATGGCCACAAAAAGGACAACAAAAGAATCGTAAAAAGTCAACAGGACATATATTTTACTGTACTGCGTGGGAAAATTCATTAGGTTCACTGATGTTCACTTTAACAACCCATGAAACCAGTCCATGCTGAAACAGATCATTGCATTTGAATTTACACATTCTCCCAATAATGGGCATATTTTACTCACCCCCAAGCCATTCTAGGTGTATATGACTTTCTTCTTTTAGACGAACACAGTCTGAGTTTTTAAAAAATGCATCCTGGCTTCCAAATTTGGAAATGCTAGTTGATAGCTGTCATGATTTTGAAGCTCCGTAAATCAGATATATCCACAAGTACGGCATCGTAAAACTAACCTATACACCTCCAGGGGGTTATCGCATGTCCTCTACAACGGATCGATAGGTTTTTGTAACAAAAACATTTGTATTTTTAAATTATAACGTAAATAACTGACTTCCGGCAACGGCCGTATATGCGTCCCCGAGAACGAATGCTTCTGACTCGATGTATGATGTATGACATAAACTGCGTCATACGTGTCCGTCTGAAAGAAGTCATATACACCTAGGATGGCTTGGGGTGTTAAATTACGCCGTAATTTTCATTTTTGGGTGAACTATTGCTAGATCAGGCAAGGGCAAGATCAGATAACCATTCAGTTTTGTGAACAGAATCAGCAAATTATGACCCAAAAGATTAATTCAACACACACTTTAATATTTCTTATGAACTCCTTTTATGGTACTTTCTTTTATGAGATTTTCATTCACAGTCATTACATTCAAAATGAGAAAAAAAAAAAAAGTCACACAGATTTAGAAATGCCATGAAGCACTAGCCTTCTTAATTCATATCACAGACAGCACAACGCTAGCAGAGGTAAATTAATAAATTATGAGAAGTCCTTCAAGCAGTAATGCTGTGGATCACACACAGGTCTGGGCCAGATGCCACACCCCCTGCCCCGCCCCATCAGAGCATGACCTCATTCCACCAGCAAGGCTGCCACCCTCTTATCGGGTCAGCGAAAGCCCGCCGACACGTTTTCACCTCATTCTGCTTCAGTAAATTGAATTTTAAAATACAATCTTCCCTCCGTTCGATATTGATGTGGTGTGATTTTTCCCTCCCCTACTGAAGGAAGGGTTGAGTGTATTTCATATGGGATGGGAGGCTAGAAGAGAGGAGTGCAAGGTGGGGGGGTTATGACACTGTGCATCTTACCTTCACACACATACACAACACATGGTATATGGCCTCACAGCGGATTCTACTTAACCTTTACTGTTCCTGAGGTCAGGCTTTAAATTCACCTTTAAAAGAGCACAATGGCAGCTCCGACAGGGCTCATGGGATTTCTGTCTACAGGGCAGGCCTGCGTTTATTTCATCCAGTGCAGGATGTCACCTCCTGCAGGCGTTTTTTCCTGCAGAAATGCTGCTGGCCAGAGTTATTTGCGGCCATGTGATTGACTCATGAATCTGTTAGATGGGAACAGGCCGAACAGGCTGCTCCACCTTGCACTCCATCAATCAGAGACAGTGCAGGATCCCTAAGCCGTGTGCGTTCGGTGGGCTTTCAGTCAAACTCACACATTCGCACAGAGGAAATTCCCAACCACACGAGGGGTTGGGAAATAAGATCTGGTTCCATTTCTAAAAAGCAAATACAGAATGATTGATTTTCCTTTAATGGTTCCTGAACATACACTGATGTGAACAGATCATTGCGCTAAATACCCTGAAAATGTTTCATGTACTGCAGTGCTAATGTATCAACAGCACCACGACTGGCTTAGCTAAGCATCCATTGATAAACTGATAACTCTCAATTTAACATTTATTTAGACAAAATAGCAAAGATACAAAAACAATAAATGAAACTGATTAAGCCATGCTTAAAAAGAGGTTCCTTGTAAAGAGGAATGGATATCCATTTTGAGATTTACAAAAAACGATGTACACATATACTATTATAATGCTGCACTACCATAGAAACATTTGGGATCAGTATGATTTTTTTCATCATAAGTGGTCGTAAAACCATTAATAATGTTACAAAATATTTCTGTTTTGGTCACACTTTATTTTAAGGTCCAATACTCACTATAGCAAACCATTAACTACAACACTTGCCTCAATCAACTACTAATTTGCTGGATATTATTAGTGAGGAAGTTATTGGGTAGGATTAGAGATATAGATTACGGTTATGAAGAATATGTTTTGTAAAATCTAATAAAGAGTCACTATGTTATTAATATGCATGATGGTCCATGTACGTGGCAGCCAACGGAAATTAGAAAACCAAAATCCGGAATCGAGCATTAACTCGTTTTTTGCTTTAATACTAAAAGTAGAAAAACGAGAAAACAGGTCCTTTAAAATTTTTTCATTTTGTCCAAGAAATGAAAAACAAGAATTAAGCTTAATTTTTAGTTTTTCGTTCAAGGGCAGAAAAATTTATAAACTGCTTCAATATTCAATTTCTACACATGAGCGGGATTTAAACGCCTCTTTCTGCTGATTGGTCAGCCAAAAATCAAAAAGTCCTCTGCTAAAGGTGTACGGATTCTTAATGCATTAATTGCAAGAATTTTTTTTTTTCATCACACAACCAGATTAATGCTTGATACAATCCATTCCAGGGCAGAGTGTAGACAGTGCTTCCATGTTTAGACCAGCGCCAGAGTGGTCCGCAAAAAAAAAATTATGTGTATATATATATTATAGCCTTTCCTATTTTTCAGTCACGCTTTTGAAACATGCTGATTTATTCCAAAGTGACTTATATGATATTTAACATGAATCAATAAAATGAATCAATAAATCCAAGTGAAGATCAAATAATAGACCTACTCAATATTAATTAAAAACTCAGCAAAAGTTATGACTGCATATTTGCTGTACACTTCAACACTGCTTATTCGAGTTTGTCTGCTGTTTAGTCTTTTTTTTTTTGACCCATCACCCAACAAGGGGTAACTACTCACCTTGTTATTTTAAAGACTTATTCCTTAACTCACACACACGTTCTGCTCTCACTTGGCAGAGAATACAAATTTGTCTTACAATAATTCTATTAATCTCTTGGCATAGCTATTCCGAGTGTTCTTTATGTATTCTGTGGGGTTTGGTAAAAATCAACCCAAAATGACAAGTTCAATTTTTTTAAATATTGTGTTAAAATTCTGTGTGCCAATGTGGATGCAGCCCACAGCTGGCACAAGAGCAAAAAAAAAAAGAAAAAAGACTAACATAAAACTCGGCTGACCAACCAAGCGTAGAAATATTTAAGCTGTTTATTAATTTTTCTTCCCCCTGAACGAAAAACAAAAAATTAAGCTGAATTCTTCTTTTTCATTTCTTGAAAAACATTTAATTTCATTTCTTGAGCACTAAATCAAAGCAGATTAGAATTATAGAATCATCAAATAAACCACATGCTAAAGAACAAGATCCGAACCAGAATCTTTCAATTCCTTTCCACTCCCATCCCCAGGCATCATCACATGACAACGCTGAAAATACTTTCCTTGGGTTCTGCTCGCCAGGCCTAAGCTCATAAATATCAGCCTTATTTTGACAGCTTCATTACCATATAATTAGTTCACGGATGGCCCATAGCGGTATTAAGTAACACCACGCTGTGGAAAAGAAAGGCTCTGTTGTTCTGGTCCATGTCACTTTGCTGAGTCGCTACCTTTGCAGAAAGCCTGCCGTCTAGTCTTTGCGTCATGCCAGCTCCTTAAGTAGGGAATAAGTGCCTGGTTATAGCTCTGCTTTACAGCAAGGCCTGTCTGTTGGGGAATAAATCATTTATTGTGATTGGATGAAAACAGCACTATAGACGCCTGCTTCAAAGGGCTTAACAGTCAGACCGCCTCACTCCGTAATCAGGCCAGAGTACCATTTCACCACTTACCGACATGGAGCAGGGCACTTGTCTGTAAGAGCTTTGGCTGCATGTCCAGTGCCAAATAAAGCCAGCAGGACATTTACAAACACAGTATTAAAAATAAGGAACAAAATGGCCACCAGAACAAGGAGTGTATCAGAAAAGCGAAAACGTATCACAGAAAGGTCTGAAATCTCTCACACATAGCTCTGGTCTAAAGCCGAGCTGTGTTTTTGTAGTTGAGCCACACCTGGACTTGAATGTCAATGTGTGCTGTGTGAGCAAGCCATGCGTCGAATGAGGGGCATACAGATGAGGCTGCTTCTTAACAACCACAGATAATGATGAAGAATGGTCTGCTTCACAGGGTCGTAAAAGCACAAGGAGCTTTAGAAGCACTGATAGCAACCCCAGGCAACCATTCTTCCTCCTGCTGTCCATTTCTTTCCATACTTAGCATGCAGGAGATAATGAGTCAACACTTCTTTCTGAAAACAAAGAAACAACTGTGAGTATGATAACCAAGATCATCAGACTCTCAGAGGAGATCGGCATCATGGCTAGACACGCAGTTTGTGCGAAATTATCCAAATGGCTTGTGTCAGAGAACAGATGATGATGTATGAGAGATGGATAACGCAGACAGAAATGTTGAAAAAATGATCTCCATTTCAGATCTGACTGTTACGGGTTGTGGTGCTGTGTGGAGAAGGAGGTCGCAGGAGATGATGGAATCCAAAATTCTTTTAATAATAAACATAAACGTAGGAGGAGGAAACACTGAACACTCTTAACAGCTTACAATAAACAAGTCTTGACCAACACGGAATCTTGGAAACACTGAATTATAAATACAAAAACCAAACACAAGGAGAACTCAAAATACCTGTGGTACACGACTGGAAAATAATTAACTAATAATCACATTAAACAGGAAATACCAAATAAGGATAGACACATGGGCATCAAAACTAAACCAAAACAAGGAGACATGAAAACGAAACAAAAACAGACAGGAACGTAACATTACCTCCTCCTCCTGGCCAGGTGTGACCTCACACCGACAACAACACAAAAGAAAAGCACAAAAAACAATAGCCAGGGAGGGAGAGTGGGCGCCCTGGAGGCCGGAAGGGGTTAGAGTCACTGGATGCCTCCAGACCAGATGAGGAGTCACTGGAGGCCATGGCCGATCTGGAGCCTCATGTATAAACGCTGCGTACGCCAGATTTCAGGCTCACGTTTACTAACAATAAAATTACCGTGAAAACGCGCATTGGTCTGCGCCAACTCCATGTCTGGCGTAAGTCTACTTCTTTTGTGTGTTTGTTTTATGTCCGTTGGCGACTCCTAGAGGCAATTGTTTTAAATTACACACTAAAAATGTATTGCACCAACACATAAGAACATTGCTATTAATTTAAAATTGATAAAATGGGTTAACGGACACAATATTTTTATACCGTTTATGTGACTTAGAACATATAAAAGCATTTGCAAATGTATACAACCATTAGTCTATGGCAATGAGTGCGTTAACATGGACCCTCTTAATGTGATTATTATGAGATTTTGGCAGTATTGCGATTAAACTTTACCTCATATAAACGCAATACTTCGATTATAATAATGTGATTATGCTCATAATGGCAGCAAGCATAATCGTATTAACATAGGAGGCGTGTGCCGATTTTAATCAAAATATTCTGACATGTAAACACCTTTAAGGAAATATTGCCGCTCTGACCAGTCTTTACTACTCTTTCGGCGATTGAAATAGTTTAGTTTTGTGTGTAATGGCAAAATTATTATTTTTCTTAAGTCAATTTAGAAAAACGTTTGGAACATTTTTGTTTGTTAAATAACCTATACGTTTTTGTTTTTTAAAAGCAACGACCAGCAGCAGAAAGTTAGCTGATGCCTTTTCAAATCATCATGACTTGCCTAAAAATAAAATCAATGTAGTCTACGTACTAAATTAATTCATGCATATAAAAATGTTTGAACATTAAACCTCACTATAATAAAATATAAAAGTGCGCTATCATATTCACATTAGTTCGGATTCGCATTTTTAGGGATCACAGTGATTTTCTGTCTCCCACAGACACAGATACTACTCCAGACAGTAAAGTTTTGCCCACAATTGAGGCAACTCTCTCCTTAAAGGGTGTTAGTTCAGCATCCCCTGTTACCCCGCCTGTTAGAAACACCTCCAATTCACATTCTGTGAAGTGTCTCTTCTTGCTTGCTGGCTTTTGCCATTGTGTTTTTTGTTTGGTTGTTGCCAAAGTGGAGTCATTACCATATTTATACGGGGGAGGAGGCAGGGAGGGGTTTTGCCCTCGTGCATGTGTGCTCAATTTCACGTTAATTCAGATGTACAAAGAGAATATGTGTGGGTTTCCGCTGAATTTTTTTGTGCATACGCACATTTACAGCTTTGTCCGTACGCAATGTTTTAGTATTAATTCTACGCAAGTCTTTGTATATGAGGCCCCTGGAGTCTCAGGAAGCATGGCGGATCTAGAGTTTCGGGAGGCCATGGTGGGTCTCGAGTCAGGGGAGGCCATGGCGGATCTGGAGTCAAGGGTTGCCATGGCGGGTCTGGCGTTATGGTAGTCCAATTCCAAACCCGCATCCCTACCCACCCTTTCCATGACTATACTAGCCCCACCCCAAAAGGTTTCTTGTCATGTGGGTGGTGAGGTTAAGAGGTGTCTGATGGGCTTTTTGGAGGGGAAGGCTCCTGCAGCGGGAGCTCTGCAGGGCACTCTTGCAGCGCAAAGTCAGGGAGGCGCTCTTGCAGCGCAAAATCCAGGAGGGACTGGAATGACTCTCCTGGCCGAAACTCTGGAGCAGGACTTGGAAACAGCGACTGGAATTCTCAGGGAACTGGAACGGCTCTCCTTGCCATAATTCTAGAACTGGACCTGTGAACAGCGAACTGGAATCTGCGGGAAACTGGAACGCCTCTTCTGCCCGCATATCGTGAACAGCGTTAGGGGTCGGCTCTCCTGGCCGTAATTGTGGAATGGAATCCGTGGGGAACTGGATCAGGTTTTGCGATGTAGTTTGTAGCACTCTTGTAGCACTGACGTCGATTTGGATGTGAAGAGGAAGATGATGGAACTTAGAATGACGGGATTAGGAGGGAGCACTGACACATTGGAGCAAAAAGTGGGGAGTCTGGCTCACGGTGAGCTGGAGTGTTATTCTGCTTTCGGATGGGAGGAGGACCAACATTCTCCACATCAGCATAAAATTTGAAATAATTTAACTCAAGAACTAGATTTATAAATTCGGCTACTGATCTACGACAAACAATGCGAAAAACTAAACTAAACAAATCATCATTTAGTCCCAAAAGCAGAAATTGATCCCAGAATCACTCCAACTCACTGGATGTAAAAGGTTCAGAAACTCCTCGACACACTGCTCCTTGGTGGAGTTCGAGGAGTATCTCGTCTGCCCGCTCCATTTGCTGTTCTGGTCGGTCAGTTCTGCTACAGTTGTGGTGCTGTGCGGAGAAGGAGTCTAAAATAAGTAGTCTTTTAATAATAAACATAAATGTAAGAGGAAACACTGAACACTCACTGTATTGATCTACAGTATCTGTAAACAAGTATTGACCGACTCATAATCTTGGAAACACTAAACTATAAATACAAATAGGGCTGGGCAATTATGGATATATCTCGATATACGATATATATCTTGATATCTTTACAGGATAAATAACCCCACAAAAACAACTGCAAAAACAATTATGCAAAATTCCAAGTCTTTTTTCATTGAAACTCAGAGGTAGGCAGTTCAGAACAAAGTGCTTCTGCGAATTTTCTTTTAAAAATCTCTGTATACATAGTGTAAAACAATATTTTTTTATTTTTTTATTTTTCACGTGCCGGCATCAGTGGTGCACTCGCTTATTAATGGCATCGATTTGTTGGGTTTTTCGTTCAGGCACGGCACCGAAATCCGCGTTTTGATTCTGTTCGGTACAAACCAGTTAATTTTTCTCACATGTATTTTATTCCTACGCTCACCACAGCCCTGATTTATGCCCGTGAGGCATTGTCACCAAGCTCACTACTGAGCTTTACAACTTTGAATAAGCAGGCTAAACTAGGAAAAGACATACATAGCAACAGCAAGGTCACCACGGTTGAATCCTTCCTACATTATTAATATGAACAGAGAAAAAAAAAAGAGGAAAAGGTGTAGAATATGCATTAAGATGAAATCATGAATGTCCTTACGCTTCAAGAAACACAACCTTTACCTAACGTTCCACTGGATGAAAAAGACTGCCTTTTTTCTGCTCAGGTCCAGTTTTCCGTCTGATGCAACAGCATATTCATCACTGAACTGATCTACTTCGCAGCCTTTTGATTGCATTAATTAAATACTCACCGCCAAGAGTCTTGATTTTTTTTTTTTTGCATCAGGGTCATTTTTGTTCTTTTTCACAATGTCATCTCATTACTGGAAATTCTTGTGATGATTTGCATATAAATTATTACATCTGTAACTACCCCGCTTCCCTTGGTCAACTTCACACACATTTAATTACATTTTAACCACACGAGTCGGGTTTAGTTACTTGGTTAGTTATTCCATAAGTCAGTCACTCTATTGAGGGGGAACATATGTTATGCTGCCACAAAACTAAATTGTAAAAGAGGGAATTCTCCTGAAATTATTTTCTTAATCAGTATTTGCTAACACTATATAGGGACTAATTCGTAACTAGCTGCTTTAGCATGCACATTTATTAGTACTGATAAAGCACATGTTCTGCATATTCATGTTCTGCATCCCTAATACTAACCAATCTCTAAACAACTACTTATTAATAAGGACCAAATTAGGAGTTTACTGAGGTATTTAATGGTTTGTTAAAGAATTACTCCACCCAAAAATTAAATTGTTTTCATTAATCACTTACCCTCATGTTATTCCAAACTCGTTTTTTGTTGTTGTTTTTTTTATATGATAACTGGGACGCAGTTTTGAATGTCCCATTGACTGCCAAGTAAATTACACTGTCAAGGTCCAGAAAGGTATTAAAAACATCGTCAAACTAGTCCATCTGCATTCAGTGATCCTGAATGTTAAGCAACGAGAATACCTTTGTAAACAAAGAAAATAAAAATAACAACTTTTATTTCGCCTCGTCTGTGTAGCACCAATTTGGAGAATATTCACAGGCCACAAAATACGTAAGCTCTTCTGCCAGCGCAATACATTTTGTGTATTTAAGCTTTGATTTGAACAAAAACAGTGCATCCTTGGGTTGCGGCTGACACAGAACAGTGTACATAGTGTGTTTAGGAGATAATTCTCCAAAAGAGGAGGTGAATTATTGAATAAGGTCATTATTTTTTTCTTATTATTTTATTTAGTCGTTTGGTCTATTTTTATTTCTTTATTTTCTAGTTTTAATAAAAAGCTCAAAATACATTCTTATTATTATTGTTACTATTATTTTTATTTTAGCATATACGTTCACAAAAACATTTGAATTAAACAGGTGCATGATTTGGCATGGCAGCCAATAGCCTACAAATAATTAGTAACAGTTTCATGACCTAAATCCTGCGTTTGGACCAGGCTCAGTCGCAGAATCACTCTGTGCTTCTGAAATTCTCATTATTATTATTATTAAGCACAAATGTAGTTAAATTAAGTGATGCTTATGCATAAAGCAATAAAAATATATAAGAGCATAAGCTCAAGGTATATCCTGTTATGTACTCTGTTAAACACAATTTAGATTCAAGTACCTTTACAATACAATTTCATTTTACCTTTACAATATTTTAGAAGACCAGTAGTATCCAATGTCTCAGTTGCAGCTGCAACCCAAGCTACCAAAATATCAAAGACATGTGTGGGAAAAAAATTCTGATGTCCACTGTCTTTGATATCTAGGAGAGAGGTAAGACCACAGAAGAGGAGAGGTCATACACAGGAGGGAAGCCTCCCACTTTTGATGTGTATATCAGTTCATTTGTATATCAGAGTGTGAAAGAGCCAAAAAGAGATTTTCTGTTGAGAAGAACCAAATGGACATGAATGGATATTAATTCACATCCTCCAGTATCTATATACTGATGTACTGGGCTCTCACTGAACTCTCTCACAAGTCTGTAGGTCAAACACTAAGCCTAAATTGTAACTGTAACTCACACTTTAATGTGTTACATTAAGTCTGTTCTGCACAGCAGCTTATTCTGGCCAGAAACCCCCCAATTAAGACAGTGGCAGGTGCTTCCACAATAATAAGTAACCAGACTGGTACATAAAAAAAATAAAAATAAAAAAAAAAACACACACACACAGGAGAAATTAGAAATTAGCGGATAATGGCTAAGCAAATTATAAACTATTTCTATTTGCCCAGAAGACAGAACACAATGTAAAATTTAGTTATACAATAGTTCATTTTCTGCTCAGGTTCATTCTTTCTTAAGTGCTCATAATATCAACCTGGTACCTATAAACAAAGATTTTGTTTCCCAAAAGAAACACTTCAGGTGTTTTTTAGCAAACTCCATGAGTCTTCACGTGTCTTAAACTGAGGAGAGGCTTCCGTCGGGCCACTCTACCATAAAGCCCTGACTGTTGGAGGGCTGCAGTGATGGTGGACTTTCTACAACTTTCTCCCATCTCCTGAACCTGAAGTGCAGCAAAAAAAAATTTGTAACCTAGGCCAGATCTGTGCCTTGCCACAATTCTGTCTCTTAGCTCTTCAGGCAGTTCCTTCGACCTCATGATTTTCATTTGCTCATGCATTGTGAGCTGTTAGGTCTTATACAGACAGGTGTGGTCCTAATCTAGTCCAATCAGTATAATCAAACACAGCTGGACCTGGATGAAGGTGTAGAACCATCTCAAAATGATCAGAAGAAATGGACGCCACCTATATGTGTCACAGCAAAGGGTCTGAATACTTAGGACCATGTGATATTTAAGTTTTTCTTTATTAATTAATTTGCAAAAATGTCAACAATTCTTTGTTTTTCTGTCAATATTTGTTGCTGTTTGTACATTAATGAGCAAAAAAATTAACTTTAATTATTTTAGCAAATGGCTGCAATATAATAAAGAGTGAAACATTTAAGGGGGTCTGAATACTTTCCGCACCCACTGTACATAGATAGATAGATAGATAGATAGATAGATAGATAGATAGATAGATAGATAGATAGATAGATAGATGTTTTAATTTTAGTATAACATCATAATACCATTCATAGTTTAGCTTATTATTTATTAATAATCGCAATTACAATTTCAAGAGAATCATCAACAATTAAGATTTTTATCATATATGAATATGAATATATGAATAGATCTACACTGCAAGCACGTGTTCTGCAGTTTTGAGAGTCTCCATCTCCAATGAAATTAAAAGAAATATATGTATTTAATGGGTTACACGTTAGAATAGGGAACACTTATTAACTATGATTTTTCCCATCGAAAAATTAATAATGTGCTGCTTATTAATAGTTAGTAAATTAGTTGCTAAATTAGGATTAGGGATGTAGAATAAGACATTAATATGTGCTTAATTACTATGTATAAATGGCTAATATCCATGCTAAAGAGCAACTAGTTAAGTGACACTAAAATACTGTTTTATGTTATAACTTATGTATTTACTAGTGCTCAATACATACAATGTATATTATTCTCTACACAAAATAACGTGTAACTTTTCTTCTACTTAGGATTTGTTTCTGATTGAAGATATGCACATGAAATGGCTTCTGCTGGAGAAGATAAGAACTAAGACTAATTAAAGTGATATTTTGAAGAAGAAAAGCAGGAAGCAATGGCATATAGAGCAAAGGGTTCAGAAAACGACAGGCTGTGAGAGCTGCCGCGGTTGGACCGTTCTGCAGTGTTTCTGCGTCTGAGAGCGCAGGGCAGTGCGGTGACACAAACCATCTTGTATATTCACAGGACGGTCCATAGGGAAAGACAGAAGAGACAGGAGACAGGGATTTGGTTCACTGGCAAAGTGGAATTCCAGAGCTTAATGGGCCTGTGTTAGAAAAAAAAAAAAGAAAAAAACAGGCTGCCATTCAACAGACAAGTGGAGCGTTGGAGTGAATGGGGGAGGGATTTAGCAAAGGGATGAGGAAAGGGATGGGAGAGGCGGAAAAAATCCTAGTACATAGTGCACCCCATGAGCTGAATACAAATTGGAGAAAGTGGGAGGAGAAGCATTAAATGGTCATTAATGTAGGAAACAACTCTAGCCGAACTTTTTATGGCACGGTTTATGTAGTCTACAGTCATAACCATTTATAAAGCTCGACATCAATTGCTAATGATTGTTCTCTGCAGATTAGGGACGATGCATGAAAACTACAGAGTGAAACTAACGGTGTCCCTGAACGCACGGCTAGACACCTGAAGTCACATGTCTTCTCTTGAAAGAAGCTGTTTTGTCAGGGTACGGTAAGGAAAGAGCGAGAAAGGGAAAGGTAATGTTCTTTACCAGTTCCCTCATGAATTGACACAAACCAACCCGAGAGACGAAGAGCATCCAGAGCTGACATTCTTCCTCTCTCCGTGTCTGAAGAAACGTACCTCCCTGCTCCACAGAATGCAAAAGGAGTGTGTCAAACGAGTAGGATATCCACACACTCAGTATTCATGACACAGTAGATGAACAATACCCGGATGATGAGCTGCATCTGCTGAGATTCTGGAGTGCAACCAGCAGACACTTTGCTATCCCATAATAGCACGGGAGCTGTTAACAGAATGGAAAAAAGATTCGAGTGCTATAGGTGGCAAGAAAGATGGTTAAATTGTACTTGTTCATTGTTTTGTGGTTGTTGATAGCAGCCAACCATTCCAGTCACATTTGAAGTCTGAAACACTGTGTGTTTCAATATGCTCCAACAATCTTCCCAAATTTGCTGTGTTAAACAATATCAGTTATACAACTTTTTGTTTGCAAAAAAAACGAGCAAATAAAAATAGCCATAAGCATATCTATTGCAATTTTACTGTTAAAACATTCTTCTTCTCCTTCATTGTATTATTATTATTATTATTGTTGTTATTATAACGCAAAACGCTGTTTTGATTTTACAGTACAATAGTACTTCTATAGTAAAATTTCTTGTCTGATATCATTTTTAAAACATAATAATAGTAATAATAATATACAGTGGGTACGGAAAGTATTCAGACCCCCTTAAATTTTTTACTCACACACCCCATAATGACAGAAAAACACAGGAATGTTGACATTTTTGCATATATATATTAAATAAGAAAAACTGAAATATCACATGGTCCTAAGTATTCAGAGTCTTTTCTCAGTATTTAGTAGAAGCACCCTTTTCATCTAATACAGCTATTAGACTTTTTGGGAAAGAAAGTTTTTCACACCTGAATTTAGGGATCCTCTGCCATTCCTCCTTGCAGATCCTCTCCAGTTCTGTCAGGTTGGATGGTAAACGTTGGTGGACAGACATTGTTAGGTCTCTCCAGAGATGCTCAATTGGGTTTAAGTCAGGGCTCTGACTGGGCCATTCAAGAACAGTCACGGATTTGTTGTGAAGCCACTCCTTCATTATTTTAGCTGTGTGCTTAGGGTCATTGGCGTTCTTACTTTCCTCTGTCTCTACAGGCTTCTTTCGCCAGATTATTATGTTGAAAATACAGCATGTGTCCAGTCCTATCGTGTCCAGTCTTTTCCTGTGTTTGTACCTTTTTGCTAAATCCTCTAATTTTAGGGGCACGCTTTTGTCTGTCCACTATTGATTCTGGTGGCCTGATTTAATCAAGGACATCAGTCGTTTCATCGTTGGGTTACTGTGTCCGCTCCCCATTCTGTCTCAATCGTGGTCGCACATTGCACTGGATTTTATTACTGGATTACCTCCTTCAAGCGGTGATTCCATATTGACCGTTGTTGATCATTTCTCGAAAGTGGCTCAGTTTATTCCCCTCCCAAAATATCCCTCATCCAAGGAGACGGCCCTCACTATGTTCGATTTCGTTTTCATGATTCACAAACTTCCTACTGATATCGTTGCACATAGGGGTCCACAATATCTCTCAGGTCTGGAGGGAATTCTGCAGATTGGATCAACTGCTAGTCTGTCGTCAGGATTCCACCCTCAGACTAGTGGTCAGGCCGAACGCACTAATCAAATACTCGAACGGCTACTCCACACCTTAGTCTCTCATAATCCCTCCACCTGGCAGGATTAGCTCACCTGGGCAGAGTACGCCTATAATACAGCTCCCTCTTCCGCCACCGGGTTATCACCATTTCCGGGTTGCCTGGGTTACCAACTACCTCTGTTTTCCACACAGAAAAGAGAGTCTTCCGTCCCTTCTGTTCAGGCTTTTATGAGGCGTTGCCGACTCACCTGGAGGAGGGTATGCAAGTCTCTATTAAAGACTTGTGAGCAGATGTGTCGAGCCGCGAATCACAGTCGAAACCAAGGCACATTTGTGATCAGAGAGTGTGGTTGTCCACTCGTAACTTGCCTCTCAAGTCCCCGTCTCGTAAGCTAGCACCCAAATTTATTGGTCCTTTCTCCATTACTAAGGTACTCTCTCATGTAGCTGTACGACTCCAGTTACCTAATTACTTGCTACGCGTTCACATTGTGTTTCACATCTCCTGTATTAATAACCTGTTATTCCTAGAAGCACCTGTCCTCCCCCACCCTTCCCCCTGTGCTTGTGGACAATTCTCCTGTTTACAGGGTTAGAAAGCTGTTGGCTGTCTGCCTGTGGGCCAGAGGCTTTCAATATCTGATGGACTGGGAGGGCTACGGTTCAGAGAAAAGATGCTGGGTTCCAGTCCGGGACATCCTGGACCACTCACTCATTGATGACTTCCTCAAGTCTTGTCTGACTTCTTCCTTGGGAGCGCCAGGGGGTGCAACTCGGGGGGAGGGGTACTATCATGAGCCGGGTTTGATTTTTAGGTGTTTTCCTTCTGTGTTTCCCGTGTGCTGTCTTGTCTGACTCTCAGCTGACTTCTGTTTTTCCTGTGTGGAATAAATTCCATATTTTAGTTTAGTTGCCCTGACAGTTTTAGCAAGCGGTGGAAACTGGTATACTGTCAGTCACTATGTTAGTACCTGTTGTTCTGAGAAAAAAACATTGGACAGGATATGAGCAGTGCCTGGTTTTCTCCACACATACCGCTTAGAATTAAGGCCAAATATTTCTATCTTGGTTTCATCAGACCAGAGAATCTTATTTCTCACCATCTTTGAGTCCTTCAGGTGTTTTTTTAACAAACTCTATGCAGGCTTTCATGTGTCTTGTACTGAGGAGAGGCTTCTGTTGGACCACTCTGTCATAAAGCCCGAACTGCTGGAGGGCTGCAATGATGGTAGACTTTCGACAACTTTCTTCCGAATGCATCTCTGTGTACAGTCAGCTGACCCGGGATCAGCTAGTTGCGAGCACTCTCAGTCACCGGAGTTATAATGAGACAAACCTGCGCTAATCAAAGACTGCAGCTTTAAAAACCAAGCTCTACACTCAGTCTACGGCTGAGCTCGAGGTAACAGAGCTACTCACTTGCTTCTACTTACCTGTCTCACTGTTTCTCTGGTTATTCAAGTTGACTGTGCTGTTGCCCATGGAATCTGGCTCCGAGTTGCTTTCAAGGAATCTAGTTGCTGCTTTCACCTGTGGATTCTTACTTTTCACTCCTGCCTGAGTACACAGCCTTTAAATTCCCTAGGATGGGAAACGGTAAGAATTTTTACACTCACCTTGCACACTCACCTGCTCGTCTCAGTCACTCTGCACCTGTGGAAATGAAAAGATTAAAGCGATCCGGAGATCACTTCTTATGAATTATATCAGCAAGCTTTGAACGCTTTTTATGATTTATCATTGTTGTTTATACCAATTACTCACCTGCAGGAAAGTTGGCGAGTTGGAGATCGCCCATCCACAAGGCTCAAGTTGAAGAAGCGATCTGGAGATCGCAGTTCTCTTTGGAATGCTTCAGTTATGTTTTGCCTCAGTGTCTGAGTTTTCTGTTGAACTTTATCTTTCTGTTTGTGGAAAATAAACTGTTAATTTTGAATTTAGTCTCTTGTCCTGGCTTGGAGTGTTACACTCTGAAGCGCATCCACAGTGATCTTTGGGTTCTTTACCCCTCTTACCAAGGCTCTTCTCCCCCGATAGCTCAGTTTGGCCAGACGACCAGCTCTAGAAAGGGGTTCTGGTCGTCCACAACATCTTCCATTTAAGGATTATGGAGGCCACTGCGCTCTTAGGAACCTTAAGTGAAGCAGAATTTTTTTTGTAACCTTGGCCAGATCTGTGCCTTGTGACAATTCTGTCTCTGAGCTCTTCAGGCAGTTCCATTGACCTCACGATTCTTATTTGCTCTGACATGCATTGTAAGCAGTATGGTCTAATGTGTTTTTTTTAAATCAAGTCCAATCAGTATAATCAATCACAGCTGGACTCAAATGAAGGTGGAGAACCATCTCAAGATGATCAGAAGAAATGGACATAGCAAAGGGTCTGAATACTTAAGACCATGTGATATTTCAGTTTTTCTTTATTAATAAATCTAAAAAAATGTCAACAATTCTGTGTTTTTCTTTCAATATGGGGTGATGTGTGTACATTACTGAGGAAAAAAACAAAAACAAATGATTTTAGCAAATGGCTGCAGTATAACAGAGTGAAAAATTTAAGGGGGTCTAAATTACATTCCATACCCACTGTACATTTAACAAAAATAGCAATAAAAGCTAAACAGAGCAATAAACTAAAGAACAATGAAATGTAAGTACAATGACAAGTCTTAAATTGTCTTGAAATAACATGGTATTTTAGTATTATGCTATATTTTTGTCCCGATAAGGACTCATGCAAACAGAGAAAATGTAGGCAAAGGCAAGAGAAAGGTCAGGAAAGCAGCGAGTCGGCAACAGGTAATCCAATAACAGAGAAGTACAAGAAAACAAAGAACGCAAGGGAAACACGGTAGTCTTTGAAAGTTTAGTTTTTGCATGTTTTTATAAGTAAATTATGAAAATAAATACATTTTTATTAAATTAATGCTGCCTTTAAAAGGGGTTGGCATGCTAAAAATGCTATGAAATATACATTGTCTCTGTGAGTCTCTGTATCAGGTTACCCATCATACAACAAAATAATATGGTGTCTGTAGAAACACTGTAACTGTAATTTAACACCACTAGTAGATGCTCTGACATTGCCAACCTTTAGGTCAGCAGTCTTTATCGAACAGATATAACTTTATTAGTTCTGAGGTCGACGATACTACATTTTCGGATAGGAAGTATGGCGGCAAATACAATCATAAGCTGAAGAAGAGGAGATAGAGGAAACCCTGAGGGAACTGATAATATCTCTGTTGTATGTCCATCTAATGATGTCATGCTTTCTACTTATTGGCACTGATTTATTAGCTGAGCCAAATTATATGTCAATCATTAAAAAAAATATTGAAACTGTTGAAGTAATTAATCACAATTAATTGACAGATTTTTATTTAACACCACACAGGCTTTTTGACCTTTTAAAATGAAGTGCAAATTGTTTTAATGCTCTTACCGTTTAACAAACAATAGAAAAAGAACAACAACAAAAAAGCAATAAAGTTTACACTTACTGTATACCATAACTTCACAAAAATTGTTCAGGGAATAAGATGGCTGCCGGATGGTTTATGTGTATTACACAGTGGGAACCGACTGTTCTTTAAGACTGCTTGACAAAGAAAAGCTTTTAAACACATATTTTCTTACCTGACAGACTCCCATTTTGGGCCATTTTCCATGATCACAAGTAGTTTGGATACATCTGAAGGGCTTTTGCCATTCTCTGATATTACAGGGATGCATTCACCCCTTTATCAATCATAAGCCAGCTACCAGTATCATAATTGCTGTAATGTGCACAGTCAGAACTTTCTCTCTAGGTTTTTTTTTTTTTTAACAATAAATGTCATTGAAGTCCACTCAACACAAATTTTTGTTACATTTCACATATGTGTGAAGAAAGAATAATGAATTTTCTTTAGAATACCTTCAGCAATCATTGATATCCTTGTCCTGCGCTATTTATAATAATCAAAGTTTAACGCTCTTTTAATTTACCTAATTTCATGATCTCAGGAGACATAAACCAAAATAAAATTAAATTAAATTAATTAAATACTTAACTACTATTATTTCTTTTAAATCTATTTGTATTCCACCACTGGCTCCCATTAAAGCTTGTTTTTATGTAGTATTACCACAGTTTTCCTTTTTTTTTCTTTCAGGCTTTTGTTGCTACAACAGAGAAAAGGAAGAGGAATTCAGAAAAAACCCAAGCCAGACCCATAATCAGGCCTCCCACATGCAACAAATTGGAGCACATTCATTACCCACCAGGCCATTTCTCCAACAATGTTACAGTTTATGTTGTAATCTATGACCTTTTTAAATGGTAAAATCAAACAGAAAAGCTCAAAATAAATTGCACGCCTTGTGTAAATTTACTTCTGTGACATGTTTATCCAGCAGGTAACAAAGGAGCAAAACAAAAGATCAACACAGTGGCAAAGGGACGGGTCCCAAAACTCATACATTTAACAAGAGAAACAGGATTTATCAGCTTCCCCAGCTGTGAGAGAAATAGTGTTAATCAGACTCTGCCAGTGAGAAAATCCCAACTTTAATTTTAGACAGCTGTTTTTAGCATATTTAAGAAGCACAGTCTTGCCGAGAGCAAGCCAAACAGACTTCATGTAAAAAGGGCTTGCTATTTTAGTCTTGTACTGTTCGGCATTTATGGCTGTGCTTCTAAACCTCATTACAGTTATTAAAGGAATTCTTAGTCCTAATCCATTCCTCTCCTTCTTAATTAGGTTTAATATTACCATGCATATATGTACCATACGTTTAATTGTTTAAAGCTGGAGGAACATTAGGGTGACTTATTATCAACATATGATCACATTATAAACATAATGTAATTCAGCTTATTTATTATGGAGTTTGAAGAACTACATAAATCATTTAACTGTTCTTGTTCTTTTGACAACAGCAAATGGAAATAAAAATTCTCAACAGGCATGCGACACCAAAATACCGATTATACAGTAATTAGCTTTACCAGCATATACTACAATTCATGTACAGTAAATGTCTTTAGACGGAAATTCAACATACTATCAAACAAGAGCAAACGGCAGCAGATATTACAAACCGAAAGCTTGTCATTTTCACCAAAACACTCAACAGTGTCATATTTAAAATATGTCTCAGGCAGAGCTTTAAGTAAGTGCCACTTGGGCATAAATGAACTTAGACTGCTCTGCTCTTCTCATGAGAGACGGTTGTCCAGGGAGCTTTTCCTCTTTGAAAGCTTACAGAGAGTGAAAATATTAAGAGAGAAAGAGAGGGAGAGAGAGAGAAAGCGATTAGACTCAGTAGAGAAAAAGCATTTTTATGGATATTGGTTGTTTTTAAAACTGATTTGTTGATAAATCTTAAATAAACTAAAATAATTTTAAAAAACATTTTTGTCAGAGTCCTTGTTATTCTAAGTTGTGACTAAGGCTGGGAGCTATACCAGTATTAAAGGGTTAGTTCGCCCAAAAATGAAAATTCTGTCATCAATTACTCATATCACACTAGACCTATAAGATATTTTTGATGAAATCAGAGAGTAGAGCTGAACGATTCTGGATAAAATGAGAAATCACATTTTTCTTTTTTTTGCTTAGAATAAAGAACACAATTCTCTCACGGTTCTGGAGAACTTTTTTTTATTTTAAAGATTTACCCCTGAACATTAGGTTATCAAACAGCAGTAAAATAATACATAATACCCTTTGCTTTAATGTAATAATGTAAAGGAAAAAAAATCACCATTAAACAAAATAAACGATTTTAAATAAATATAATGTATTTTATATTTTATAGATGTACCTATTGTATTGATTGTTTAATAATTATTGATGTGAAATGATGTGAGACAAATTATATAAAACACAGCTAGTGCATTAGAATGAATATAAAATGAATTATAAAAAAACAACAAAATTATAAAATGTATTTCTGTAACACTGAATTTAATGTCCTTGTTACATAGTTTTAACAGTACATTATTCACTATATTCAATATACATTCACTATTACTCTATTAAACCTAACCCTACAGTAGTTTGTTCTTATTTAATACCGTTCTTTAAATGTATAGTTACACTATTATATGTAAACATAAATCATACAATGTATCATTCATATAATGTAAAATGATATATAACAAGTAGCATTTAATGTTTTCTTAGCTCTCTCACTAATGTTAGCCTGCTGTATACTGTATATATTTACATAACAAATCAATCTTTTTATTTGCATCTTTAGTTTCTAATGGAAGATGCCCTTAAACACTTGTACAGTTAACGGCAGAGAGATTTGCAGCAGCTCCATCATCTCATCCACACTTATGTGGACTCAAACAAATGAGTAAAACAATTTATAATGTTTAAATATGCTTGCAATGTAAAACAAGTACACAATTTCCTTTTGTAAATTACTGTTCCATTACTGTTAACCTTTTCTGTTTTATTAAGTTTAAACACTTTAAACAAATCATGTGACTCTAGACTACTTTCTTAACACATCTGTGCATCTAGTAAAACCGATAGTTGACTTAAAAATTTAAATTCTGTCATTAATTACTTACCCTCATGTTGCTCCAAACCCAGCAACATAACTACCACGTGTGTCAATTCGTTATTTTTGTTTTCTTTGCACACAAAACTCATTCTCATAACTTCCTAAAACTAAGGTTGAACGACTGATGCCGCATGGACCTTGAACATAGTAGCTTTCTTGCTGTCTACGCAGCGTAAGATTAAAAATATCTTAATTTGTGTTCCGAAGATAAAAAAAAGTCTTATGAGTTTGGAATGAAATGAGGGTGAGTAATAATGATTTTTTATTTTTGGGTGAACTATTACTTTTAAAGTAGCACATAATGTCGCCCTTAACTACATAAACATGTGTTGGGGGAAAAAAACACACAGGATATGGTGTTTTTAACATGTTTAACATGAGTGTGTTTTGGTCATATATGTTGGCAAATACTGCGGTTTAACATTAGTGTGGAAAAATATTGGTACAATTTTGGAACAAACAGAAATACTGAGATTTGGAATATCATCAAAATACTGGAGAAAAAAATTGACATTTATTTTGAGAAAATATTGCAAATCAGCCACAATACACCAGTCAAGCGCATACACACATTAGTGCCATTTATCTGAGATCTTAGTAAATCACGGCCATAAACACACAGAAGCACAATTAGATTATCCAGATTGAAAAGTAACAGGGAAGAGGACGATGAAGAGGAGACAGAATGATATGTGGGGCATTATACGTGAAGGTTTGCGTTTTGTGTGATCAGTGGTGCATTAGACAGAGGCAGGCAGGAGTGTTGAACAGATGTGTGACTTGGCCAGGCGTAACTGATTTTTGCTGTAATTAATGAGCCCTAACGCAACACTGTTCAAGAGACTTCTCTCTTCTCCTCAGATCTAAATCAGAAGCATTAGACGTTACCATGGTGATAAAAGTAGACTGTTCAATGTCCATTCACACGATCATTGCTGGCCACCACTGAATAACTGATTCAAGAAAGTAAGCAAAAGACTGGCATATAATTGTTATACTGTACCATTCTCTATTTGAATGTAGCCTCTTAAAAAAAAAAGGAGTTTTGTATTCATATTTTTTTACCTCTCTCCACTGCACAAAATCTTTTAGCAGAATTTCATGCTCCCACGCCCTTGCTTTATGTAATCTCCTTTATTTAATTTCAGCTCTAATTTGTCGTCCCTGCTTCATTACTGCCTGCTCTGCTGGTCGGCCAGAATTGTTTTCCTTGCTTTGGTCGATGGAAAATGAGAATGACTTTTGGAGGCAGACTGACATTAGCATCATTCAATATTCACCAAAGGTCTCTCTCCACAGGAGGGGAGAGAACTGGCTGAGAACATTACTAACTCATTTCAGACATCAACCCCACAATTCCCCATCCCCCACCATTTCTTTTTTTTTTTTGCTTATGTCGCCCACCCTAAGGTACTTATCACAATTTTGTGGATTTATCTCTGCCCTAGCTCATGCATGCAGCTAATAAATATTCCGGGTTCAATACAAGTCAAGTCGTTTGCTGCAAAAATAATTCTGACACAACCATTGTCCAAAAATATGATTATAATAATAAAAAGCAAAAATCAAGGTTACAACAAAGCGGGAACGTTTTTAAGAACAGGAATGTGAAGCTTATAATTTTATGAAAGCATTTCCATTCATTTTTCGGTTAAAACTCGTATGTTATTTGAGCTGAAAAGCTGTTTAAACAATTTTAGTAATTTTAGTGTTGATTGCCTTGTGGAGTCATAGCAACAAAGTCGGCTCTTAAATTGTCTTCACTTTAGACAAGAAAAGGTTAGTAAGAGATTTGTTTGACTGAAACCATGTTAAAATACTGTATATATTTTTATGCCTTGTGGAAGTACAAGTATTTAAAATTTCGTATTTTAACATTTATTTTTAACATTGTGCCACAAACACTAATCTAAACTTCAGGAAACTATTATAAGTGGATATTTCGCATGAATAATGTAAAAATGTATGGTTTTTGTTTTTTAAAAAGTAAGCAAATCAGCCACCAATTTGCCAAAATATCACATTTCTGCAAATCATCATGCGACTTGTGTTTCTTCCCTTAAAAACCAAGTCACATTTCTCTTGTCAACTCCAAAGTGTCTTGTAGACTATTCTTTATTACTTTAATTCTTCATATTATTATTTAATCATATCCATTTTATCTTATTAATAGCATTTATTGCAAAGCTTAAGCCTATACTTAAGGCTGAAGCACATAAGATGCCCATCTTATCTGCCTATTCTAGCTAATCCATCTAGGTCTGACTGACATTGTGTGTGTATCATCTGTCCTTGAGAGGGTCTATATACATTAAGTCAAAGGTTTACTAGAGTGCACGGCTTCACGTCAAAAAGGGCTTCGTCCTCTGCTACATCACATGTCATTATCACAACGGAATGAAGGTTTAATGGCCTCGTAAATGATGTCAGTGACTAGGATTGTCATTTTTCCCCGGCTGTCGAGCTGGACAGAGTCCACACTGGCACACATGCTCTGAGCACACATCTGCTGTGTGCAACTGGCCCATTAGCGCAGCCCTCAGCTATAGAGGTCAAGCATCCCATTCTGGCCAGAAAAATAATACAGCACAGACACATGGCCTATCATTCTGTGTTAAAGCTAATTAACACACTCACTCCCACACACACATACAAACACAGACAACATGAGTGTTCCCAAATAACTAACTGAACAAATTAGTTCACTATACCCCGTCAGTTTTGTTTGTCAGTTATATACATATGTTTATATGCATGCCACAATTTATGACAAAAATGATTATGATACCTTTAAATGAGTTATTCAACAGAAATCAGGAGTAACCATATTTCTCTATCTATACATCTTTTAATAAATATTAATAAAGTCTGCCATACATTTAAAATGATCAAAGCCATACCTTGGCAGTCTCACAATCTTTTCAAAATCATACTAATATGCCAAGTTTGGTGCTCAGATTTCTCAGTTTTATCAATGTTGAAAACAGTTGCACTGTTTAGGCTAATATTTGCCTGGAAACCATTATAATTGTTGAAACCTTGGAACGGTACTATATATTTACTTTATATTTAATCATTTATTATATATACTCAATACAATCATTTAATAACTGTACAAATGTAAAACTTTCTAACAAGTTAAAAAAAATATTTGAATGTAGGCTGACAAAAATATCCTGTTTTGAAATCTTTGAATTTAAATGTGACTCCCTACATTTACATTTCAACAGCACCTATTGGGCGTTCAGAAACTTGGTTTGCCCAGGTAATAGGAAATAGTATTTCCATCAGAAGAACTAATAATATTACAGAAATGTGAAAAGTCATATGTTTCGGTCAATGTGTAGCACCTGCCACTATACATATCTCCTAGTTAGCAAAGAGTAACTGCAGCTCATTTCTGGGAAGGTCTTTTAAAGGTACAGCAAAAAAAATGTCAGTGAAACAAAACGATTTGGTTACAAAAACTTCACCTGATATCATAAATGGGCATTAAGAGGACGGGGTCCAGTATTTGACAAGCCAATTTGATTGCATAGTTTGAAGAATAAAGGTCCTCATGGAAATAGAAACCACAACTGGAAAAGCACATGACACAGCAAACATTGCTGTTAAGTGCTAAGTAAGCATTTTTAAGCAGCTCCAATTGATGGAGATATTTTATGATGCTACAAATTCAGTGACCTATCGATGATTTGGTGCAAGAAATGCACAGAGAAAAATTATTTCCTGGTAAAGCATGTGACCAGAATTCTTCTTATCACTGAAGGATTATTGATATGTGGACAAAAGGAACAGATCAGATGTAATTAACAATAGAGAGTGGGAGATCAGCTGATGTAACCCTCTAGAGTACAGCTCAGATTAGAGCAGCTGCAGGTTTTCTAGATTTTGATCTGCTGCTCCCTTTTAGTGATTTTCTTTGAGGTGTGTAAATATACACAGAAGACTAACTGATTGAATCAAATAAGCTAATTTGTGATATTGACCATCACGACTTTTGTCCAATCAGTGCCATGTTTCACTCAAGTTAGGCTATTTATATAATATGCAACTAAAATCTGTATGTTAAAAAAAGAATGCATATTTTCAATAAAGCATTCTCACTGACAGTTTTTTTGCCATTACTGTACATACAGTATACACATAATTCCAGTCCATTTGTTACTTAAAAGAATATTTTTCCTTTCTTACAGTGAGCCGTTTTAACCCAGTATGAACGCTTTCAGATTTAACATAAATTTTCCTCTCAGCTGTGCTCCTTCCTGAAGAATAATGTTCATGAAGAGCTTCAGTGAAGAGCTTCAGGATTTAGGTCTTGTCACAGCATGGAGACAGCACTTGTCAGAGTAACTTAATTACATTTGACGATGGATGTATCTCTGTGCTTCTATTACTAGACTTTACTGCTGCATTTGACACTACAGATCATAATATCCTTTTTCAAAGGTTTGAGAACTACTGTATGTCAGCATTTGCTTGCCTGGTTTATACCTCACCTGTCAGATTGGAGCAGATCAATTTTCTTTTCTTTTTTTTTTTTTTACATTAGCTGGCTGTAAAAAGGGTATTACGGGCTGGATGACCTGCAATTGTCTTTTGCTCATCTTTAAGGAATCATCTCTTAACTATATAAATCTCAATAAAATGTACCAGGTTCACAAGAGCAATTTCTGTTTTGATGGTTTTATGTACTACAAGATGTGGTGTCATAGCTGACAGTAATCTAAAGGTGCACTTAGAATTTCCCCCCTCATTAAAAAGTTTTACAAAAAGAAAAATCTGGAGATGAACTCCCAGTTTTTTGAGATCACAGAACCAGCAGAAAAATACCATCATATAACAAACCAAAAATACTAAGTGCACCCTTGAATGTTGAAAGTACACTTAAATAATCAGACTTCTATATTTAGGCCTATAGTTAACATTTATGTATTAATTGCTTATGAAATGTATTCATTTGAATAGTTTTAACTAATAAAGTTAATGTGACGCACATTTGTCAATCATATATAAACGAAATATAAGAATACAAAATTTATGTGACAGTACTAATCAACCTAATTTATTGAAAATACAAGTATCGATTCATTTATTACATGTAAACTTCACACATTGTAAATAAATCTTCCTTGCTACGCGACTACCCGTATTTAAACCATGTTCATACTGATTACATTTATTTTTACAATTAAAAAAGGAATTTGAATGAATACATTTTATTGATAATTACTATTTAGATGCAATGCATGCAAGTAAATGCAAAAACAAATATTTAGCAATAAACTATTATTTTTTTCTTTAGCTTAATGAAAAAGAATCATGCTTTCAATATCTGATTTGAGGTACTGGGTTAATGGATTCAATACTGCAACTTCCTTCGAATTATATAATCCACAATATATTTATCCATAATGAAGCTTTAGAAGGTCTAAAACACAGCAGCCAGAATTCTTGGATCCATAAAAATTTAGCACAGCAAGCCTATTTTATCCCCTGTGCACTAGCTACCTGTTCAGCGTCTTATTGACTTTAAAATACTGCTATTGACATGGTCAGCTCTAAACAATCTAGCCTCCAGTACCTGAGAGATCTCCAACGTCTTATAGCCTTTTGCACCCCCTACAGTAACAAAATGCAGGTGTTTTACCACTACCAATAATAAAGAAATACAGAGAAGGAAGAGCCCTCACTTACGTGGCTCCTAAACATTGATAGTGTTGGGAGTAATGCTTTACAAAAGTAATGCATTACAGTAATAAATTACTTTTTGCTGTAACGCAGTAGTGCAAGGCATTACTAATCAAGTTTCAGTAATTTTTTACTCGGTACATGTTCAGTAAAGCTTGCGTTACAACGCACTTTTAGCCTCAATTTTTATTGTTCAAAAAACAGCAAGACACAAGATATTAATTATAAAAAAATGCTGCAAGGCAGCTCTATTTTCTGTTTGTGGTCAGTTATTATCCATGTGTGGTGTACAGGTTTGTAAATGAATATTAAAGTACAGCTTCTAATATATACAGTATGTGCAGAGCAATGTATTTAATTCATCTCTGTCTCGCTGGGGTAACCTTGTATGCGTGACGTGGACAAGTGAAGGTGTATTTAGGGCAGGTTTTACAGGAGTGAACCTATTAATAGGGTCTACAATTATTTGGGTGCACTAACAATATCTTGAACAGAAGCGCTTCACAAAAATTTACCGAAACTCAGCGAAAAAAGACAAATACAAAAAGCTTTAAATGACCACTTAACAAAACAAAATAAAAAAATCTTTCATTATAATTTTAATTCATAAAGATGGTGCATCGGGGAAGATGGAATGTATGTAGTCAGGAAATGTATCTTTGTGACATGGACTCAGAAAACACTAAATAATTTAAATATATCAGGCTACTTTTGCTGGTGCTGTGACAAGCTTTAGTCTAGAGGTCTGCATTCCCGCAGCTGTACCGCGGGAGCCGCGGGACCCGACGAGACTTCTTGCGGCGCGGGAATAAATTCCCGAATAAACCGCGGATGCGGTCGGTAACGCTGGTGTAATTTGAACGGGAGCGGGCGGTCTAACAATTTAGCGTTCCCGATGTTTTTTTTTTGGAAGAGCATATCTGTCATTTCCTCATTCGTATAGAGCACAGGTATGACTTTTAAGCATGCTGAGTGCATGGACCAGTGTTTTGGAGCGTGCATTTTATTTGTACAGTCTGTGCGCGCATAAGAGCGGCTTTACCAACAGTTAAGATGCGCTGTCCTTGAAGGACTTTCAGCTTGCATTAGAAAACGGCCAGTTTATTGGTAGGAATCCCACATC
>JAUMHP010000062.1:9142467-9155109 GCA_032361065.1 Enteromius trimaculatus | reverse complement strand
TTATCTGTTATCTCTCTCTTTTGGTAGTACACAATTTAAATGTGAGATTTTGGAACCGGATCTAAATTTAGCGGGAATGGTCGGGTCGGGTAGAAAAGTATTCTAAGCGGGCAGCGGGTGAACACAGACTGATTATACAGCGGGAGCGGTCGAGTGCGGGATAAAACCTCGCGGGAGCGGGACTAAAAAAACGATCCCGCGCAGTCCTCTACTTTAGTCTATTGTGTGTGTTTGAATGCAGAACTCTTCAGCTGCGCTGATGCACACTCTCTGTAGTTATTTTGGTGAAAGTAACTCAAAAGTAATACAGGAGTCATGTAACACGATACAATTTTGAATCAGTAATATTGTAATGTAAGGGAATTACTTTTAAATAACAGTAACAAGTAATATTTAATGTATTACAGTTTGGAAGTAACTTTGGAAGTAAGCACATAACTGAACTTTGGGACAGCCACACATCGTCCTTCTCTCATCTCTCATGTGTGAGGATCTGAACCTGTGAGAATCTAGCTTGTTTGTTATCCTCTAGCTAGCATTACAACATAAACGGCTGTTTAAGGAATGCAAAAAGAGGATAAACTGCTCACTTATTTTGATATAAAAGTCTTAAAATGACCCTATAATGGGTTCTGAAACGTTTTGGTTTGGGGAGTCTCCAATAAAAGGTTGACATGCATGCAAAGTCAAAAAACACAACATTGTCTTATAATATACATTTATTTTGACCTTATTTACTTAATGACTCCCACAGGATTTGCTTAACCATTCATTTTTCTAAACCCCTGATGCTAATCTTAGCAGATTGGTCATTTTCATGTCATCATGCCTGTAATGACTGATGAAGCAGAGTTTGTGAGTGCAGCTGCTTTGTGTACAGCGTTACCGGGGAAATCGTTATTTTAACGGCTTCAAAAGTGGCACCTAGTGGCAACGAATGAATTTGCATTTTCATTCAATGTGAACCCACAGGTGGGTAGAAACATGCTAATGTGTCATGGTAAGGTAAACATAAAACTGATTGGGATTCATTTAAAAAATATTTTCATTCACCTAGAAATATTTCAAAAATATTTTCATTCACCTAGAGCTGTGTTAAACACTGCATGAAAAGTAACTTTCAAAAAACCATAATAGGGGCACTTTAAACTTAAAAATGAAAAGAAAAAAACCCTTCAAAGCCGGGTTTCTCAAGCGTGGTTTTATGAAGGACCAAAGTGGTTCATGCATTGCATATAAAGAAATAATATACAAAGATTCCTGCATTACAGTTTTTCTGTATGATAGCTTTTGTGACAAACACACCATAAGTCTTGTATTTTTCTTTCTCTAATATGAGCTGTTAAAGGATTTATGCTTAAGAAAACTTTTGTACTCACCTTCATGTGGTTCCAAACCTATTCCAAAGATATTTTTTTATATCCGTCTTTCCCCTGAAAGTCAATGTAACCAAAACTTAAAAAAAACAAACAGATGCAGCAAATGATGAAAAAATTTGAGAACTGGAGCGGTCTGATTCATTCAATTTTGTATTGCGGATCGATAGCTTCTTAGAAGAGCTAGAGCAAATATCAAGGTTTTAAGTCCAGAACAACTAATGCAGACATGATGTAAAACGTAGCAAAGTGTTGGAAGTTAGCAAAGTGGTTAGAAATACTAACACCACCTTTAAGTGCTCTAGCGAATGACCTTAAAAAAACAGAGTCGTTTAACCAGTCCAGACAATTTTTCAGTATTTGGAAAGGAAGCATTTACACTTGCCTTTCAGAAAAATATAAACTAACCAAAACGCAACTGCCAAGAGAAACAATAATCCTGTAGAAATACATCACTGGGTTGAATAATCTGAACTGACACCATAGTGACAAAATCTACACCACTTCCCAAAATAAAGGATCCTTGTGGTGAAAGCTTGAGATGGTGTCAGAATTTTCCGATACAAGATGGTACAATCTCAAGAGACCCTCATCTGAAGGACGAACATGCACTCGAAGATGCCAGAATCTAGCTAACATAACAACCCCCTTGAGCTTAAGACTCCATGACTTGATTCCAAACCCAGTGAGCTGTCTAAGTAGGCAGCATTTTAAGGCATTGTAAGACACAAAGGCTGTGCCAAAAGGCAAAGAGCATAATTGCACTGCCTTGTCTGGGAGCATCACAAGTATCCCTCACAGAGAAGGCAATCCAACAAGGCAGCTTGCTAGGTTTTGGAACAGAGGCGACATCTGATCTTTTGGGTAGCTTTTAGAGAGGTCTGCCAACAGCTTGGCCAGACCTACCATTGAAGATTTAGTCCGGCCATTTGTGGACCACCACTCTTCTATTCTTCATTCTCAGATCTGTGAAGAGCCAGTTTGAACATGATCAAAGTAAACAGAAATACAAACAAGCTTTTGGTTTTGTATTTAACCAAATCAATGCAACATGGGCAGCCATGGAGTACAACAGTGGGCAGGTGTTCTCCTGTATCTGTTTTATGTACAGTATCTGCAGCCTAGTGCAGATATTTTTTAGATGATCATCATTTGCACCAGCTTATGGCCAATTCAGTTTATTAAGCTAGTTAAGGAAAACAACAGCCAACCAAACGCACTAAATCACTGTAGAAGTCTTAAAAATATACATTTAAAATATAATGACTATTTCATTGAAGCTTGTTTGATGTCTAAAATTTTCATACATTATCTTTTAAAAGTTTAATCACCAAGTTTCTGTCAAAAAAGCAAATATTGTCAAATATTACTAAAATTAAAGTAACTGCTTGTTTTAATATAAAATGTTATTTGTTTCTTCAGCAGCCATTACATGTCAAATGATCTTTAAGAAATCATTTTAATAAGCTTATTTGCTGCTTAAGAAATATTTCTTAATTAGCTTTGTTAAAAACATTTTGAAAAACAACTGTCGGAAAATGTGATATTTTTTCAGGATTCTTTAATGAATGTGTTACACCGGTGGCTCCTTCACCTCCTCCTTCGGATCATCAGACAGAGGCAGCACCGGCGTACTAACCGGTCTATTCGAACTCCAATTCCCAGCATGCCTCATTCCTGGGTCTGATTGCACGCACCTGTTGGTTCCCACGCCTACCGTTCATTACCTGCTGCATTTAAGCAGCGTGCACATGGGAGCGTTTATTTTCTGATTGCTATTCTGTGTATTTTGACCTTGGACTGTTCCCGGTTTCTGTGATTGATATGTGCCTGCCTCTAACTCTGCCTGTGACCCAGACTCTTCTCAAGATCATCTCTGATATTGTCTATTCTGACCACGCCTGTACGACTATTCTCATTAAAAAGCTGCAAATAGATCCCTCTACGTCTGCTGTGTCGTTACACAAGACTTCGCCAACACAAGATTCAGCAGCTTACCTTCAACTATCAACGGAACTCACGGCTTAGACCTCACAGCTCGTCTCACCATGCAACTAGAACGGCTTACAAAACTGACGGAGGAACTCGCACAAGCCGTGCGCGGTTTACAATCACCCGCTGCACCTGTTCCAGTTCAAGCCGCAGCTCGAGAGCTCACGTCACCACCACCAGCTGCGGTTAATCCTCGACTGGCATTTCCTGACAAAGACAACGGAACTCCAGATAAGTGTAATGGCTTTTTGCTTCAATGCTCACTGTTTGTTGAACAACAACCCACACTGTATTCCAGCGAGAGCAGCCGTATCGCTTTTGTTTGCTCTCTGCTCTGGTAGAGCGTATGGGCAACTGCAGTTTGGCGATCAGATGGATCATCTTTCTCCACATTCTCTGCCTTCCTTCAAAGCTTCCGAGAAGTGTTTGAACACTCCAGCGAGGGAAGGGGTGCCGGTGAACAACTTCTCGCGCTTACACAGGGGAAGCGCTCAGCTTCTGATTATGCACTTGCATTCTAAACGTTCGCCGCTCAGACACAGAGGGTGGAGGACACTTTGAGAACGCTCTTTCGTAAAGGATTATCGAAGGAGTTACAGTCTGAACTCGCTTGCCGTGATGAGGGCAGAACCCTGAACAAATTAATTGAACTGGCCATTCACATTGATAATCTGCAACGCTCTCATCAACACTTCTTTGCTCTGAGTCGTTACAAGTTTCGAAACCACCAACAAACCAGAACCTATGCAACTGGGCAACACTCACCTCACTCTCGAGGAACGAGAACGCCGTATCCAGAACAGTCCTGTTCTATGCCTGTACTGTGGTCAGGCTGGTCACATTATCTCTACCTGCCCTGTAAGTCCAGCTGAAAACCATTCGGTGAGTCAATGCTCTTCTCACTCAGCTCCACTAGTTTTATAATTCCTGTTCATATTAACTATCAAGGCAGAACTGTTTGTACCGAGGCACTATTAGATTCAGGAGCTGGTAACTTTATAGCATATTCTTTTGTAAAACTGTATAAGATCAGACTGACACCCTGTCACTCCTCCTTGACAGTGGAGGCGCTAGATGGCCGGCCTCTGGCAGAGGGCCATGACGTTAACATCACAAAGGAAGTACAGTTGACAGTGGGAAGTCTTCATACTGAGACTATCCAGTTTTACGCCATCCAGTCTAACAAGCATCAAGTCATCCTTGGTCTGCCTTGGCTTCAAACCTACAAACCTCTGATCTCCTGGAAACTTGGGCAAATCACCTGTTGGGGTCCCTGCATCAAACAAGCTTCATGTACACGTGCCATCAACACGATTCTACCCAGCACCAGCACGAACCCAATGAACTCCCCTCTGAATATTCTGATCTACAACTAGCCTTTATTAAAACCCAAGCAGCTCAACATCCTGAACACAGACCCACAGACTGCGCCATTGATCTTCTTCCTGGTACTACTCCTCCCAAGGGCAGAATATTCCCCCTATCCCAACCTGAATCCGTGTCTATGAAAGCATACATCGAGGAAGAATTAACTAAGGGCTTTATTCAACCATCTACACCCCTGGCATCTGCAGGGTTCTTCTTTATAAAGAAGACGGATGAAGGTCTGAGACCCTGCATTGACTACCGTGGGTTGAACGAGGTAACTGTCAAGTTTCATTATCCCTTACCTCTAGTACCAACCACCCTTGAGCAGCATCGCCAGGCCGGGTTCTTTACCAATCTCAAATCATGCAGTGCCTACAACAGAGCGGTCCTTCAGAGGTTGATCAAGCACAAACTTTATGCCAAGGCTGAAAAATGTGAGTTCCACCAAAGTCTCTTTTCTGTGTTATGTGATCAGTTCAGAGGGAGTGGCCATGGACAATCAAAAAGTTTCCGACGTATTAAACTGACCTCAACCTACCACTCTCAAAGAACTTCAATGCTTCTTAGGATTTGCAAACTTCTACCGGCACTTTATCAGAAACTGCAGCATCATTGCAGCTCCTCTCACTGCCATGACCAAACACCAAGCTAAACGCCTTCAATGGTCAGACAAGGCCACCAAAGCTTTTAACCACCTCAAGTCCCGCTTCACATCAGCCCCCATCCTCAAAAACCCTGATCCACAAAAAACATTTATTGTCGAGGTTGACACTTCAGACAAGGGGGTAGGAGCTATCCTGTCACAGCGTCATGGTGAGCCTGCTAAATTGTTCACCTGTGCCTTTTTCTCCCAAAAATTATCACCCAAAGAACGCAACTATGATGCGGGGAACCGTGAGCTTTTGGCTATTAAACTCACTTTGGAGAAATGGTGGCACTGCATTGAAGGGGCACTTCATCCATTCACCGTACTGACTGATCTAAAAAAAACTCTGAGTATCTCCGGTCAGCCAAGCGACTGAACCCACGTCAGGCTCGTTGGGCCATGTTCTTCACACGGTTCAATTTCATTGTTACCTATCGCCCTGGGTCCAAGAACACAAAGGCAGATGCTCTCTCTTGCCAACATGACTACACTACTCCTGTCAGTGATCCTGAAACCATTCTGCCCGAAGGAATTCTCCTTGCACCTTTTCAATCGGGCATTACCACTGAGATCGACCAACACAACAGGGATAACCCACCTCCACTTGAATGCCCTGCTGATCGTATCTTCGTTCCCGAACCACTCAGACAATCACTTTTTACTAAAGTTCATGCCAACCCCAGTACAGGCCATCCCGGTATCACAGCCACCCAGGAGCTGCTGGAACAACGGTATTGGCGGCCCAATCTCCTACAGTATGTAATTCGCTTGATTCATGAATGTAACCTCTGTCAAATCTCCAACTCATCTCGTCACCGACCTGCAGGGCGGAACATCACCCATTCCACAACATCCCTGGTCTCATATCACCTTGGACTTGATCACTGATCACAAGTCTCAGGGGTATACCACTATCCTCATGATCGTGGATCATTTTTCCAAAGTTTGTCACCTGATATCTCTGCAAAAACTTTCCTCTGCTTTAGAAACAGCAGAAACTCTTTGCAACCAAGTTTTCCGGTTCTATGGGCGACCAGAGGATATAGTCTCGGATCATGGGCCCCAATTCACGTCTCGACTCTGAAAGGCTTTCTTTGAGCACCTAAACGTCAACAACAGAAGTTGTTAGTTTCCTCCGAACCTACTGCCACAATCAACCCACGGATTGGAGTCGTAACCTCTTCTGGGCGGAATATGCACAAAATTCCTTAGTGAAAACATCCACTGGATTAACCCTGTTCACGTGTATCCTGGGATACCAACCTCCACTCTTCTCCTGGTCTGGGACACCCACTAATCTTCCTGCTGTCAACGACTGGATGCAACACAGCAAACAGATCTGGTATCAAGCTCATGTACACCTCCAGCAAGCCATCCGACATCAACAACATCAAGCTAACCGCCACAGACGACCTCATCCTCAGTATGCCCCTGGCCAGTGGGTTTGGCTCTCGCCCAGGGATATCAAGTCATCTCACGTTTGCCACAAACTCAGTCCCAGATATGCTGGCCCTTTTAAAATTCTTAGACAGATTAATCTTATTTCATTTCGATTGGACTTACCCCCTAATTCTCGTATGTCTCCTTTCATTCATGTTTCCTTGTTGAAACCGGCTGATGAACTGCGAGGAGTGTCGGAGGAGGAGACCACCCAATAACCCCCCGAACCCACGGTATTCGACAACGGAGAGGTGTACCGGGTAAATGAGTTGATCGACTGTGTCTGTAGATCGACCCTCGGCCCTGTGGACGACCTCTGCGCCACCCACCCCCTCACACCAGGAGGTGTTCGCAGGAAGGGGGCTCTGTTACACCGGTGGCTCCTTCACCGCTTTCTTCGGGTCATCAGAAGGCGGCATCACCGGAGTACTAACCGGTCTATTCAAACTCCAATTCCCAGCATGCCTCATTACTGGGCCTGATTGCACTCACCTGTTGATTCCCACGCCTACCATTCATTACCTGCTGCATTTAAGCAGCGTGCACATGGAACTCTGTGCGAAGTCTTGTTTTGCTACTGCTAACATTTCTGAGCGTTTATTTTCTGATTGCTATTCTGTGTATTTTGACCTTGGACTGTTCCCTGTTTCTGTGATTGATATTTGCCTGCCTCTAACTCTGCTCATGATCATCTCTGATATTGTCTATGCCCCTTCTGACCATGCCTATACGACTATTGTCATTAAAAAGCTGCAAATGGATCCCTCTCAACTGCTGTGTCGTTACAGAATGCAAAGCTTAAAAACAGCATAGTTTTGTAACATTATAAATGCCTTTACTGTCACTTTTGATCACATGAATGTGTCCTTGCAGAATAAAAGTATTAATTTCTTTATAAAAAAAAAAAAAAAAAAAAAACTTACTGACCCAACCACTTGAATGGTGGTGTATCTAAGATCATTTATCAAAAATAAATAAAAAAAATAAATTGCAGAATGAAATATGTAATGGAATATCATACTTTCACAAGAAATTCTTGAGTTTTTTTAAAATGAAGAAAATCTACTGGTTACAAAAACCTAATTGTTTAAATTCAGCATAATACAGCCTTTACACTCTTCTGCTCCAACCTCAGCTTCATTATCAACACAAAAAGGTATGGTTATAATGCCCGTACATCATTAAGCGCAACATATTTTCATTTCACAGCTAATTATTGGCAAGTATGGAAAGTTGATTTAATATCCTGAGGAATAAAATTCTAATTGGTAAAGTAGTGTGATTCAGTGTTTGAGGTGATATTTAAATGAGGAGGTTTTAATAAACCTGAAGCTTAAACTGTAGCGAGAGCAGCAGAGAATGTGTGTATATGCAAATCAACATCTGAAATAAGGCAATTAAAACAAGATGGGGATCTGCTCTCTCTATTCACACTAAGTCGGTCAAGGTTGTCCCCTGAGGTCGGCATGGCACCTCTAACAGGCAGGAAGTACCGCGAGCGAATGCAGACACCTCTGCCCCGCCAGAGGGCATCCCTCTGTTCGCCCCTCGAGAGGTCAAGTGTTGAGTTTCATGTAACCACAGAGGCCCGCTTTTCAGAGCGTGTCCACGACAGGCTGTAAAGCCTGAGGGAAAGACCAACAGATCAGCCTTATACTTCTGTCAGACTGTAGAAATAGTACTTTGTCAAAAAGAACTCTTCCAGGCGTCCCTTCTCTGTTTTCCAGACTGTCAGATACTTCATACTGAGTGACCAGACAGCAACTCCGTGCCTCATGAGCCAGACCTGTTTTAGGGTGGATTACTTTAGTTATCTCTAAATCAGTGTGTCTCCACCACCCTCTGCTGTGCTGAGCCTCACACTGTGCAGGAGGATCTGGTGGGATTCTGTGAGTCACGGTGTGCGAGAATCTCACCACCTTCTTGGACTACACAGAGTGCAGGACAAAAAAGGCAGAGAAAATGAGGGATACATGAGTGGGAGTTTATGATTTTATTTGCACAGGCAATTAAGGCTGACTAGTTTATAAATTCAGATGCTTGTTTGTGTATGACTGTTTCCCCCCATGTAGGATGCGTAATCGTGAACTCCTCTGTGGCCATCTTGATGGAGGCTGCTTAATGTTGGCTGGCTGAACACTGCTGCAACTATTTAAAGAAAGAAGTTGAAAAGTTCTGCATAACGTCACGGTGTGTAGAACAACTTGTGATAAGTAGAGATAACATGCGACAGTGAGACGTAATGGTTTATAAATAAACTCAATCCTGTCCCACTTTAAAATGGTGAGAGGTTTAATCAAGCCTTAGCAGAGACACAAACTATGAGATCTAATAAAAATGCTTTTATTTTGCATTTTGTGCTAACACTTTAGAATAGGTAACACTTGTTAACTATTAACTACGACTTTTCCCTCAGTAGGCATTTTATTTGTTGCTTATTAATAGTTAGAGCAGTAGTTGTTAAGTTTAGGTATTGGGTAGGATTAGGGCTGTAGTATAAGGTCATGAAGAATAAGGCATTAATATATGCTTAATTAGCACTAACAAATGGCTAATATTTTAGTAATACGCATGCTAATAAGCAACTAATAGGTGTAACCGTAAAATAAAGTGGTAGCATATTTTAATTTCAAATTATACTATCAGCATGGCAGAGTGAATTTGTGTTTAAATTTGAAAACATTTCTAAATATCTTTGGACACCTTTAATAACAGCAGCATGAGCTATTGAATATGAATGCCTCAAGGTTGAAAAAAAGGCTTAAGAACACCATTCAGTTGGTAAAGCTTTGCGTTAGCAACACCAAGACTGTTGCTATGTCCAAAACTGCATACTGCTCTACTATATCTATATCTAGGTCAAAAACGGTATGTGAAAAATTTTGAATTTCTGGATAAAACATACATATGACGCAGAACATACTTTTTTTATGTTGCAAAATAATTAATAAAAAGAAGTAGACTAACTTGCAATTTCAGACACAGCCCAAGAAAAAAAAAGGTGTGGAATGATGATCCACTTAACTGTTACTTTTGGAGGAAAGGAAAGGAAAGGAAAGGAAAGGATGTGACATGTGGCCAGGTATGGTTTCCCATACTTGGAATTTGTGCTCTGCATTTAACCCATCCAAGGGCACACACAGCAGTGAGAAGTGAACAAGCACACACACACACACACACACTATGAACACACACCCGGAGCAGTGGTCAGCCAATGCTACAGCACCCTGGGAGCAGTTGGGGGAACGTTGCCTCGCTCAAGGCTCTCACCTCAGTCATGTTATTGAAGGTGGAGAGAGGGCTGGTTATTCACTAACCCCACCCACAATCCCTGCTGGACCTGGGACTTGAACCCACGACCTTTTCGGTTACAAGTCCAACTCCCTATCCATTAGGCCATGACTGCCCCGTTTTTCTTTTTTTTTTTTGTTTGGTAAAAAGAAAAACCATACATTATGGTGCCTTATAATGGCATATTATTATCTATCTATTATTAACCCTCCATGATATTCACACTCCATGTTGAAATATATTGTGGATATAAATGCAAGTCCTTGTGGCATAAATTGTCCACTAAATGCAAAAAAATAACATTTTAAGTTTATTTAAAATATTTTATATTTATTGCAGTATTTCAATACGTTTTATATATATTTATTTCATGTTCCCTTTTTATGATTTTTTGTGCATTTTTATAACATTCAGACCTTTTTTTTGGATTTTCAACTTCTGGGTCCCATTTAATACTGTAAATGACAATATACTAAATATAACAATATTAGATAATAATTACAGAAATAAAACAGGAATACATTTTATCTGAGAATCAAGCACATCCTTGCTGTTGCTAGGTACATGTTCTTCTGTTTCAGCTGACCAGGTTGAAGAAAGGGAGGAAACCATACAAGGCCCAAATACCAAATTTCGAATGAATACTAGAATCAGCTATACAGAGTACAAATACAGAGTAGAGCAGCTTAATATAAAAAAGCACATTCCTTTATGTTGGTCTGAAGCCCTGAAGATGAACCATCCATATGCTATTGTTTTTCTAGTTTTACTGAGAAACCACTAGGGCTTTCGGCCCACACTCACTGGATCGAACATGCATTTGACCAGGTCGTTCAGAGTAGCCAGTAGGATGGGACAGGAATCGAAGCAAAGTGAACCTATGAACAAAAGAAGGGTAATGGCTGCAAAAAACACACTGACCCCAAACATGCACACACACACACACGCATTTTAACTTCCTCTCACACGGCATCAACTAAAGCCCTAAATAAACGCGCTAATAGATGTTTTAGTCATCGTGGATGTGGAACTTCTGAGGACCTCCTCAGTAGTGCCTAGATGATGAACTCCATCAAATACACCTCCGGCACATCTATGACAGCAGAAACGGAGGAGAAGAGAGCACCTCTGCTTTCCACTCATATTCCTAGGTGCTGTTACCATGGCAACAGCCTCCTAATATCCTACGGCAAGGTTTCCACGGCAGGCTCTCTCTGCACCCATAATCAAAGGCACATATTTGCTCAGTCAAATCTAGATCTCGTCCAATCCAGCTGTTCTGTAAACATCAGTGATGACACACTCTGACTTGATGGGCCACAGCATTCACTTGCACATTAGCATATTTTCAGGGGGGAGCAATGAAGACGTCAAATGTCAGATAAATGTCAAAATGCAATAAAATACTGAGCCTTTAAATCTTTCATTTGATGCAGAATGAGACACGTGCTGGTTTCACTCCTGCAGTGTAACCATATTATCTCTAATGCGTTTGAGATATTTAACAACTGAAACACAGGGCAGAATTTAGTGCGCACAATTCCTGCAGAAACACTTAGATGATAACGGTAATTACAGAGGCGGAGGATCGTATTGCTGTCGCCCTATGTACTATACTGCAGAGACTGACGTGTGCTCAGCAGTACTGCCCTATGCCTCTGCTAAAGATTAAGGAGAGCAAATCAATGCCATTTACAGTGCTTATCAAGGGATACGTCAGTCTGTCCCAATTCTGAATTTATTTTGTGCGTGGAAACCTTTTGAAGAATGTTCACGTTGCTCTTTTTTCATACAATAAAAGTGAATGAGAACCAGAAATAGGACACCATAAAAGTAGGGTTGCACAATTATGACAAAAAGTATGACATAATTGTTGACTGAAATTGTAATTGCGATTATAATTACGATTATCACAATTTACACTGAATGATGTTTATACCATTATTTAAAGCAACTGCAAGCCATATTTTTACATAAGCTGAAAACACTAACTGAAAAACCTTTATTGCTTTTCTATAGTAATGTAAATGTTAATTATACACCGGTTACATTTGTAAGTAAGGCAAAACTATGAATCGTATTATAATGGTATGCTACAAAAAATAACCTGTAGAAAAAAAAAACACATCTTAAGCACGCAGAATAACAGCTAGACTTTGAACGATTAATTGCTACTTTGAATTATTAAATCATTGGGGCATTGGTAATTGTAATTGCGATTAGCAACATGATTTGTGAATCGTGGCCATGATTTAATTAGGGATGCATGATAATCATCGGCCGCTATGTTAGCGCATTTTGTCAATAAGGAAAGTAATCGGCGGTAATTGCCATCACATGCGTGATTTCACACTGAGATGTACTTACTACACACATTGATTGATAAGCTGCGCAAATCCACGCTGATAATGAACGCAGATATGTGAACATTGACTATTGTGACGGTGATTGTGATCAGCGCCGCCCTGGCAATCATCATTCCACACCTGGAACCCATCTGCCCGGGCCAATCGATCACGGCCGGACGAG
>JAUMHP010000062.1:9127499-9142367 GCA_032361065.1 Enteromius trimaculatus | reverse complement strand
CCTCTGCTACGGGCTCTGGAGGATCGGGCCAATCTGGCAGCAGGTCCTCTGCTACGGGCTCTGGAACTGCCCGGACTGGAACGGGCATTGGAACTGGAACAGGCTCTGGAACGGCCCGGACTGGAACTGGAGTGGGCTCTGGAACTACCTGGACTGGAACGGGCACTGGAACAGGCTCTGGAACTGCCCGGACTGGAACGGGCACTGGAACTGGAACAGGCTCTGGAACTGTCCGGACTGGAGCGGGCTCTGGAAAGCGCTCAGGCAGCGCAGAAGACTCTAGATGGCGCTCTTGCTGGGCGGGAGACTCAGGAGGGCGCTCTTGCAGCGCGGGAGACTCAAGATCCTCCTCCTCGGCTGCCATCCTAAGAGCATGGAGGCATTTCTCCATAACCATCCTCGATTCCGCGAGAGACAGAATCGGAGGAAGTGAGGTCGGGATCGCAGGAGTCCCATACGGTAATCCATACCATGGCAGCATGACCGGAGCCGCGTTCCGCAGATCAAAGGAGCAAGGGGATTTCGGCAGCGGACCACGCCGAACATCGCGCCGGCTTCCTGGCGAAAGACTCCTCCAAAACGGACCGGGATCCGCGAAGATGTGCTCGTTCATTTTGTTGAACGCCATCCTCTAGTTGAGGTATGGTTCTGTGACGAAGCAGTGTTTTTGCAGTTCCTCTTGTGAGGCAAGGAGCAAGGGACGCGGAGGAATAAATGCAAATGGTTTATTCAATTAACACATCTAAGAAAACAAAACAAAAGCTGTCGAGGCAGCAACGAGTGAGACATGCAGGGAAACATGCAGTCAAACAAACATCATGACACTTTAACCAGACCTAAATGCAAACGAAAAGACATGGGTATTTAAAGATTAGACAAAAAGTGGAGACAGGTGCAAAAACAACAGGTGAGATGAATTAACTAATGAGGAAGCAACCAACAAGACAGGACTAAACCAAAATATGCAAAGACACGGGGGAGCACGAGACAGGACAGGAACAGAATGTAACAGTAGCAAAGTTAATAATTAAGTTTTGTTTTCAATTTGTTTCATTAATTTAAAGCTTGCTATAGGTAAAATTATCATGTCCTTTTGGTTTATTTTTGCTCCAGTTCAAGAAGCGAAGGCAGAAAATCATGTTTTGTTTATATTGCACACAAATAAAAGTACACTTCCAAATGATGTATCTTACCGTTATCTATAGGCTATTTTGTTCCCACTGAAAGAATAAAGGTGATTGCGCTGGTGCCTCCGTGTCCTGGAGAGAGCTTCCAGTCTCCGAACAATGTGGATATGCTAGGCTAGTGCACTTTTATCATAGTCAGGTTTAATGTTAAAACATTTTTATATGCTTTATGAATTATTTTAGTATGTAAGGCACATTGATTTTATTTTAAACGCATGTAAATGCACTCATTGACTCGGTGTAGTAAATGTGACTCAATGGGAAATCACGCACATGATGGCACTTACCGCTGATTACAGAACAAGCTGTACTGACAAAATGTGCATTGCATATCGGCTGATGATTGTTGTGCATCCCTAGATTTAATTTATTCTCTGTATTTAGTTAGAGGAGCTATGAACTGAAAAATATAAGAGGTCATTGTGCTATAAAAACATTCTCTAAGTTTCAGAACTCAAAACGTTCTCATTAATATATAAATAAGCTTATATTAAAGCCAGTTTCCAAAACATGCCACTCTATTGCGTAATAATGTGAATAAACACTGCTTCTCCAAAAGATGATCAACGCCTGCTTCTACATCACTGCCTGTTTAGCCTCGCCCACTGATTTGCACACATAATAGGTAAATGACAAAGCAGCAAATGCAGGTTAACCTTTGTGAAAAGCCAGACCCCATCAGTAAGTAATTCATTCACTTTATTATTTTCAAACGAGGCACAATTCCATGCAGGGTTTTAAAAAAGACAAACTAAAAAATTAGACTTTTCAACTGTTTCGGATCGAATGTCCATTTCCATCTGTAAAAGATGTAAGCTGTCAAACATACACAACTGCCATCCAATCATAGCAGTGTAGCAGAGTCTACAATATGCCACACCTATTCAAACAGAGCATTCCAATTAAGGAGGTTAAAAACAGGACGGAAAACTGCCTATTACTTATAAATTATGTTTTGGTTTTTTTGGTTTTTTATCTAAAAATCTTGATGTTATGGATCCTAGAGAACAGCGCAAAATAATAAAAATAGGCAGGTTTTTTTTTTTTTAAATCAAAATGAGGTGAATAAATTACCATAACAAAATAAAAATAAATTGAACAAAATAGTAAATTGTCGACATGATTTAAAAATGTATTAGTAAATAGTGGCCACAAATTAACAAGCTATTGGAACAAGTTCTTAATTCATGACCATATAATAACTCAGTGTAAAGCAAAAAAGACTTTAAAGGTCTTTAAACCAAAAGTTCTTTCATTACCCATATGGGCTAGATTCTGTTCTGCTTTGTTACATTGTCACAAACTGTCTTACAGAACCATACATAAATGTATATAAACAACAGTATAATATTACCACAATATCCTCAAGGCAGCTTGATAAACTAGAGTGGAAAAACACACTGACACACTGGGGTGTGACTTGTTTAACTGTGTTTTAGTCATATTGCCAGGCACTGCACGTCTAAAGGGCTTGTCGATGTATAGGTTTAATAAGAATCCCCAGCTGATGATAAGGACTCTCTGCGGTGGTCTTAAGTTAACTTACATGTATGCATTTCATCAGCAAACCACATCATGTTGAGTGAAATAAGGCATAGCATTAAAGTGATTTCACACGCAGGCACTGCCTGCAGAGTTAAATACCCTTGGTAACCTTGAATAACATGAACGTACACATAACGCAGCACTCCAAGCTGGAAACATACCATTAGCTGCTATTACATTAGGTCAAATTCTGCATGGTGCCAGCAAATCATTGTAAGTATAACTCACTCTGTGCCTGTGGGCACTGGAGAACATTTCGACACAAGTGTTTCCTACAGATTCTTTTTTTGCAGTGGAGGTGCCAAAACGCAGCTACATAGAGAAAGCAGAAACAGATCATGCAATTGAAAGTGGCCAAAAATAGGAGATAAGGACAGCTGTGTCTCATCAAGACTGACCAGAAACATAAGATAAGCAAGTACTCCAAGACAATATTTCCAGCTCTTTTTAAGCAAGACTTTTCAGCAATAGAGTCTAACCTGAGCCGCCTGTCACCTCGTGCCCACCCCAGTTTGCCATCATTGCAATCCAACACACTTCAACACACCGCCTAAGAACCTTGTGCTTACTATTCCCTTGACAAAGGCACTGGAGACTCTGTCATGTGAATTTTTATTTTAAAGTGGCTCTCCTGGGCATTTTGACTCCTTGTGCTCATTTTCATTCCCTGCCACATTATGTAATACAAAAGCTGATTTCTCCAGTGCCTTAAGGACTTTCAGCTCTCTCTTTAGGTATAATTAAAGAGATGTACTACAGGTCTCCCGAGTTAAAAAACGTCATTACTAGTATTTCCCCCATTTCTGCGGTCGAAAATGGGAATTAAGCTGGTAATTTCTGGGAAATCACTTTTCCTTTGATGTCATTCAAAAGTGTGTTTAACGCCTTGGAGGTATAGCGCTGAGAAAAAGTGTCCCAGCTAAGGAAAATGCATTTTTTTAAAGAACAAAAAAAAATTTAAATTGAGCAGATCAGGTACAATGTTAGTTAAGTTTCCTCTTAATTGCATCATTCTCAGATGTGTTCTATTCTGTCCCTCTACGAAGCTCCAGGGAGACTTGCTGCTACAGTAATAACAGGTAGAAGATGTTATTAAAGCAACTTGGCAACACAGCATCCCTTATTAAAGACAAGAAAACAATTGATGCTGCATCACAGAAAGAAGAAAATAAAAAACAAGAATGGGAAGGATAAAGCATTGTTCACATATAGTGGGCGTTGCTATAGTTTCCCCTGACAGTTATGGGCTCCTACCAGTTAGGTTTTCTAAATGACCTAATAAAATAATAGTAGTAAATACAATGTAAGTAAATACAGTAAAAGCTACAGGTCATTACATACCACTTCAGAGAATGTGAGATCAGTTAACAGCCAGATATGATCGCACATTATGACATTTGCGATCCTTTTTTTTTTTTTTTTTTTTGAAGGCAGAAGTACAACGAAGCTTCTAAATTATGTTAAATATGTTATAATGATGTTAAACATTTTAATATTGTGTTTATTTCTGTATGTTTATGATATTTTTTACAGCGCACCCTCTGGCTGCATTTACACATTTTTAAAAACACGGAGAATAACAACGTTTAGTAAAAGATAAGAGCTTGCACTGCAAACCAGTGTGTTCATTATTAAGATAATACATTAAAATAATATGCTGAGACGCACCAATTTTCAATATCATGCTGCAAAACGAAGCTAGACCCATAGAATTTACAAATGGCTGCACCCATTTTAACAAAGAAAAACGTGTATGTAGTATATAGATTTTAAAATAGATTTAAATGAATGATGAGTCCATTACTTTGCATTGCATACTTTACATTCACTGACACAAGATGTAAACTAGGCCTTAACTGCATCATGTTTCTAGGAAGATCACTTCTCATAACCATATTTTTGTAATAAATAAATAATGTAATTTTTAAACATATCTCTTTATTATAAATTGTTTGAGTAATTCTGAGTCATGTGTGTAATCAGAGGTAATCATAAATGTTATTTTGGGTAGGTCATTAATGCACTCCGATAGTGGGTTTGTGAATTTTTACAATTAAATTGGAAGCTCACACATCAGAGAGAAATGGGTTAATTGTAACAACAATTGAAACTGAGGCATGCGGATCCATGTGCAAATTTATTTAATCAGAATCAACATGCAGGGTCAAGACACAGGCAAACACAGCAGTGAAGGCAAGGCAGAATTGAGGTCATAGTACACAGGCAAATGTCGTGGCAACCAGCAAACAATCACAATCCAGAATACAGTCAAATAATCCGAAACCAGTGCTGTGTCCTAAATCGCTTACTTCCCTACTATATAGTATGCAAAAAACAGTATGCGAGGCAAGTAGTATTGTCCGAATTCATAGCATTCGAAATTCAGTAGGCGAGAAGTACCCGGATGACCTACTGCTTCCACCCAAATTCATACTATATAGAACGTACTTTTTAATGGTTGGGTAGTATGTTCAATTTTAAATACCTACTTAAGCAGTAAGGGCTAGAAGGCACTGTGACATTAATAAACTCAGATTTCTTGGGAAAAAAAGCTGGAGTTATTCATGCCAACTGCTACTCCGGCTGAACTTTTTTCTTTTCATTTTTTATCATTCAGATCTTTGATATTTCCCTGTAACATGACCGCTTTGACTTCCACTTTGCCGTCTACGCTCTTGCTACACGGCAGCAGAGAAAATCGAATCTGTTTTGAAAAGAAAAGAGGGATTGTTAACTGAAAAAAAGCTTACAAATCCATACAGAATGTTTATTTTGAAGTAGAAACCGTTAAATTGCTAGTACTGGATCGTGCGTCAGTCGTATTGGAAATTCTGCTGTAGGCATTCCGTTAGAATCTGTTTCTATCAATCAGAAACTGCATTGTACGTTCTTATGCATGTTATCTGTTTTAACACTTCCCAGAGCTATAATCAGTCTATCCATCTGGCATACTTGTCATATCATATCATAAACTGCATTTTACACTATAGTGAATATATATTTAATACATATGCAGCTCTACGGTTTTTTTTAAACCACTTCAATGTGCTGTAACATAATTACAACTCTGGCCTTCTCGCTGACAAGTGAGGACAAAGCTGAGAGTGCAACTGGGCAGAAGCATTCAAATCTGGCACAGACGAAGGCCGTAATTTAATGGATGATGACAACTGATTGTGCAAGGCTTTTCTGAACGACAAGTTGAGGTTGTTTTAATGAGGCATGATTACAGGGTTCCGTTTTCCTCCCTCTCCTTCTTTTAAACATCTCCGTTGGAGAGCCTTGGCCCCCCTGGCAAACATTACGTTGTGTATTTATCACCTTTAAAAAAGCAGTAGCGAGCGTGCTGATATTCCAAAAGCTAAATATAGAACACAGGTCAGTTTTTTTTCTCTCTCCCGACTGCCGGTTTCAGTCTCAGGTGCTTGGATACACCATAAGCAAAGCCATAAGAAACCACGTTTCCCACAATGCAAAGCATCAAAGGCTGGTAAAATGTGACATAGTTCAAAATGGCCCACTCTTCTTTTGCAGGATGAAAGTAATTGCTTCAAAGGTGTTTGTATGGAGGGGCTGAGCTGACTTCTGGAGGGAATGTCACCATGGCAACAAGCCCAAGACGATGACATTTAGAATCAGTGATAAAACATTAAGCAAGGAATACAGCAAATACAATTACCAAGATAACATTTGTTACACTGGGGGCCAAAGGCAGGATTCAGATCTTTTCCGCAGTTAAAAGCACGGATGCAGGATGCAGAGCTGGCGTTTTTGCTTAACGGCCTTTCAAAGCGTCTCGCTTTCATCAGAGCCCCGCTCCATTTCTGTGAACGGCTTGCTGGAAGCCAAGTTGATTTTCTGCCTTTGACTTTTAGAGGACCTTGAGAAGGCTGCAGTCACACTTTAGCAATGGGTTCCCTCCTGAGGCTAGTCTCAATCAGGCAAAGCTCTGCGCAGTCCCTAGGAACAGCTCTGTGAATTGCTGTTCACCCTGAAGGACCGCGGCTGAGGAAATCACACTAACCGAAGACAAAAGACACGGGCTACTATTTACAAGATACACTCGCATGCGACATTCCCAGAGGCTTCTTACCTGCATGTTTTACCATTTATATAAAACCCCCTGTATCATGTATGTTTGTGTGTGTGTTAGAAGATCTGTTGGGTATAGAACACATTTATTAGACCCTGCAATAATTGTAATGCAGCACTGCAAAAAAGACGGACGTGGCAGGAATGGAATGAGACTGACATCATGAGGTCTATTATATCTTAATGGCCAATGTTGTCAGCAACAACAATGAAAGATGGATGATTGGACTGTGACATCTAGTGGCAACCGGCTGATTGATGGCCTGTCAGATTGGAGATTTCTCATACACGGTTCATGTATGTCTGCCATCAGTCTTTTACAGGCATTATTGATTAACACATAGCAGACAATTAAAACTATCATTCACCCACATGTGTAATTAAAGCTGTTGATAGTCACATTTTCACACGCAGCACTAGGTTATCGATAATCACATTGATATATTAATTGCCGCTAACCTGTGTAGGGCTAAAGGCACATTTGTGTGTAAACGAGACAGAGGTTAACCGTAGATCAGACTATAATGAGCATCACAGAAAAAGCTGAAATTCACAAACTTCAAAGGAATTGTGCCTGAAAGGTCCTGTGGGAAGTGTGTTTCAGGATAATAGCAAAAGATCATTTCTGCTGGGTACTTACTATGACATACATTCGAGTAAAACAGATCATGGAAAAAAAATAGGATGGGGATTTGCTTCAGTTGTTGATTAGATGGAGGGAGATCTGAACGAAAGCTTGCAGTCAATTATATTCACTTTTTTTTTTTTTTTTTTTAATCAGCTATTTCACTATTTATAATTGTTCTGATATAAATAATATATGCATATTTTATGGTAATTTAAGAAAAAACCCAGCTACACATTTATTTGTTTAATTAGAACATAACCAAAAAAATACGATTAAACATTTTTATTTTTTTAGCCTTACAGAATGAAACCACTTGTTTGTTTACAAAAATAGCATTATGAAAACCCGGATTAATTAGGCCTATCTCGGATGTAGCCAATTTCGTTATATTATACATTTTTTATTAATTTTCTTTAAACTTCCCTTTTTTAAATGCTTTAGACTACTTAATTCATAAACAGTTTATCAGTGGTGATATTCCAAAAGCTAAATATGGAACACGGGTCAGTTTATTTTTCTCTTGACTGCCAAGCAATTTTAAGGTCTCAAGTCCACAGAGATGCTTGGAAACAGCATACTGTACACAATTGTTAAAAATTACTTCTTTAATTCAGCTGCCTAATTTAATACTTCGGGGCTGTACATAAAATGAATGAATTCATAAAGGTTTTTGGTGCTTTATATATCATTATATAGAATGAATAGGCTATTTAGACCCCCTCAATGGAACGTTCCATTTGAATAGTTGTGACAGATTGTAGATTTGGAAGTAAATGGGCACTGCTATGATTGGCTAACAGTTGTGTATGTTTCACAACCTATATCCTTCACTTAAATACTCAGTACATATCAAATGATCTGTAATAACAGTGACCAAAGCACCAAGTTCTTACTGACATCGTCTGAAACTTATCTGAAATAAAAGTTTATTTTGTGGTTCCTGTGCAGACCTGCATTTGCCTCTTGTCTCTTTACCTCTTGTCATTTACCTACTACCTGATGAATCAGTGAGCGGGGTTAAACAGGCAGCGATGTAGAAGCAGGTGTTGATCATCTTCTGCGAAGCTTGTGTTCAGCCACACTATTACATAACAGAGTGGCACATTCCAAAACTATTTGCTAGATTTCCTTCAATATAAGCAGTTTTGAGTTCTGAAACTTACAAGACGTTTTTATAGTACAGTTACATCTTATATATCAAAAGATCAGGTCATTTTGGGTTTTTTTTTTAGTTCATGACCCCTTAAAAAGTAACTCATGAAAAAAAGTACAGGAATTGAAATGTTTATAAGACATGCACTAAGCTGGTCAGTGACTCAGTTGTGTTATTAATAAAATACTTCATAGTTTGTGATTATCTCAAATGGCACTGCTTCATAAATAGATACAATATAAAACAGGCAAGGACAAGGATGCCTGTGGCATAAATAAGTAAAACCTGTGCAGATTGGAAATGTAAGAAATTCATTCTCTGATGGTTTGAAATGGTAAAGCATGTTAATTTCCTCTTGTGAATTGAATAGGCTAATACTTCTTCTTTTCTTTTTTTCTTCCCCCCACCCCCAAAAAAAAAAGAAAATGAAAAGACTTTGCCTCCCAAGGGGACGTTCTTTCTCAAGATGTTATTTTTGTTCAAATCTCAAAGGCTTGCAGTTAAAGTTTATGAGGGATTGAAAATGGATAATTAGCATTTAAATGATCTAACACTAGTCTTTTTTTCTCCAGCGTGGCTGTCACTGTAACCTTCTGTGATGCGCTTTCATCAGATAGCACTTATGCTCGTCTGGCTGGGGAGCTGCCGGGGTCTGTGACTGAGTTAAGTCTTCTGGTGTGGAGGCTGCCAAGAGGTCATTTCTTATGGACTTGCAAGTTGTTGAGAATAAGCTTGATAACAAACGACCAACTGTTCAAACACCTGAGATCACATATGAGGTTAAAACCCATTCTTTGCCTGGGGAACCGGAGCAGAGGCGTATCAATTCAGCAGGGTCACTGGAGGTGTCGAGTGACTGTGGACATTTCACAGCAAACAAAGCATGTGAAGTGTGAAAATCCACCAGTTTGCCTGTTTAATTATTCAGGGAACTCATTAAGAAGAGTGGCCTGCTTTTAATATAGGTTAATTAAAATTTTTATTTCCGAGTCTTTGATAAGGCTGATGTAGTCATGCAAAGACAATAACACACGCTCGCACAAAATAGATAAACATGAACGGCTGGATGGAGAGTATAGGGCCGTGGAGGATTAGTCTGCAGCCAGAGTCTCTCTCTCTCTCTTTACCTACTAAAGTAATCTCCTCCATCTTCTCTTCTGCTGGGCTCTGTACCTCACTGATTAACACAATGTCTAAGTGATTGACTGCAGTCATTATTTAAACGGACGTTACCTCACCGGGGAGGTTCAGATTTCTCTCAATCAGCAACTTCTTCACACAATCAGCGACTGTTTCACACCTGGAACACCCATGTGATGAAAGTACCGATCCACACCAATTATTTCTGCTAATCTGCTCCGGTAAGTGAGGACGACGCCGAATACACAGCAGAGCAGTGTTTTAAAGGTATTGCTCATCTGTGAATGAAAACTCTGTCATCTTTTATGCCTACTCTTTTTATTCTTCCGTGAAACATAAAAGAAGATGTTTTGCTGAATGTTCAAGATGCTCTTTTCCATTGTGAAAGCCAACAATGTTTAGATGCTGTCAAGCAATATGAACAAAGACACACTGTACATAGTCCATATGACTCTTATAGCCAGTTTTCCTTTAAATGTGAGGTCAAATTTATTGTTGCTCTGTAAAATTTTGTTAGGGTGAAAACGTTTTGATTGACCTCAACAGCTCCACTCAATGTTTGGTTGTCTGTAGGTTAGTTCACCCAAAAATGAAAATTAGCCTGTCTTTTACTCACCTTCGAAGCATCCAAAGCAAGTGTCTTTCTTCTTTCAGATGAATCCAATCAGAGTTAAATGAAAAGTCTGTGTTGCGTGATTAGCAATCTGTCCTCCAACTAATACGCCCGTTTAGGTCTTTTGTACAATAGGGGTGAAATACGACCCATCAGAGCGTATACTAAAATTGCGCCCCTATCAGCAAAATAATTTGCATATTAATGTTTTGTACTACTTGATTGGATAGTTCAGTTTGTAGAGAGACACGTTATAAAACAAGACGCAATCATGGGTTCAAACCCATGAGAACGCATGTGCTCATAAAACCCTATACTGTAAATCATGAATTTTCACAATTTTTGTAATGGGTAGATTTAGGGGTGGGTTAGTGTGGTGATTCATACAAATCAAACCTAGTAAAATATGTTTTAACCTATTGAGCAGTACGGTCACACATATGGGATTTTTCGTTCCATGCCCCTGGGAGTACAGTCCCACATACCTGTATGGGATTTAGAATGTTCGGTGACATCGCATAACTGCCAAATTCAAACTGAGCTTTCGCGCATTTTCTAGCGTTGACACGTCGCCATGGAAAAAAGTGTTTATCTCATTTGAAACATGGATATTTATCTTACAAAAAAATGAATGGATGTTTTATTACAGATACACGCACTTTATCTCACATCTTCTGAACTGCTTACTTCAGTTGTAAAGGCTTGGAGGGACCTGGACAATTTTTAATGTAGCTCTGACTGGATTCATCTGAAAGAAGAAAGTCACATACACCTAGGGTGCTTCGGAGGTGAGAAAAAGACAGGATAATTTCCACCAGATTATTTACGATAAAGATATACAAAGCTCATTAGTATAAAGGATGAAATATGATGTAAACTTTATGATTCAGGGACTAAATCCAGCTGAAACTCCAGCTAATGTAGTATTCAAACACTCATTGCAGACGTCATTAAATGTGTCTCCCACTCTGCCGTTCTTGCATGATATTTGCATAAAGATGAACATTTGCCAGCTTTGTTGATGCTCTTGCTGTTTGCTGTTGATCCTTAGTCAGGGTAGTGCCATGCTTCATTTTTTACAGGAATGAAAATGTTGCTGTATTCTAAGAACAGTGCGTTTAAAGCACTGTACTGTTGTTTAACAACATACATATTATTCAAATATCTTTCTGGTGTGTGTTTTTTTAAGTTGCCAGTTGAGAAAATGACTTGAACTCGGACTTTATATATGTGCACAGATTCTTTTCTTGTGTTAAATTCGATATGATGGCCTGACCATGGTCAAAAGGAATGAACTGTAAATGCCTCCTCAGCTCTGTGCCAGTGGACACACACTTTTAGTCTTTTGAGGTTCAATTTTAGATATAAATGTGTTGTTTTTCATGAAATATTCCCCCGCTATAGATAAAAAATATACCCTAATTCTATGTTTTCAAACTTGCTAAAATGGTATAATAAAACTGCATATTAAAGGCAGGGTATACGATTTTTCAAAAATGCCTTAGAAAAGGTTTCAGGCCCTTTAGCAAAACAAACTTGTAGCCAATCAGCAGAAAGGGCGTGTCTATTCTTGACGTTGAGGAGACAGTGTTCAGTAAACAGCCGAGCCGAGTGACAGATAAAAAGCAAAAGAGTAAAATGTCTGCAGCACGATAAGGCAAGAAATATGACCCGTGTAAATATTGTATCAGCTTTCCAGCGCTGGAGAGAACTCCTAAACAGAACACTTATAGAAGATGTGTCTTGTTGCTCGCGTCCCATGTAAGTTAGCATCATTGATTATAATGACTTCTATAGTATTTTGTCCCGCCACTCACGTCCCATATAGACGGTGTAACATTGGTACTGCTTTGTTTCACAGAACTCGTTTACTGGATTGCTTACATATGTGTGGGGCGGAGCTATCAAAGGGGCAAGACCCTTTTGGGGTAGGGGCGTGTTTGTTTTGGTGATTTCAAATATCAACATTGGCTTCCAGAAATCATATACCCTGCCTTTTACATAGACCTACTGTTTTTACCATTTAACTTTATTTGGCAGAAATAGTAAAAATTCAGCACAATTAATAGTATTTGACTTTGGACAAAAATGTCGTTTAAATTTAGTAAATATTTTGTCATGTGGTTTGATAAAAGATTATGTTTCACCAAAATAATGTTTTATTTTATTTGATCTTTTATTACACTTGTTTAGTTATCATGTTGATGCATCTTTTCAGATCAGATTTTGTTGATGAAACACATGCATGTGAATACCAATGGCATTCCTCCTCATTGACATCAAATGTGCCACGGAACATGCTCATGTGTCCAGTTTGAATATGGGCAACAGCAAATGAGATTTTCCTGAAATAACGGGGATTCGTAATATCCCACATAAATAGTTTGGACCGCTTTTATGGGGCTTTTTTGGCAGCCCTCGGAAACAAATTATTTTCAGTGTTTGTGGAAAAGAGAAAAAGAACTGGGTGGAACAGAAACTGGTGAGAATTTCCGATCTTTCGTGAACTATTCCTTTCCTCAAACACTTCCAATCACTGAAAACACTGGAAAGTCTTATATCAACACCGGAGCTCTCTTCTTCCATTCCCTGAAACAAATGTCCAAATGAAATGGCCCATTTCCTCTGTCCAGATTACTCCTGACAAAACAAACACACTGACACAAACACAAGCAAACGAATACATAATGACCTGTTTGTGAGGTGGCAAAGAGTAAAATCAATGAGATGAGACATGTAGGACCTGGAAGATAAAACAACAAATTGACTTGGAAAAACACATTAATCTCATGTTCAGTGAAAGCAAACAGAAGCCCATCACCCTTGGTTATTTCCTTGGAGTGTGTTAGCAGTGGGTAACAGACTGCGCAAATGCAATAAGATCCAGTACTCTTCCATCAAAAAGGCAAGAATTATCTAATCATACTGACGAAAATAAATCATCCATACAGCACCAAAGCTGGACGATTCCCAACAGGTGATGTAATATGCCGAGGCAAAGCAGCCTTAATGCTTTTGTCCTTACTGATTGAAATCTAGACAGTATTAGCACGTATACGCCTTGTATGAGATGTTCTCGAAGGTCTAGAGAAAAAACAACTCCCCTGGTAATATTTTAGCAGATATTTCCCATCAGCAGGTCGCCAGGCAACCGTGTCCTCACGATTCAGGTCCATGGTGAGAATAGCACAATGAGGCAATGATCACAGCTCTATATTTTCAAGCTGGATCGTATTATCTTAATTTATAAAAGCCATGGTCAGCTACGGTTGTGTAATTAACACTCTACAAGAGAAATAATTATTTAGCGTGTTTCTGAAAAGCCCGAGCACACGAATGTGAGACATAGTATGTGATTAAATAAAGAGACAGGCAATGTGCTCCGCTGTGATGATTTTCCCCAGAGCTCAAAGCCTCCAAATCCTGAGCCACTCCGGAATCAACAAAATTCACAGTATGAAGGGTGGTGGCTGTTCAGCAATTCAGGCGGGTGGACTGGCTTGGGGCTGCACGTCACACTGGCTTTTTATAGAACGTGCACCACATTTCAGGACTGATACATTTTAGATTATGTTGCATCAATTATGCACGTGCTCTATTCTAGACATGGTTCCTCCATGCTGCTGTCAAATTTTAATTAGGGGAGACAAATCAAATGGGGTTATTTGAGGCTGAGTTTCAACATTTATGTAAAATTTCAGTGTAAACAACAGATACGTATAAAAAAAAGAAATACTATATTTAACTGTAGGAAATGAGTTAAAGAACATATACAAACACACACACATACATTTGCGAATTAAGGAGACTTTCCATATAGACTTTTATTATTTTTGTACTGAACAAACTATATTTTTAGGCGATTGATCCCCTAACCTAAACCTACACCTGACAAAAAACAGTTTGCATTGTTATAGAATTGTTACACAAAATTTTCTGATTTTACTAAACTTGTCCCCACAATGTAGTATAAAATACACATACACTGTCCCAAAAAAATTGGTGATTGGTTTGATCCAGCCATTTAAAGCAGGGTTGAAAATTAAGATTTACATGTTCAATAAATTATTTATTGTTTAGTTGATCATTTTAGTTATTAAAACTAATATTTACTAGATAGAATAAATAATAATTAAATAAACGTGTTTAAATTGATATAAACATGTTTAAATGCCTCTAGTAATTATGTGTCCGATTTTTTATTTATAACATTCATTTAATAATTTTGAAACAATATTTTTTAAATTTTATATATTTTTAAAGATGTTTCTTCAAGGCTGCATTTATTAGATTAAAATTCCAGAAAAAAATGTAATATTGTGAAATATTATTTCAATTTAAAATAACTTTTCTGTTTTCTGTGTGAATATATTTTTAAATGTAATTTATTGCTGTGATACAGCGCATCATTACTCCAGTCTTCAGTGTCACGTGATCCTTTCAGAAAAAAGAAGAAAAAAAAAAAAAATCACAGGTTCCAAAAAATATATTTGTCTGCACAACTGTTTTC
>JAUMHP010000062.1:9113745-9126011 GCA_032361065.1 Enteromius trimaculatus | reverse complement strand
AAAAAGTCACAGCATAGATTTACATTTTAGAAGTATTTTAGATTTGGTAAAAAATTATGTTGTTTTTTACTTGTTTTCAGCTATCTATTTACATAGATTAAATCGTTAAAATAATAATGGAAGAACAATATTTTGCACGCCTTGACAAAGATGTTGACCCAGGGACATGTTGCACTTGGTAAAATCAGGTTAGCATAATATTTTATACAAGATAAAATACATAGCATTAAACTGCAACATTTTGCAACAGATGTTTTTTAATACATAAACTTTGGGTTAATGGTTGAGTGGCTAATCGGTGGGTTTTAAATTTCTTTGTTGAAACGATTTGATTCCCAAACATAAACTGAGCTTCTCAACTATAATGCAGAGACTCTTTAGAAAAAGTTAATGGACAGATAAAAAGTGTAATAAAATCATTCACCGTGGTACTCTTAGAGAAACTAAATAGACATAAAACACGTAATATAAAAAAGTTCCAAACCTTTAGGAGTTTCTTTCTTATGTTAAACATAAAAGAAGATATTTTGAAAAATGCAGGTAATCAAACAGATATCAAAAATATTTCTTTCCCTACAATGAAAGTCAATGGGGACCAAAAACTGTTTGTTTCTTCAAAATTCTTCAAAATATCTTCTTTTGTGTTCAACTTAAGAAAAAAACGATGGCAATGAAGGCATTTGGATGAACCATTCCTTTAATTTCATATCACCAAAAAAATAACATACTGTGAATATTTGATATTTGCAACATAAAGAAACCCACATCCATACAAACGCTCTGAGAAATGATTTAGAGTGTACAGGTCATACCGAAATGCTTCCGTGGCGTCCAGGTGCCATCTGCTCGACGGTGAGAGAGAATCTGAAGCATTGAGGAGGGCAGAGTCTTCCAATTAATAAACTCCAGAAAGAAATTAAGCACTCTGTTCTCAGCTTCTTCAAGCCTGCACCCAATTAGAGCATAACAGGCAGAAGTGAAGAGCTTAACACGGTGGTTTTTAACTCTGACGTTAATAAAGCACAATCATTTATTAAAAGGCACGCATGGTGAATCCACACTTGATTAAGAAAAAAAAAAAACTGTGTGACACAACAACCGCAGCGTGTTGCTTACATTTTGTCCTGGAGGAGCAGCATGGGGTCCATTCCTACTTTGAGCAGCAGGGGGAGCCAGAAAGATGCACTCTGCATCTCATCAATGGCTCTATGGGCCAGTTCTTCGAGTCGGTCACCCTGAGGAAGACCAGCATGCTTTAGGATCAAGGGCAGGTGCTCTGGTACGTGGCCTCGTAATGCAAAAGCATAGATGCCCATGCTCACATGAGCCCCTGCTGCCAAGAGCATCAGTGTGATTTCACGAATCTGGTGACACTCGCTGTTCAAACTGAGAGACAGACAAGAAAAACGTGTCAAACTCTCCAACTGATTGTGTTTAAAATAAAAAGCGGGACACAAGTGTGCATCTATGTCATACTTCCAAGAGTTGCACCACAGAGCCATGTCCAAAGGGCAGCTGTAGCCAAACTGTCGACAGCCCTGGGCGTCTGGACTGTAGCCCTTCTTTAGCAAGGCCCGAAGGCTGTCGGCTTGTCCGCTAAGTACTGCCAAATAAACTGGACTGACCTTTCCCTCACCCCGGTCACATTCTCGCTTCGTTACTGGAATCAGCTTCTCTAAAATACTACAGAGAACGACAAGAGATGAGCAGCCAGATTAATGCAGTTTAGCTAAATCTATTTCCTAAAGGCCAAATTTACGCTCTTAACATCTTCGTTAAAAGAAAAGCACTAAAGGTTAGCTTTCAAATGCGTTTATCGTTATAATAAAAGTCCTAGCAGGCTGAGTCCGAATTCTTTGTATGCGTTTTTTTATTTTCGTATTCGTCATCCTTTCCTTTCAAAATGTGGATGCAAAAAATGCAGATCCAATGCCTTTCCAATTTTTTATTTTATGAGGCAAAAGTTACATAAGTGTGAAAATCTCAGACGCGAATAATTAACTGTTGCATGGTCTTTTAAGAGACTCATTACATCACCGACTGAGCTGGCATACCTAAGACGACTGAACTGGGCCGCAGCATGTATGGGTAGCTGCCAGCAGTCCTCATTGCAGTACAGGTTGGGGTCAGCTCCATGAGCCAGTAGAAGCTCCACACACCGTACGTGGCCCTCCTGAGCGGCAATGAGCAGCGGCGTGGCCAGATCGTTCGCCTGGCAGTTCACATTCGCCCCTGTGGCAAAGACAACCTGTGCTTAGGCAACCAAACTCTTACACATGACTAGTTTATAGCACAAGCATGAACAAAAATGAGCCCTGTGCCTTTGACCCAAACTCTTTATCGGCCTCTGAAGAATGTGTCACAGTAAAATAGCAGTGTGGATGCAGAAGCGATAACTCTGTGTTGCAAGAGTGAACGTTGACCAAAGCATGTAAGGCACAAAAAGAGAAGCATACGATTGGCTGGATGAAGCTTGTACAGTGTTAATCATTAAAGAAATGTTCTCACCGGCATTTGCAAGAATCTCTAAGCATTGATGATGTCCATATTGTGCAGAAACAAATACTGATGTGATCCCATAGTCATCAACTGCCTCCAGAGAGCACATGCTCACCAGGTACCTCACAATCTCAGCATGGCCCTGGAAATATTATATATTTAATCAGTTTTTTGATGGAAGACTTTGATTGCTGTCTTAGATGTCGGATTTAAAAAACTTGATTTTATTCGAATAAGCAGAACGGCCCTGGGCTTTCATTATTTGAAACTAAGCCTTGATTAAACATTTAGAAGTAGAACATTTATTGAAAGAGGTATGAATTTATGATTGTTTGCTACAGTATGTGTTTTTTTTCCTGATAACAACTAGCTGATAAGCATTTGCACTTGAAAGTGAGTAAGAAGAGCTGCAGAACTTTTTGAGGCATGTGAATATAGAGTCGTAGATTAAAGCTATAACCTTGTAAACAGCTTGATGGAGACAAGACCAGCCGGACACAGAGTAAGTCCCATTGACTTCTGCCCCATTTTCCACCAGAAGCTCCACCACATCTTTGTGCCCACCATCTACAGCTAGGAACAAAAAATGAGACAAATATATAAGAACGAGGAAAAATACACACCGTTAACAGGAGATGTGAGATTGTGATCTTATAAGCACTTTATATTTACCTGCAAAGAGGGGACAGGAGAGTTCATTGGTTGTCTTGTTAATGTCTGCACCACCCTTGATAAGCCACTTCACTGCCCGGAGATGTCCATTCCTCGCGGCAAAGTAAAGAGGAGTCTCGGAGTTATGCGTCAAAGTGTTGATGTAGTCTTCGCAATTGACTGAAATGAACAGGGACATAAAATGAATTACGCATTCGAAAAAAAAAAAAAGATTATTAAACATATTAGTGTGTCAAAAGACCTCTGGTTATTAATCTTATAGGTGATCTTTAATAGCACCAAAACTGATATTCTGTAATCTTTTACTCATCTTCCTTTCATTAAACACTGTATTGACTTTATTTACTGATTTTGTTTCTTCTGCGAAAACAAAATAATTGTTTCATTATTTTAAATATATCTTTGAAGTTTTTATTCATTCTTATGATGATCCTTATTTAAAGACATTAAATAAAAATGTTGCATTTAATATTATTTATAATAGTTTTTTTAGTATTTTAGTTTAGTTAATCTTTATTTTTATTTCAAGTTACAAAATTGTTTTTCACAATAGTGTTTGGTTAATTAAAAATGAGAAGAAAAAAAAAACCCTTTTGTCTGTCCAATCTTCAGGACTTTGTTTCACGTAAAACTATCCCAAAATATGATAAATGATGCCCAAGTGGTAAAGATAAACATTCTTGCACAATTACGTCTGTTGTTGAGATTGATGGCCCCATTAATTTACAATTTAAGCAGCACGAACATTTCTCCAAATATGTCTTTTTGTGCTGTAAGTTACTTAAAATCGTACAGGTTTGGAACGACATGAGGTAAAGTAAATGCCAGAATTTGCATTTCTATGTGAACTCTCCGTTCCTATCAGGTCACTTTATGTGATTTTCCACGCGTTCAAAGTAGCTAAACCCCCATCTGAAGCTGTTACCGGCTGCAGGGAGGAGAAGCCGCACACACTCCGCTGATCCAGCCGCCGCAGCCTCATGCAGGGCGTTCCAGCCCCGGTTATCTTTCACATCCACCGCGAAGCCTTTCTGGATGAGTTTCTGCACCCGTCGACCTTTCCCCTCCCGGGCTGCCAGCGCGACGGCTGAGCAGGTGTCTCCATAGCACTCCGTGAAGTCCATCTTTTTATTCTCAGTTTAAAAACACAACACTATCCCTCAAACATTACTGAAAGAGTTCGTGTTCTCTCATTTACACACAGTGACAGCGACTGAGTTCAAGTTGACAGCTTCTGGTCTTAAATTTCACCCGACTTATACTGACGTGCCACAGGTTAAACCTCTATAATGCACACCCAGGTCAAATTCACACTAGGTTACACCAATAATTATGACAAGCTGGACAAATAACGGTGCTTTGAGTTAACATCTGTAACGTTACTGTGCTGTGCCACTTTTAGATAGTTACTCGTCTAGTAATCTAGTTCGGCTTTCCCACTTTTGGATCTTTAATATATTCCCAACACAACAACAGGAAAAAACCTTTCGCGGTCCTAAAACATCTGTACACACGTAAAAAAGTGACGACAGAATTCACATTGCATTCGCTTCAGGACAAGATTATATTTAGGGACATTTCCGGCGGTGCTGTTTTCTGATTGGCTGATTCAGATCTCCGGCTAGAACACATGTGTGTAATGTTTAGTTCCGTCCATAAAAATAAGGAAATAAAAATAACAATACCACCACCATAAAAACAAGTCCACTATTTTATTTGACATATTTTCAGTTGATTCACCCGCTAAACGGAAGCCATGTCAACATACGCAGATATTATTCAATAAATAACACTATCTTTCGTAGTCATAACTTAGTCTACTAATTTTTGTTCATAATTCCTCATTTAGATCTTTAACTAGATATAATTACGTGACGTAAACAGCAAGATACGTGAAAGCAAACGTATACATAACAAACGTAATATAAAGCATTGCTTGTCGATTAAAACGTAAAATATATAATTTTAAAGTGTGATCTACATGGAAATACGAAATAAATAAAATATTTTAATACGATTCTATTTATGCTCAGCTCAGATGTAACTTACTTAAAAAATAAAATAATAATAATAAATTAATTAAACGATTGTACTCTCTCAGAATGCCTTTACCACTACAGTTATTACAGCAAATATTCTGCAAATTACTACAGTAATATAATAATTGATAATATATCAGTGATTAGGCTGGTTATCATGTGGTATGTTTATTTATTTACTATTATTTATTAATAATATTATTTCAAATGTAATCGTGGGTAGTCTGGTTATCATGGTATTATTTTTTTTAAAGGTTATTTTCAGAACCGGTGACTTTTATTTTGAAAAATACTCTCTACTGGTACGTTATTCATACATACAACTAATGCTGTACGGTTTTTATAAGCATATGTATATACTTTTTTAGCAAAAGCATATATAAACAGTACCGCGCGGTGTGTATGGCACCTTGTAAATCAAAAGGCAACATATGTGAGACTTGATGCCAGATATTTTTGGCTAGATCTGTAACTGCCCTTGGCAAGTAACGTTAATTTAACATTGCGACTTTCTTTTGTACTCTTTACTAATTACTGTGTTGTCCACACATATGCCAACGGTGTCAACATACGTAACCACACTCGTCAGCGGTGCACGAGCCCTAAACAATCCCGTCCATCGATTAATAAGTGGAGTATGTGTTCAGACACACGGTGAGCTGTCAGCAGGAAGCATGTGGGTTTTTGGTTACGGCTCTTTGATTTGGAAAGTTGACTTTCCGTACGAGGAGAAACGAGTGGGTTTCGTCAAAGGTTTCAGTCGCAGATTCTGGCAGGGAAGTACGGATCATCGCGGGGTGCCTGGAAAGGTATGAACCCAGTTATTCCCTATCAAAGCTATAGGAGTTTATAAACAGCAGGTGCCCAGTCATAGTGACCTTTCAGGATGACAGAGCAGTACGATTAACACTTCTTATTGATTCTATTTCAGCCTGGGCGAGTGGTGACTTTAATAGAGGACTCTGAGGTAATGACTGTCAACCTATTAAATACTGCTCGATTGGTAAGATTCATACCAAAACAAAGCCGATGACGTTATATGGCACAATACGTTCCTCGAATTCGGCACTTTTTTGTGTTCCAATGTCTCCCCCACCCCCCTCCAAAGCATGGAAGAAACTTTGTAAAAAAAATAATTAAAAAAACTACTTTTGTATTTTTTAATAAACTGTTATAAATGTATTAGTCATTTATATTATATAATTACCTAGCATGAAATTAGTATAAATAATAATTATCAAATATATACAAATATGTTATAGCATTAAATAGTAATATTTAAAATAGTTAATTATATAACAGAACCTTGGATGAAGTGTAGCTAGTGTTAAACATCAAACTTCTGTTCCATCTTAAAATTATGATTATGTAGTATTTTTATAGTATCACTATATTTTATTTTTTAATAAATTATCTAACATAATTAACCTTGCATGGATGTTAAATATTTATGAGTTCTGAACATAAAATGTCTGTATCCAGCTTTATAACGGTGATGCAGTATACAGCTTGTCTTATTATTCCACTTCCTTTATAAATAAAATATTATCATTAAACATAATTAACCTAGCATGACATTGAAATAAATCAAACGTCTATCCCACCTTAAATGAACACACATTAGTTTTTATACAATTATTTGTAATTCACTTTAATATTTGTGATTGTATTAATTTAATTCAATTTAATATTTCATGCTTATTTCATGTTTTTAAAAGGTGTTTCAGACCCTATTTTGTACAATATTAACAGAAAGCGCCATTTTCTTTTATTGTATTTGTGATATATCATGTAGCGATAATATGAGATTTAAACACATTAAAACTTTTTTTAAATTTTTATTTTATGCTACATGCAATGAGTAATCCAAACAAAAGTGAATAATTCAACTATTTTTCCTGTTGGTTCACTCTATTTGCTGTTAGGGCTGTGTATGGGGCGTTGCTTATAAATTGCCATCAGGCCGAGAACAGGAAGTGAAAGAGTACCTCGACTACAGAGAGAAAGGCGGCTATGGGGTGATCACTGTTACCTTTTATCCCAAAGATGAAGAACACCAAGCAATGCGGGACACATTGCTGTACATCGGCTCCTGCGACAACCCAAATTACCTTGGCCCAGCACCTTTGGAGACAATTGCTCAGCAGATTGTGAAGTCTGTAGGCCCCAGTGGCAAGAATACAGATTACCTGTTTGAGCTCGCCGAAGCCCTCAGGCAGTTAATACCTGAAGACTTAGATGATCACCTGTTCTCTTTAGAGCGCCTTGTGAAGGAGCTGCAGAAGCAGGAGATGCAGTGATCAGCTATACTCTGCTTTGTCCTTAATCTTCTGAAAAACTCAGGAATTTAGTCCATTTTTTGGTCCTCTTATACAGATTATTATATGCATGCTAAAAGGGATTACCTGATCAAGCGTTAGATAAGCAGAACGTAAACCACTGTTATGTTTTTAAATAGGATTATTTAATATATGGTAGTTTGTACTGAATCTGCACCTGATTTACGATTTGACATTTCACATCATTTGTCTCGCATTAAAACCTTGAGATACGAATCAAGAACTTAAAAGGATTCCAGCATATTGCACATAACATTGTTACGTCCATGAAAATGTAATAATAATATTGAGAGGACAATTTATTTTTCAGAGGCTGGTTCATTTTACTCAGGATCCTTGAATATGTTACAAAGCCATTTCCTATTTTAGTTTCTTACCATCCTAATCTTGGTGAATCTCGTTCACATAAGCATGTTTTAGTCACTAAATTACCCCCCCAAAAAACAGGATAAAATAATTTGTATACACCAAAGTAAACAAGTAACTGAACCCTTAAAGCATTATTTTCCATTGTAAAACATTTTATTTACATTTAACAGTTTCATTTCCAACACTAACATTGTACTTAAAATATTCTTTTAGTTTAACGTCATTTCTTAAATGATTTTAGTTATAATTATCTATCCATCTCTGATTCACCCAAGCAAAGCTATATATTTATATATTTCTATTCGGAATTTAGCAGTTGTTGTTTAAAAAATATGTCCATTCTAGCCTATTGTATTAACAATATTTTGTGGACAAGATCTTTGTTGAGTTCACCAATGTTATTTGCTAATAATGATGACTTAATGATGGTTGCATATTTATTGTGAGACCCAGATCATAATAATTAAAAAAATGCAGCATTGTGGGGAAAACAAAGAGGCCTTGTGTTTTAATTTGTTAAAAACAATACATTTATTGGCCTTCAGAGTAAAACAAAGCAAAAACATCTAAAAAATAGAGAAAAATCACTGCAGTTTTGGCACTAAACTAAATCATTTTTCTGCTATGTACACTTCCAAATGTAAAACAGAGCTAACCATAGTAGGACCTGAAGCCCTTCCTGATGCTGTGTGTGATTCAATCGACAATCTAAAGAGTTTCTGTACTCAGGCTGGAGAAAAGAGTGACGGGAAAAAAAAAAAGAAAAGAAAAATTTAATCCTGGATTCTGTCACATGCCGGTAAGAAATGGCTTAAAACACAATCAAACTACAAACATGCACACTCAAACAAACATGCACATGTATCCCGCCGCTTTCCACAAACTCCCATACTGAACCCGGGCCTGGCTGCTCTCGCTAGATGACGTGTCATTCGTTTATGCATAGATAAATGCACATGTACAGTACATCAAATGCATACATACACATAAATACACAAAGGACACAAAACAAAACCCTGTTATGATGGCATGTGAGCAGAGCACTACAGGACAGTGACACATACCACAATAACATCACAGTATTCAGACTTGCGTCCTCATGTGATGATAGATAACGAGGGCTCAGGCCAAATATGTTAATCAAGTTTCTGATGCGTCGAGCAACCATCGCCAACACAAAGAGGTGCCTGTCGGCATCAGATAACTGGAGGTTTAGGTTGAAACGATGCTGGCATACCATAAACCTCAATTAACCGAATAAATCACATGCTGCTAGCTGTAAAATGTTTACTGAAAACAAAATACTCAACGGATGAAAACTCTTCCAGTGCTTTCGAATTCTAAACATACCCGATTCAGTCGTTGAACATGCTCAGAGATCACAGAGAACCTCGCCAGAGAGCATCATTGGGGGCTTTGGAGTTGGATTTATTGGGCGATCTATAGGCATTCTGTCCTTTGTCACACTCTTCATCTCAACACAGAATTATAGAGGGGGGGGAAAAAAAATTCTATCTGTACAATAATATTACAGACTGCAGGCCGTACATTCCTGCACTGGTAAACCTTAAATATTAAGTATAGTTGAAATGCAAAAATATGGGCTAGATATATACATACAAACAGTACGTACAGAGTGTATGTCTAGGTCGTTAAATCACTCCTTCATGCCTATATGTGCCTCCTGCCCTCCTCATATCATGTGCTCGTGGTTTAGTGGGCTCCTGGGTCTGGGTTCGAGAGGTTCTGCTGTAGATGCTGAGATCCTGAGCATCTGTGACCTCTAATCCCACCCTCATGAATGCATAAGATATTTTATTTGAGAATATATATATATATATATATATAATCTGCAGCGACATTGTCACAACCTGAAAAGAAAAAAAGAGATAAAGGTCACAATCATGCAATTAAGCAGAGTTTACAGACTTAACAGATTGGCGTCAGAATGAGAGTTCAAGCAGCAAAAATAAATAAATAAATAAAAATAATCACAAAAATCAGTTAGGACTCTTTTCACCCATTCAATGCAATGCTAAACTTCTCGAAATGTGTTTTAAAGAAGAAACAAACGCGTCAAATTGTTTTCTTTTTTGGATTAGCTGTTTCTTTAAACATGTCTTAGTAACGTACCTGTCTATGCATAGTAGCAGGGTGACACGAGAAGGTCTGTGAGCACCACGAGCTGGTCGTCTGTGAACTGCTGCTTGTGCTCCAGCCAGTTGTCATGATGAGTACGGCGGAAATTAGACAGAGTCTTTTTCACGGTCATCTAAATCAGACGGAGAGAGGCTTGTATTGATTTTTGTTAGATTTAATGGGCTCTAAGAGCGAAGAGCACAAGAGGGAGACAGAAAGCAATTGTGTTTGTTGTGATGTGACCGGTGTACCTCAATAGGCTGCGTGTCGTTGAGGTGTGCGCTGAGGTCCATGAGGAGCTGAGGCATCCAGGTTGGGACATCATAAGGGCTGGATAAGATGCAAGCACTGAGTCCCAGCACTCCGGCATGACGCCGTACCAGATCTAAGAATAGACAAACATGGGTTAAGTACAGCAAAATTACAGTTTTTTTTTCCTCAATAAAAGTATCTGAATATCCCTTTAAATTATATATATATATATATATATATATAGTTTTTTTGTTTGTTTCATTAGAAAAAAAAATTACAAGGTCCTTAAAACAAAATAAATTTTTTTTTTTTAAATTAATGTTTTAATTTATTCTTAAAATTATTTGTTTTCCAGTCAAAATTCTAAATATCCTCAAAACAAGATAAATTTACCAGAGCAGCAAAATTAAAAACAACAAAAAAACACTGCAATTTATGAGTTTTGCTTATCAAGTGGATGTATTGTGTCTTAAGAATATTTATTTTTAAAAATGGAAAATATGCACCTTAAACGCTAGAGCTATTTATTTTTTTATTATTAATAAAAATATACATTTTATTTATTTATTTACAGGCATTTCATGCCTTTTCATGGCAGAATAATTACAGAGGGGTAATGTGACTTGATTCAGACCAGACTTGAACTGAAATGACTTTGGTTCTTAAATTGTACAGGCATTAAATGTTAGCACTGTGCCCTGGCTCGGATACAAACAGCACAGAACTGCATGTGATTAAAGCGTGATCATACCGACTGAAGGAATAGTGTCCACCACAGAGCCTCTCTTCCTCTTTTTGGGTAATCTGGTTTTGCATAAAGCCTCAAATTGAGTCTGCATGGAGGCATCCATTGCCAAGAAGTTACACTGCAGGAAGCCGCTTAGAGTGGTGGCAGCCATCTCTCTCACCTAAGGCACAGAGATGCAAAGGGATGAAGGTTTAATGAACAAGTCTGCATAAAAGTGAATAAATGATGATACCAGTGGGGCCTGAAAGCTACCTCCAGCTGCTCATCCTCCAGTAGCCTGATGACCAGTGCTCTCACGTCCTGAACAGCCTGTTCATTGCTCAGTATGGTGAACAGGTTATAGAACACCATTATCTGAAGGTACGTCAGCACGGAGAATCGTGCATGCCAAGAGCTGCTGCCAGCAATCTGAAAAAAGTAAAAAGAATCTTATGATTGGGCAACAATTGTGAAAACACAAAGAAAATCTACATATGTATATATTGGGATATTACTGTATGTAACACTAAACAAACATATATTTAGATAATATTTAATAGTCCAATAACACCTGTTTTCATCAGTAGATTAGATTTAAGTACAGAATTTTCCTGAAAATGCGCTTTTTGAATATTTATAGTGATGGTACAAACATATTACAATATTTCAACTAAAGTTGGTAATGTAAGTAAATGATACAATTATGAAATAATATTGTGCAGCATTTGGAATGCTTATGAAGTAAATCAGTGTGACCTATTACATACTGATTCAGTGACAATGTGTAAGACTTAGCATCTACAACTATGTTTTTTCAGCAAAGCAGAATTATGAATTCTATTTTTCATGATCAAAATCAAACCAGAATTTCAGCAATTATTCAGTTAATTGTACTCTACACTAATCACTGGCACTACTTCATGATTATTGGTGCGATGGTACTACTATTTTAATTGTATTGTATTATATTTCCTGTTTTAATTTTAGTAATGTAGTTATGTACTTTTGTCATTTAATTAGTTGTTTCAATATACAGATGGTGGACAACCAAAACGCCCCTTTCACCGCCGCGGTGGTATTTTAGAGTGCACTTGCAGCTGTTGACCGCTGAGAGGCGCTTTAACCATAAGTTATTGAGCAAATGCTTTAAAGCACGTTTTAGCAAATAGCCGTCAGCTTTACCTCACTGATGTGTTATATTTGACGGCAGCAGTCAGCGGGAAATAAAAG
>JAUMHP010000062.1:9097176-9113645 GCA_032361065.1 Enteromius trimaculatus | reverse complement strand
TAAGGATGATGTCCTGTTGACGTGTTATTTCACCTTTTATAAATTAATTTTCCAAAAAGTCATCTATATTATTTTTAAAGGTGTTATATTATAATGTTGTTATTGTTTTATTTTGTTATTTTATCTCTATTTAATAAAAAAAATTGTAGTCAGTTTGCGCCACCTGGCGGTATTTTCATGAACGACTTTAACTCGCGACTGAATTAAATTTAAATCCGGGATTTTGCCGCGGCGGTACACGCGGCAGCAGAGGACATTTTGGTTGTCCACCTACTGTATTTCTATATATTGCTTTAATTTTTCACTTTCAGTAATTTTAGTACTTCAACTTCACCTAATGTATTACAGTTAGTTAATAATTCATTTAAATAATATTTTTTAATTTTTATTTCAACATGATTTCAATTACTTTTGACAGTTTGAGTTCATTAGTAGTTAATAGTTTATAGTTATAGTTAATAGGTTAATAGTAGTTTAATAGTTTTAGCTTCACTTAACTATAAAAGCTCTTAAATAAAAAAAAGACCTAGTCAAGGTCGAATTCAGCTGTTGTCCTGATCTGTGGGATCGTGTCTAGCATGTCTGAGCCTCACCTCATGTAACACATTCAGTACCATAGGGATCTGCTCAGGATAGAGAAGCCCCTGAGACATGAGGGACAGGCAAGTTTTTGCATCCCTCTTCAGCTCATCGTAGCTGTCATCATTTTCTACGGGAGCGATCTACAGATGGAGAAAAACAGGCACTGAGTGGAAGTCAGCAGTCCACTTAAGAGCACTCCACACAAATGTATAAAGAATGAGATACAAAGAGCATACGCTAAGATAGAGAAAGAGAGAGAGACCAAAAGCAAGACCTTGAAGAGCAGGGGCAGCAGCTGTAGTTGCTGAGGTACTGGAGTAGAGAAGGAGCGCCCCGCACTGGCCATCAGCCACTTCAGAACAGTTTTGAGGAGTTTGATGGCCTGGGTCCTCTCGTCCTGCTCCCCCACTCCGTTCTCCTCCACCACGTGGTTCTGGATCTCCTCATCTCCCTCAATCAGGGGCTTCAGCTGAGACAAGATCCTTTCGGTAAACTCAGCAATGTGTGGTGACTTAGTAGGCTGAGTGTATGGTAGGGTAACGTCAATCATGAAAATGTACGTCAGCACACTGCAAGAGAAGATATGGCAAGACAGACAAAATGACGAGAGAGAACTGCGGGTGTATTTTTAGACTCATTGACCGTTTTTGACCCTGACTGCACACACACCTGCCGATACGCTCTCTCACATTCTTATAAACCTGAGTCAGTTTGGGCTCCAGGTAACTCAGCAATCTGTGTAACAGCTCTGGGACCCTCCACTCCTGCTGTGCAAGACCACCCTGCAGCACATACAGGTGGCTATAGATATAGAAAGAAAAAATTAATCTCTCAAATATAAAATGGTCAAATATGCATCAAAGTCTAAACGGTTTATAAATTTTCCACAAAGTAAATAGCAAAATGTACTCACCAGGCATCTACAAACGATCCACCTTCCCCGCTGAGAGGACACTCCATCAGCATCTCAAGAAGCCAGTGGAGCTTTCGTGGATCTCGGCTCTCCTGAAAATATCAAACACCAACAGTTAGTAATTCTCATAGTTTCACATACTAGGCAAATGTTTGAAATAAATTACAGCTGCTAATATTTTTGATCCAAGTTTTTCACGTTCAGCACAGAAAACAAAAACCATAATAGTGATATATATCTAATAAAAAGGTCACTTTCTTATTTTATATACAGTACTGTGTGTTATTTCTATCTTTGTGGAAGCATGTCGGTTGGAAATATCAGACTACATTTCTGTAAAAAACCTACCTGAAAAACGATGGTCAAGTGTACCTCAGAACAGAAGCTGTTTTAACGAAAGCTGTAATACCAAATATTTCTTTGATTTAGTTAATAGAAGTTAATTGATAAATTAAATCTATTAATGGCATTGTTTATGAAAGCATCCTAATTTTACAGCGTTTTTACATGAGTGTCTAAAGCTTGGAGAGTACTCTAGCTTTGCAGGCAGGTTTTCTTGAAGCGTCTTGGAGATGTTGCCACAGTTCTTCTGGATTGAGTCTGTCTCAGTTTGTTCTGACAGACTGATGATGATCAGATCTCTGTGTGGAGCACTGGCTGTTGTCAAACTCCTTGTGCAGACAATAATCTCACTGCATTATTACAACTAATAACAAAAATAATGTTTGGAAATGTAAACTGATATTTCCAACTGACATGCTACGGCAAAAGATAGAAATAACTGACTTAAAACCATTTTTTTGTTGGTGAAAATACTAGTGGCTTAAGACTTTTGCACAGAACTGTACATTTAAAATATTTATTCCTGTGATGGCAAAGCTAAATTACCAACAACCATTAGACCAGGTGTCCACCAAAGCATTTTTTTGCCAGCCGAAAACGCTAGGTGCTCAGTTGTGAGCGCTTGAAAGCGCATTGTGGTTCCTATGATGTGAAATATCCACTGATGTAATGGCAGACGCAATGACAAGTTTCTCCAAACATTGTATTTCAGAACAATATTATGGTAGTCCAGCAAATCGATGTAGTTAAGAAATAAATATTCTGAGACTAGCAATATTAACTGCATTGTTGTTTTTCAGCCATAGTACAGTCAGTAGGCCCGCCCTTCCTCTACTGTGATTGGTTTGCTGACTAGAAAGTGACAGTGATGAGCATAGCATCTTATCCAAAGTTGAACATTTTTCAACTCTCGGCCCAGAGAAAAAAGAAAAAAGAAAAAAAAAAAAGAAAGCTCTGCACACTCCTGGCATTTAAAAAAAATAATGTAAAAAATGTAGCTTTCATTGAGAACAACTGAAAAAATACGATTCTTCAGAAATCATTCTAATTTGATTTGAAGAAATATTTGTGCACGAATGCAGCTGAGCTGCTTAATGTTTTTTTTAGATTAATGATTAATAACAGAATTTTTATTTTTGGGTGCACTATCCCTTTAAATATTTTAACTATTTATGATGTGGTGATGCCCATTTACTGTTGATTTCAAGCAGACATTCAGGTGGTGGATTATGTGACGTACAATTTAACAAAGAAAAGATATAACATACACAAGCAGTTGCCACACAGGTACCCCAGTCAGCATAGGTCTCGACAGTAATATTGGACAGTGCTGTGCGCATCAAAGGAATTAGGAATTTCCATAATGCCTCCACCTGTGTGAAAGAAAGCGGGGGTTCAGACATCTCAGCTGCTTCCTAATTTTAAATGTATCCCTCATGCCTGCAGCGGTGCTCACCTTGCTGAAGCTCCAGTGTTTGCTGCCTCTAACGAGTCCTGCAATGATCTCAGCCACACAGCGCTGGGTGCTCTCATGGGAGTCATTTGCCAGCCGCTCCATATGAGGCTTTAGGACAGGTAGGAAGGCATCACTGTAGTTCCGGAAGAGTCCCTGTGGGCGTTGAATGAGAAAGCAAGCCATCTGTATTTTGTAATAAATTCCTATGGCAGGTGAGCAAGGCAGGTTTATGAGCTGGTTAAAATGCAGAGATTTGCAGATGTGGCTGGGAGCACAATTGTATTTACTGCTCTCCACAAGTCATTTATTGAATATGTTCTCACAATCTGTGCAATCTCTCGGTTTGGGAATTACAGCTGGGGAAACTATTAAAAAAAAACTGCTGGAATCAGTGAACATTAACAGGATGATAATGATCCAATAACTGCAACTTTAAGGTTCTCTCACTTGCTGAGAACCCAAAAATAGAAGTTTGGGGAATTATGGAAGATTGAGCATATCTTAATATCCTCTCTGCATCTGAAAGTTTTGTATGCAGCCTGGTGAAGAGGACACTGTAAGCAAGTGTCCAGGACAAACAGTGACTGTGAGGAACATCTAAATATATTTCTACAGATTATATCATGGCTATTCAAGATGCTTTCAGTGATAGGCAGGTATGATAAACATTGTGATCCATGAGCCACAATCAATATATTCAATATTCAACACACAATAGAACTGGACTGTTCTTAGAACTGAAACTTTTCATCAAACATGTGACAGTAATTCTAACCTTATTTAATCCCCTGTTCGCTTTACGTTTGTCCGAAAATTGTGCAGTTTGCATTGGCACAGCGCGTTCTAACCACTTATACTCTACTTTTCAAAAGTTTAGGTTCAGTAAGATGTTTTATTACATATCACATAATTACACATTAAAATAATTTTCGAAGTTGTCATGTGACCCCAAAAACTTTAAATTTTTGAAATGATTATATTATATTATATACACACACACACACACACACACACACACACACACACAAATGAAGATAGTATTTAGTAGACAATATTGTCATATTAAATAGTCAAATAAATCTGAATTTTATTAATTTCCTTTCTAACAAAGTGCCAAACTGTACTTTTATCTCCTCTACCATGATTACAGGCTTGTAAATGTTGGTACCTTGAAAAGACAAAAGCGACGAGGATTGAACTTGTCTTTGCCCTTTCGGTCCTCAAGAGACAGAAACTCAATAAGCTGTTTGATGAACACGGGGTCTGAGAAATGGTCACAGATGATGCGCTCTCTCTGTAAGAAAATCATGTTTAGTATACATACTGACAAATTTGGCAGTAGTACAAAGTCTAGAGCAGTCAGTCCATGTATACCTCATTCATGTTCTCAGCGGAAAGATCCTTGGGCTGCTCTGCTGCTGGGGCATATACCATCAACTCCCTATAAACAGAGAAATGGAGAGAGTGAGGAAAATGACTAGAAGCAGAGATTTGGAGTGAATCACACAGTGATCAGAGGCTGAGAGCTTTTACTTTGGCCAGCAGTAGTAGCCCCAGTGTGTCTTCTCTATAAAGCAGAAATTGTCCCAATCCTGCTGGGTGCTCGGCAGGCTGTCACCGTGGTACTGCAGCCAGTCATTCCCGGGCCTGTCTCCTGCCACCAGCCCCTCCAGCTCAGTTACCCCACCTGCAAGGCACCACATGTGTAATTATCTCCTTCCACATATCCTGAGATCTTACAGATGGACCAACAGATGGATGGGAAGAGTAATTTAATCATCTCTTTATTCAATTGTACTATTTATTTGCTTGTACTTTGTTGTTTACTCACTTATATTACAGGGGCTAACAGGTATTTTCTTGCGCTGTCTCTTCAGCTGTTTCAGTATGCCTGCCATTGCAGCAATCGCCATCTATTTCAGCAATTAATGGAAGCAAAACAATAATACACACATTTTTTAAAACATGTAACAGACTTAAGTGCATATATAATACTGTTTAAAACTTGAGTCAACAAGGAAGCATTAAATTAATTAAAATTGACAGTAAAGATATTGATAATTTCATAAAAGATTTCTATTATGAATTAATGCTGTTCTTTTGAACATCAAAGAATGTTTAAAAAAAAAAAAAATTCCAGACAAATTTAACACTGATAAGAAATGAGCACCAAGTTAGCATACTCAAAAATATATTAATATATAAATAAATACTAAAAAATATTTTAAATTAAAATACTTCATAATAGATTGTACAATATTTTTCTATATTTTTATTGCATAAATGCTGCCTTTTGTAGTATAACCTCTTTTAAAACAGATTTTGAACCCACAGGTTAAGACATACTAGCTAATAAAGGTTTTTATTAGTAACAGATATTTCTACCCAAGTGTATGGTTCTAAAGACCAACAAACCCTGATACAGATTTATGCAAAGCTAACAAAAAAGCATTCTCAAACCTTGCGAACAACAAGTGCATCATGGTTGAGGCTCTGTACAAAGAAGTGCACTGCCGGGGCCGGGAGGGGATAGTCATCTCTTAGCAGTAGAGACAGGAAGCCAATAGCAATGTGCTCAAACTTCCAAGGCCTGACGACACACAATAACATATTCCCAAATTAAACAGGGTTTTTATGTGTCCAGTTTTATAGAAACAACATAGCACTTTTACACCTCTGTTTAATACTTACAGGTCCCTGTCATCTAGACATTCTAACAGGTCTTTCACAAGATTTTCATATTTCCTAAAAGAGGAAACACAGCAAGGATTTATTAAAAAGAAGTATTAAATGTTGTGACTGTGTACATTTACAGCACTTACTGCACTGCCTCCTGGTTTTTGTCTTGTTGAAGCGCCAGCCCCTGCTCCAGCTCCTGTTGTGAGGGAGGGTCAATGTGTGGATTGGGCTGACTTGAACTGGTGATGCTCTGGCCCAGCAAAACTGCACTCTCAGGTACCTGAAGATACATCCAGGAAAATATGAGTTAAACAGCACAAGGTACAAAGGTGCTGATTTCTGCAAAATGTGATAACGAACCAAATCCATATAAAAAATGTTCTAGATCAAACATGTTGGGAAAATCCAGAATATCTGGAGTTCTATTGAAATTACTGGATTCCCCTTGTGAATAATCACCAAACACAATAAATGTATAAGCCACGTTATGCCAAACTTTATATACAAAATATAGAAACGGGCATTGCTGCTCACTGTAAAATCGATGCCGATGGTCTCGTACTGCCGGTGGACCTTGTCTGCGAGGTCATCGAAGAGTCTGACAATGGAGGGCTTCTCTAGAGACATAGCTGAGCTGAGGCCTGAGCGGACTATGGCAGGCCATGTCTGAGCGATGCAATCCCAGTCATGTAGGTTAGCAAGGCACACTCCACAATGGTTCCCAAGCAAGCAGTAGAGCGCCCCCTAAATCAGAATATGATCAAAAAAACAATATTGTTAAATCATTTAATTAAAAACAAATTAAAAGTAACCATTTTAGACTACAGACCTTGAACTGTTGCTGGGTGACATCAGTTTGTGTGGGTTTCAGAAGTTCCAGGACACGTGGAGTAATGTCTCGGCAGCAGAAATTATAGGTGCCCAAAGCTGTGAACAACACATTTTGGGCCTTGCTGCGCACCTGAAAGCAAAAACAATGGGCATTCAGGAGAACATATAAATACAGCGGATTATATTTTTGTCAAATTCGATGAACGTGGAATCAGACTTGGCTGTAGGTGCTGGTAGAAAGACGCAAAAGGTCCCTCAATAGGTCCTGATGAACAGACTTATATTCACAGCCCTCGACCAGCAACTTTCGCATCTAAACGTGGTGAGCAGAAAAAAATTGTTTAACTTCCTACTTGGCGTGTTAAACATACTGGTATTACTGACAATAATCTAATATTTAAAGAAGTTTCACAGATATCACAATTCACATTGTTCTAATCTTGTGAATTCTTTTGACTATGAAAATCATGTTGTGAAATGTGATATTGTGAGAGCTCTACAATATCTATTATATGCTAAATCACTATGCCAGGTTATTAACATTGGCTCCTACCTCATGCTGAAGAAGAACTCTGTCAATCAGAAGAGCTCTGATGTGCTTTTTCTTCCCATGAAGCTGGAGAGAATAGGATGAAGCATAAGACAATTACACATTTCAAATGAACGGCACAGGAGATTTCACAGGCCCAACTACACACCCTGTTCTCCATGGACTTCTTCACCAAGGTGAAACTCTTCCAGCGAGAGTCAAACTCGTGTTTGTGGGAACCTCTGAAGTGCATCAAGTCACTGATGATCTGAGGGAGACAAACAACTGATAAATCACAAAACTTTAAAGCCAAATAATTGCTTTATGATCCAATACTTAATGAACAATGATCAATACAATTTTGCACAAATATCTACTGTGCACACTTACCTTGATAATGGCGAAAAGGGATTTGGTGTCATCCTCTGAGTGTTCCAGAATGTGATCTAAGGACGAGAATTAGAAGATGCTTGTCTTAGGAATTGTGGGTAATGTAGATCAAGTAAATTAAGTTTGTGTGCTGGAAGGTGTTCTAAATGAGGATCACTTACGAAGCAACTGTCTCATCACTTTACAGATGGTCTCACGGTAGTTTTCTCTGGACTCATCTGGAAAGATCAGCAATGTCTTACTGAGAAGCTGATATCCTATTCTATCATCATGATGCACAACAGCTTGTTCTAACTAGACATTCATTACAACAGGTTTCATGAGCATTCCAGTTTTGGCTTACCATAGTCAACACCAATGTACAGTTTTGTTTCCTCCAAACTAACCATGCTGGGTACTCTGCACAAAGGAGAATAAAAAAATTTAATTAACTACAATGCAAAGCTTTCAGTTTTTTTTTATTATGAATGTAGAAAACTGTTGTTCCGTTTATGTTTCTGTGGATACCATGAATAGAAATAATTTACATAAAATTAAAACTTTTCTTACATTATAAACATTTGTATTATCATTTTTAGAAATTTAATGTGTCCTTGATTAATATAAGCATTCAATTAATCTGTCCCTTTTAAAAAAGAAATACAATTTAATCAACGCTGTGTGTCCCTTCACACATACTCTGCTTAGAGCAAACTTTGCTGTAAAACACTGTATGTTGTAGGACTTACAGGCCGGTGACAGTGGGTCCATCGAGAGGGGGGAGCATGCTGCCAGCTCCCAGCAGACAGTGCTGGACTATACACAGACTCTGAAGAACATCATCTCTGTTTGAAGTTCAGAAATATGCCAGCATTAACAAAATCAATAAAATCAAAGAAAATAATGACTTATATGTGAACCTGGACAACAAAACCAGTCATAAGTGTTCATTCTAAGAAATTGAGAATTATACTTGAATAAATAAGCTTCCCATTGATGTATGATTTGGATGGGTAGGGCAAAATTTGACCGAAATAGAACTAAAATCTGGAATCTAAGGGTAGAGAAAAATCTAAATGCTGAGAAAATCACCTTTAAGTTGCTCAAATGAAGATCTTATCAATGCACATTAATAATCAAAAATTAATTAAAATTGCCAAATAACTTCATGGAACATGATCTTTACTTACTATCCTAAGGATTTTTGGCAAAAAAGCAATTGACAATTTTGACTCATACAATGTATTTTTGGCTATTGCTACAAATATAACCCAGCAACTTAAGACTGGTTTTGTGGTCCAGGGTCACATATAATATTTAAATAATGTATTTTTTTGATCATTACCGCTATCACAGATTGCACTTTTGACAACTGACCTGCTCATTTCCTGCTCTCCCTGTGCGTATTTCTGCAGACGCTGGAGCTCTGGCTGCAGCAGAAGGTCCAGAACATAGAAAACAAATGCTGTCTCCTCTGCGCTGGGCACGTGCCACTGGATCTCCAGGTTCCAAAGGTCTCCAGGACGACCCCAGTCCTGTTTAAACATCAAGAAGGGAGGTGGTGAGAACTCATAGGATTAATAATGATATAATAAACTGCTCTGTTCTCTCCACTGATCAAATGTACCAAACACATTCACAGTACCTTAATGGGCAAGTACTCTTGCAGGGGTTTGTTGAAGCCGCCGGGCACACTGCAGTAGTCTGTAGGGTAAGTGAGTGCTGTGGAACGCAGGATGTGGTGCAGCAGGTTGCAAGCCAGAGTGTAGCCCTGCTTACAGCGCAAACGCAGGGTCAGCTGGAGAGTCTGCACCAGCTGTGTGCGGTACGGGAGGAGCTTTTCTCCATCCACTCGAGTCACCTGAAGCAAGAAGGTGTGGAAATGTGAGATACACAGCAGTTGTCATCTAATGTCTAAGCAGATGTAAGGTAAATTATGTACAAAGAACTTCATAATTAACGATTTTATTACAGTTCCACATGGAAAATGTATGTGATACTAACTTTAGAGTTTAACTTAGGGATAGCCCCATACTCATGTTGCTCCAAAGTTGTTTGACTTATTCTGTGGAACGTAAATTTTTAAATAATGTTGATAACCAAACAATTTTGATTCTCATTGACTTTTATTATAAAGAAATAACAAAACATGAAAAACAATGGGACCTGAAACTGCTTGATTAAGAACTTAAGATGATATGCTGTTATTAAGAAAAACTTAAGTCAAACAAGTTGTTATTTAAAAAGTCAAAAGTGTTTTTGTGACCTCAGATAGCAGCTGAAGGTTCCAAAGCAGTTCTTTATCCAGTTCTTCCTCATTGGAAACATCTTCATCTGAAATATACCAAAAAACAAATGAGGATGCTGACGGCCTCGAGATAACACAAACTCTCATTTATGTGCTTGTACGTACTGGCAGTTAGATGAGTAATGGCATTACAGCAGTGTGGTACAAACAGCCTGAGAGACTCAGCCGAGTGACACTGAAACAAAGCAGAGGACAGTTGAATCAATGCGGCTCCACAGCTGTGTGTGTGTCTGCACAAGATGGGCAAGGAAAAGTACTACCTTAGCAGCTGCTCTGCACATGTCTGCCACCATCCTGCCTGCCACACGAGTCTCAAAGATGTTGGTGGTAGCAAAGTTGAAGACTTTCTCGAGAGCAACCTATAGACAGATATCAGCCGTTAACACCATTTTTATGGGTTATATGAGAGAATACACTGTTCAAACGGACATTTTTTATTTATAAGTTTTACGTCAATCCCTGTTTCCGGTGGATTAAGGTAAGGAACGCCGTAGCGCATGTCCTGAACAAGTTACTGACTTCCCGAACTACCAGGTTTGAAAAAACAACGATCATCATAAACGGAAGGATCAGAAACAATATAAATCATAATATAGATTATATATAGATCATGCATGTAGATCGTGTTTTGACTATTTTGAATCTGATCACGAAAAAGTCAGTGAGAGAGATCCCTTCACAGATGCAGTAACATCTTTAGTTGTGTCGTGGATAGATCAATAAAGCTTGGTTCTTTATTTTGATACGTTCATATACACATAGCAGCAAATATTCTTTAAGGTGTCAAATTTAGGTCAAAATCCTCAAAAATGGCTGGCAACTTTTTTTTTTCTTTTTTAAACGCTGGTAGGAAAAGGGTCATTAAAAACATTAAAAAAAAATTTAAAAAAACTTAGTGACCCCAAACTTTTATACATATTATACAAGGTTTTGATCCATTTTTTTGTCTACATCGACTACTGACAAAGATAAAATAAATTGCAGCCCTCTGTGACTTCTCACAAATGAAACCACACAGTGTAACGTGCTGTCAAATATGACTGACTAATCTGTCAAAACAACCGGTGAATCCTTATATAGAGTCACTGGTCTGATTCATGAGGTGACTCACTTCTTTACTAAATCAGCTCAGATTATTCACTGAGCTGCACATTAATATTATAAGAATGTCAAAAATGCAACCGCTTGAGTTTTTAATAGAGTTTGAGACTGCAAGTCAATCATCTAAAAATGCATTTGATTTATATTAGCAAAAACTAATTTGTAAGTGGCAAAGAAAACAGAGAGGTCCGAGACATTTCTTACAGTAAAAATCTGTTTTCATTTAAGAAAAATCATAAGAAATAGTTTAATAGTTAAAATCCTATTAAATGTAATAAAAACCTTGAATATCTCCATGGAGCACTGTGTCAGAATAGTGCTGAAGGTGGATGAAAGGCCCAGCTCCACCAGACTCTCTAAATGAGTCATTTTCTCTGTCTCCGTCTCCTCGCGTGTCTGCTCCAGAGTGCTGCTGTCAATCAATGCAAAACACCTACAGACACACAAAATAGGGCATAAGCCACAACAATAGTGTATTGTATGTTTTCCTGGCACACACATCTCACTAAATGACTCACCGGTCCATAAACTGCAGAACAAAGTCTTCAAACTCAGCAGAAGCCGAGCACAACTCTCTCTCCATCTACAACAAATAAAAGATTTCAGGACAGAATACAGAAAGGACAATTATTTGAAATCTCTGCACTGGGTCTTTTACATAAGATTTCAGATCTTTACCTCTGTCAAATCATTCTTCTCATGGAGGGCTGATGAACAGTCCACCAAAGGCACTAGAGTAGTAAAAGTAGCAATGAACTGGAACGTGATCTAAAAACAAAATATGCAAATATTATTTTATATTATTAGTCAGTCAAAAACTAAATCATTATCATAGTCAAGAGATCAACAACAAAAAATTGTAATTCTTAATGTTTATTTCACAGTTTACCCACCATGCATTTGCTGAAGTCATTAGGATCAACACCAGGCAGTGCTCTCATTAGCAGGGGCAGGACGTGCGCAGGACCTTCGGGATAATGTCGGCCACCGCTGAGAAGACTGCGGGCCATGCCAATCATGCAGCTGAGAGTGGCAGTGAGCTGGTGTGGCTCCGTCAGTGTCTCCATAGCAGGATACGTCCTGCAGGGGGCAGCACATTCACACATTAGCTTTTAGTTGGTTCCTCCTTTGGGAAAAAATCCAGCTCCGGCTTTATGCTGGATTCTAAGATGACTGCTTTCAAAGCCTATTTACAGAGATTGGATTTGTAAATCCTCACAGCGAATAAAAGAAGTCACTATATGGACTATGGCAAACCTTCGTGACTTTTAATGTTGATAAATATTAAATTTGTGAGTTTCATATTTACCTTCAATAACAGTTTAAATACTACAAAATTAAGCACATTTAATCAAATGTACATCATCATAAACTAACACATTTATCTGAATAGATTAAAAAAAACACTGTGTCAATACACTTTGGCGGTTTGGCTTTGAAGTCATTGTAAACTTTTTATGCAAATTAGGCTGATTAGTCAGCGCTATGTGGAAGATATTAGCACCTACATGCAGCAGTTCCACACACTCACTTCTCCAACACAGGTGGGATGACCAGTTCTGGTCTCATCAGGGCCAGGTTCTGCAAGGCCTGAGCTGCATCCATGCTACCCGTCTTGCTGAACATGGCCATCAGTACCGGCTGCTTCATGCTCTCCACAAAGTCTGTTACATCCTGGTCTGTGAGTCTGTGACTGGCAGGAACGGGGGTGATCCAGCAGGGTTTCTTGTAGCGCTCCCGATGTAGCCGCCGAACCACACTGGCAGGCAGACGCTGTAGAAGCTTCATCAGCTTCATCTAGAGAAGAAAATAAGAGACAGACGGCACTGATATGAAGATATGATTGATGCAGATGGCAAAAAAAATAAAATAATTATGAAGTTTAAAAACTCATTAATCCTGTAAGAAATTCAGCTAAAGTTTCATCCAGTTTTCTGCAGAACCTCCCATAGTAGTGATAAAAAAAACAAACAAATCACATCTAAAATGCCAGCGGTCTTTTATTAACTTGTTCCAAATGAAACCAGCATTTGGCATGTTTTTTTCAATTTAGCTTTTGGATTGAATGTCCCCTTCTCTCAGTCCTGGAAAGATAAAGTTTGCATCTTCTTACTAGATAGCAGCACCACTCACACATGGAACAGCCTTCAGAACAATAAACTATAAGGTTGCTAGAGAAAAAAAACAACAACTGGACGTTGTAAAAACGTTTTTAAAGCTGTAATAGGCTTTTGCAATTTTTTTCAAAGAATAGTAATAATAAAACAAAACAAAAAACAACTGCCATGCATTATAATTAGTTTTTTAATAACAGATTGATTTAACATCTATTCATACACACAACATGCATATGCAACTACCAGGAACTGGTCATCAGTGTGTACATACTTCATTGTTATGAAAAAAGATGCTAAAGTGGCAGTATACAAAATGGTTTGAGATAATGTGATGTCACTTGTGGCTGAAGTATCTTAAGACAGGTTTAAATGATCACCCACCTAACAATTAAATGCATTATTCAAAAGTTTTTTTTCTGTTCCACTGTTCACTAGTGATTCAGTAAAAAAATCATATTGGTGCTACTTTTGAACAGTAATGTAGCAAAATGGTATAAAGATTTAGCAATAATTTTTTCACACTGAAGACATATTATGCCCCTTTTTATAATACGTAATATAAGTCTCTGGTGTCCACAGAATGTGTCTGTGAAGTGTCAGCCCAAAATCCCCCAAATACCATTAATTATATTATTTTGAAAATGCCTATTTTGAGTGGAAGTAGAAAAGGCTGATTTTCATCCCTTTCTTTTTAAATGCAAATGTCAAGTGCCATTTAAATGCTGCTCCCCGCCCCCTTTTCCTGAATAAATCTACACCATTACAGTTTGTATCTCCCAAAACCATCTGTTTTGATTCTGATAGTCAAGTTTATCATGCTGAAATAATGTGTTTTAAACCATTTAAGTTTAAACTTCTGATGTTTTTTTCTGAAGCACGCATCTGAAATTCAGGTACAGAAAGCTGCTGTCAAAAGGTATGCGAGTACTAAACAGAGTTCTCATTCACACACAAGTTTACATTAAAAATACAAGAGTTACAAAAACAGTCAACTATATAAATAAATTAAAATAAAATCACACGTTTATACTACATCTGCTCGGCAGCACCAATGTAAGCTAGAGTAAATAAATCAATAAATCCACTGCGCCACGGCTCACTCCTCTGCAAGTGATGACACTGGCACCTCTGAGTCCTGCAGAGCGCTTTTCATGTCAAGATATGCGTCTAACAGCGTAAACTTACATTGTGATATGCTTGAACTGTTTAATATCTATAGATTTTATTTTAGGCAAGTTATGATGATTTGATAAGGCTTAATTAAAAACAAACATTGGCAATGATCAACTCGCTGACTCTGACCACAACATTTTTTTTTTTAAATAAAATAAATAATTATTTCTGAGAAGTGTGCATACCCTCAGAAGAAATCCTCCAGGCACCTTTGGTACAGTGTTGTGTATTAAGTTAACATTACGACTCCGACAAGGTTTTTTCCTCCAAGCGGTGCCAAATCACACCAAGACCGAAAAAACTGGATTCGTAAAACTATGAGATTCTGGAACGCACCTGAAACATGCTGCGGCCTATGCAGTGGTGGGCAGATAAGCTCTAATTTCACTAAATCTACTGTTAAAAATTAACCATCCATTCATCATATCATCCTACAAAACTAACAATTAGAATCATTGTAATGTTACGATCCGATGCGGTTATCTAAATCAGAGGTGCGGGGCAGATTCGGGTGACATTTTAGCTCATCCGCGCATCTCTAGTATGGTACTCTACTGAGTCACGAGTGTAAGAAAAGAATGCATGTCTAGGAATGATAGGTGGTCAGTAACTGGAAAGTTGTTATTGGTGTTTCAGTAGATGGAATGTGAAGTGACCTCCGTTGACAACACAAACCACAGACAGCTCTAGAATTGATCTGAGTAGAGGACTGGGCTTTAAATAGTTTTAAAAAGGGGAAAAATATTTTTTTCCTAATAAGGAAGATCTTACCAGCCAGCGCCCATTGTTTGAAGGGTGGTAGAAAGACGCAATGCTACTAAAGAGCCCATTAAGCTGTTTCTGGGCCTGGTTCTGTGGGCCGCCCTGAGAGAAAAAAAAAAGTAAATAAATGCACCCTTTAATAACTAACCTATAAACACAGAAGTGTGATTCATGAAACTTACAAGCATGGAGGAAATCCAGAGGACCACATGACCGATATCATAGGAGTTGGTTAAGTATCTGGGAACGATCATTTGACTGGTGCCAACAGGAAGATTGAAGCTACGCAAGATCCTGGTAAAGATCTGAAGCAAGACAACAGAGTATCAGTCTTTAGATCATCATGTACAGTAGTCAGGGGTTATTTTTCAGAAATAATTTTAGTAAGAGAGGACTTCAAATAAACGCTGCTCTTGAAATTTACGGATTACTGATCAAATCATGATGAAAAATTATGCCTCATAGCAATAATAATAAATGTTTTATAAGCACCAAATCAGCTAATTATGAGTTTTGAAGGATCATTTGACACTGAAGACTAGAGAATGAATTATATTTTAGATTATATAAAAAAAAATAAAAACAGCTACTTTAAAAAGTAATATTTGAGAAAAGTACTGGTTTTACTGTAGTTTTCATCAAATAAATGCAGCTTTGTTAAGAGTTATAACCCCAAAACAGTAACAGTAGCATATATAAGCAGAACAGTACCTTTGGAATGTACGGATCCCAGCTGACATAGCCAATGTTGTCATTAGCCAGACGTGCAAAAAGATTCATTAAATTCTGTAAAAGGAGACAATAGTTAAGGGAGGCTAGAAAGACATAATATTTAGCACTTTAACAAATGAATTCACGAATGAGGTGTACTTACACCCTCCCATGCAGGCAGGTTTTGCACTGAAATCCAGAGATCCATTAGTTCATCAAACCATAACCTAAAGTAGGCACAAATCCTCCTTTTAGATTGGGTCAGACTTATTGGCTGCACTTTTTGAATATTGAGTAATTGATTTTAGATCGTAACCCTCTTATTTCATTACTAAATTGCATGAGAGTCTTACTTGAAGCCTTTGTCATGCTGTTCTGGAGGCATGATGGTGGGCAAGAAGAGCTCAAAGTAGCCAATGGCCTTCTGCATAGTGACATCAAACGGGCACAGCAATGGCCTCCACTCATCAAGCATCTCCTGTGTGGCTGATTCAGGGAAATAACTACACACACACACACACACACACACACAAACATAGAGAACCAAGTCACATGTAATTTTCTCTGATGCATGCATGGTTGTTTATTTGTTACGT
>JAUMHP010000062.1:9050947-9067209 GCA_032361065.1 Enteromius trimaculatus | reverse complement strand
ACACACATATACATACAGAGAGAGAAAGAGAGAGAGAGAACGTAACTGACTGCACTAAATGTTTGCTTGTAAGTAGAATTTTTAATGTTATCAGATATATTTGGCATTTTTAGTAAATATACAATGACAGCTGTGACCTGACTTCTCTCCCAAGGGACTATCTGTCCTATTTAGGGGCTCATCCTACCCAAACAGAGAGGCAAAATTTAATTAAAACGAAATAAACAACTTTGTTTATCAATTTCCACAAATAATAAAAAAGTATTGGATGATACGTGATCAACTAGCACATGTTTCACTGTATGTGAAACATGTATGTATCGAAAAAAGAACTAGATTTCAGTAAATGTTCAGTGTTCTTACAGACAGCATCTTGCCATATTATTAACTAGGAAAATAGGTCACACGCATACACAAACAAAAGATAAGTTAAATAACAATACCTTGAAGTACAGAAACGTATGAAAAAATGTGCCAGATCACCTATATTTTTGTACCTGATATGGCTGCCTTGGATTTGTGCTCTCCGTCTGTTTCTGAAGGATCTTGAGGGGTCATCAGAGACTCGTTGTGCCCTTTATACTCCTCCCAGTCTCTGGCCGGTTGAGCATGTGGTGTCTGTTTCATGCTCTCTGGAGAGGGAAGCTTCCTCTTCCCCATGCTCAATAACTGCTTTTCTCCTTGGGGCACTGGGAACACATCTGGGTTCTGATGAGCAGTTTCAGGTTGGTAAGTTAGAGAGAGGGTCTGCTCATAGTAGGCAGGGCCAGACACATTGGGCATGGTTAGGTGGATGTCACCAGCATGTTTAGTGGAAACGGTCGAGGATCTCAGGGCCGAGGCAGAGGTGGATGCAAAACGAGCTCCACCTGTAGGCTGCAGCTAGAAGAGGACAATACAACAAAAAGATAAAGAGTTTGTGCAGAAAATGAAAGGATAGGAGATTTGAGAGTGAACAGTATGAGAAAGAGAAAGATTAGAGCAATGAGAAAGGGATGGGGATGAGAACAAAAAGTGAGTCAGCATGGGCAGGAAACAGCACATTCATCAACCGTTCATCAGCAGACACACGTCAATCATGCTGACTAATCAGAGGCTGAATTAGTGCATTTCCTGTAGCTGAAAGGCAAGTATCAAATCAGCCAATAACAAAACCACTCACAAAGCCATGCCCTTTATATACTGAACCCGACTGTTCCCATCATGCCCTCAGAAACAGATACACTGAGTCACAGACACAATCAATTAAAATCTAACACTACTGTGTCAGCAGGGCTTTAGGCAGAGTTGCGGTGTACATTCAGAATAAGATCATTGATTTCCAAACAAAGCATTCAGCAGTGACACATTTCTCCAAAAAAAAAAAAAAAAAAAAAAAAACTCCCACTCGCTCATTAGGGAGTCTTCACAGGCAAAAACACAGAACATCTTCAATTAAAACCTCTGAACCACAAATGACTTTCCTTAGGGGAATGCTTAAACACAATAAATGGAGTGTAATGATTTAAATATTCATAATAGTGAAGTACAGAAATGAACAAAAATGAATAGAAGGGAGCAGTATGTGGGAAATGATACTTAAAAAGATAAAGAGGCACTTTGTTGTTTTTAAGTAACATTTTATGTTATGATAAAGTTTAGTTTGTTGGGTCATATTACCACAAGAAACCACTCCAATTGGGCCAAGACTTGATCAGGTAAAACGATTATTTAAAAAAATTAAAAAACATGTTAACTGTATTCATATACTAAATGAACCGAACTAAGTGAAAAAGTATGTTTAAGAAAGCCCATAATAAAAGTTATAAGAAATATTTCTTTCTTAATTCAACACGCATTTGAATGTGTATTTTACACAATTTGTCCATGCTTCCACTATAGCAAATTTCTTTGCAGGGTAACCCAGAACTAATGTTGTTCATACATAAAACACGAACAGACAAAACATCATATCTGTTAACATTTCTCAGCTCCATTTCAAAAGCTTGCTCTACCAGCAATCTGGAACTACATTCACAAACAGAAGCATTTATCTCCATGCCATCTTTCCGGGTTGTACGATCATCTAAACAAGATGCTTAAAAGAAATGCCTGAATTCAGCCTACTGGTACATAAGCAGATATGTGCTGAAGCATTAGGATAACTGCTAAGACACGGGACAATGGCTTTACTGCAGGCTGAGTAAAACCTTGGTTTCTATGAAATATCATACGGTTCTAGAGGACTCGGGTATCCTCACTTGTTCCAGATCGCTCAGAAGCTCTGAGAACTCAGATTCCTCGTCAAACAGCTCAGAATCAGAATAATCCTGCATCAGAGACAAACCTCTTTAAAATGCTCAATCGTATGTGTGTGTGTGTGTGCAATGAAGATTACATGTCTGTGGATGTACTACTTCAATATATGCCAACAAACTTAAATCAGTGTACAGAGTCGGCGATACGAACAAAAATATAACAACAATAATCAATAATAATATCCCAAACATTTTGATTTATAAGAAAAAAATCCTTATGATCATTTCCAAAATAAAAGTATATCTATTAAAAATGTAAAGTCTAATGGCACAATATAAATGTATGGTTATAATAGACCCAACACCATTGTGTATCTGGGTGTTGAATGTTTAAATCAACAAAAAACATGTGTTACACAACGTTCAGTTTGCTGAATAATTGTAGGGATGTACTCCCAGACTTATTTTCACTTTTTATACAGTGAAATGTAACGGAAAACAGAACATGAATAGTGGTGAAGCAATGCAACTTTTGCTGTAGGTCATGACAATGACAATATTACTGTACAAATACAATCCATTCGATTTCATTCACGCTACACACTTAAATAGCCAACATCATGTTTAAAGGCTGCGAAGTATTAAAACAAAAAAGTACCTACTTAGAGTATGTAATTTCAGGATCAGCTTGCGACTTCTTAACTGCGATTTCTGACTTGCTTTATAGCTTCATTGTTTCAGCCTTTTCTCTTCACCTCCAGTATTTAACCGACATACACTACATGTCCAAAAGCATGTGCACACCCAAAAGATCGCACCCATTTAATGACCAGTCATGATTCATGATTTAAAATTAAATGATGAGCAATGCACTAAACTAGTACAATTCTCAGCTGTGGCATGAATAAGCATGGTCTAATTGTTTATTGAAGGGACAGAAATTTTACATACCTGTTCAACCTCTCCTAGTGTGATTGGCTGAGTCTGGTAGCGGGCATTACTCCTACGTGATCGAGTGTCTCCCCTGGCCCGAGGGCCGTGGCTGGACGGCTGTGCCAGGCGGTTGAAGAGTTCCATCTTCTCTGCCAGAGTCAGCGTGGAAAGGTCTGGCTCCTCTTGGCCATCCTCCCCTGGAGATGCATGGCGAGCTTGATCCGTCTCCACTGCCTCCTGAGCCAGCCGAACCTCTCTGGCCTGCTCCCTCACCATGCAGCTCTGTTGAGATGATGCCTGCAAGCTGTAGGACACATCAACACCAGACTGCTCAGAAACACTCAACTTGTTTTATATTAATTCCATTATATGACCTGTAAGGCTGGGCTGCATTACTGTGTTTATCACATATAATTATAATACTGAAGAATCACAACATTGTGTTAATAACTACTTACGTAAGTTTAGATTAAACACACGTGCATGCATACAATATACAAGCAATTGTGATATTATAGTAGCACGTGCTGATAAACGTCCTGCAGTTTATATACTGTACTCAACATGTTGCTGATGGAGCAAAAAAGCGATATAACTCGTGAAACTATGACACAAAGCTTGGAGGGATCCGGGTAACAATTTCATGACCTTACAGAAAAGTAATAACATTATTTATATATATGACAAGTCAGTGATGACCAGGATAAGTTTACACGCAGTCATGAAATTGCGGGTGTGCTTTTAAAATACTCACTCTTCACTCATTCTAGTAACTGTACTGGCCTACAAATACCACAAGAAGGTGCTGGTTCTTAGTTTAACTTTTCATTTAAGTTGCAAATAAAACCAAATGTGCATATTAACATGATTTCTGAAGAATCAGGTGACACTGAAGACTTTTTTAATATATACATTGAAATAGGAAACAACTATTTTGAATTGTAATGATATTTCACAATACAAATGTTAAGTGTTTTTCTTATTATGCATGAATCCACATTAATAAAGACAGATAAATCTGTGAACATGCAAGATCTCGATGACAAACATTAGTGTTTATAAGAGTGACCATGCCTGAATTGCACACACGCTCATGGGAGTGTCTGTATGTGTCCTGGGTACCTGGATTTGGTCACAGAGCTGCTGACTAGAGTGGGACTAGGAACACGCGTTAGAGAGGTTTGTACAGTCACGGACTGTGACAAATGGCCAGGGACACTTTTAAACCACACAGAGCAGAAGGAAAGAAACAGGGGAAAAAAAACTGAAGGAAACTGAAGATAACAGATCAGAGGTACAGTACATACATCACACGAAAGAAAAGGAAAGGATAGAATTTCAAGGAAAAAACATAATTTATACAAATTTTAATTGACCAAAAGTGACAGTAAAGTTATATTTTTACAAAAGATTTATACTTAAAATAAATGCTATTCTTTTGAATTTTAAATGTGATGTTTCTTGAGCATGAAATCAGCACATTAGAGTGATTTCTAAAGGATAGCGTGACACATCTGTCAAATATGTTGAAGTAAATGTTGAAGCTAAACTTTTGGGGGGGGGGGGGGTTTGGGCCAATCTGAATTATCGAACATGTCACATACTATAAACACTTACGTAGCAGCAATGACCACTTCCTCTATGGTGACGGGCTGTGTGCGAGAGCGATCCTGACCTCTCCTCAGCCTGCGTTCAACAGCAGGGTTACGGCTCCATGCCTTCAAAACTGAACCATCTGAAGTCTTTTCAAGCTCCTGAGAAACAGAAAGGCTTTGTATGAAAGCACAATAACTTCTAACATAAATAAGAACAAAAAAATAAAAACAAAATGCAGCATTTGATTGAGAACTTTTACTAGCTTGCTCAAGATATCAGATGCTTTTCCTTTATCAGAGGTTTCTATAAAACTAACTAAATTGTGTTGGTTACAATTTGCTTTCATGAACTTTCAAATGTCATATTTGAGGAAGGTGCATGTTTGTATGACGTGTGAGTTCAGGTGTGATGGACTAAGGTGTGTACAACCACAGAAAAACAAGAAAACTAAAAGCTTAAGCTACATTTATAGTCACCAATGTAATGTTTCTATCAACAGGTAGAAAAAAAGATCTTGTGAATTGTCCAAATCAAGCACACAAGCTTAAAGAAAATGTAACAGGACGATAAAAAGGCATATTTTAGTTCGCACTGAAAAGTAGCTGTTGAATATTGTGCTAACTTATGCAGCGCTTCACACAATTTTTGTGTTTCTTAGAGCATCAAACAGTTAGCTTGGCATCAGACTAGAATCAACAGAGCTGTGGTCGATTACGTGCACTTCACGTAAGGGACAATTGTGTGGTCTGCATAACCATAGGACAGGGGTTGTGGCCAAAACAGAGTGCTTCAAATAAGCCACTTAAAAAGAGTTATAATGCTGACTTTATAGACAGTGGAAAGGAAGCAGCTCACTTTCAGGGGTTGTTGAAACAGAAGCACAAAGACACTCAAGCACCACGTACCCTGAAAAGAGAGCGCTTGGCGGCTACACTCAGCTTTGCTCTCTCATCCAACTTCTCTTCATCCACTGGAACAACACAGGAAGAAAATAAAGAGTAAGAAGCCTTTTCATGAAATCTCATGACTTTCAAAAGACAAACACAACGCTAAACACATGGCAGAAGGATTGCACAAGCAAATGTCACAGCAGGGGAAAATAAATGCTGTATATCTACCAAATGCAATGTATAATATTGAAATCTGCTCTAATATGCGTGACATGATTTATACAACACTTAAAGGGACATTTCTCCCAAAAATGAAAATCAGTGACCATTTACTCACCTACATGTTGCTTCAAAACCAGTTTGGTTAATCTTCAAAATACAAATTTGGTTATTTTTAATGAAACTAGAGAGACTTCTATACCGCTACTGAAAGCACAGATGATCAAAACATAGATTCATGTGTCATTAAGTTTCATTAAAAATATCTTAATTTGTTTTCCAAAGATTAACCAAAGTTTAATGTCAAAGTATTTTACATCATACTATAGCTGTTGAAAATGTTAGGGTCCGCATTAATTCAGCACATTTTTATTCAGCAAGGATGCATTAGACTTTTCCCAAATAAATGCTGTTCTTTGCAGAAGTGTAATAATACTAAAATGTATTATGGTTTACAACAAAACAAATATTAAGCAACACACTTACCTTCAGGGCTCAGTAGTTCAGGGCTTAGATGAGACCTAAAGAGAACAAAAGTTAAAGTCTTAAAAAAGGGTTACAATTAAAAATCAAATCATTTTAGATTTTAAAATGATTAACTCAACCAGCTGACTTGCAACAGTGTGAGCAGACAAAAGCAGCAGTATATTTAGGAATAAGAGAATCAGGAAAACACACAAAGCAGCTAGTGGGAAAGTGCAGAAAACATAATCAGGCCTGCTTAAATCCACAGCGTTTGACAGAATTATAGATTTCGCAACATGCCACAGAAAAAGGAAGAGAAATGGCAACAAAGAGCCTTTTATAAAAACCACTGACCAAACCTTTGGATTAGAATCCACTACACATAAAAACAGGATACGGTGTGTTAAAAGAGTGAAATTATTTATTTGGTGAGCCAAAAGCTAACTTGATGTAATCAGTGCATAAATACAGTGCAGTTAAAGAAGGTAAATTAAAAAATATATTTCAAACCAGTCTGGGTTTAGTTTCATTAAGTGTAGTTTTAAATTTGCACTCCAGGACAACTGTACAATATCGTGCATAAAACTTTTCAAAATGCGTACCGGTCCGACTGTTCACGCTCAGTTGAAGTGATAGGCTGCGTTCTAAACCTCTCAGATGTCTTTCTATTCTCAGTAGGACATATATACTGCAAAGGGCGACGAGATGAGCGAGCTTTGACTCTCTCACTTCTCCAGGGTGCATGTGTATCTGGAGGCATCTCTTCTGTCCTATTACGTCACACAGCATGACTAAACGAGGCAGCATTGAAGAACGACAGGTGCACAGGCAAAAAGCTAATGCTTGACAAAGATTTCCTCTAAGTGGGTTAAACTAATGAAAACCCTACAAACCCCAAAAGTGGTTAAGAATAATTTTGTCAGCACAACTAGCATAAACACACACATAATGGTCTCTAGAAATACGAAGCTGCCAAGCCAAGCTAAGAAGACAGACAGGCAGAAATGGTTAATTATTAGTGACAAAGTGTGCACTATACAAGCCGAGCAGCATGATGGCTGAAAGGACAGAGCACAATGTCTCTTCTAACAATTCATTCTCCAAACAGTTACATTAGATGAGACTCTGATTAACTGCATGTTAATCTTCAGTTAGACATTGTTAGCAAGTCGACACGTAATGATAATGTACCACCACCTACAGTTCGGCTTTCCTGGGACTCGCAACACTTTCCAGGTAGGTATGGCGGAGTTGGGCAACTGAAACCCTTGCGTCGTGGGATAGGTGATCACTATTAGGCACTTTCTCCTGAGGGGCAGGCTCTCTGATTGGGTTCTGGATGGTGCTCTGCTGGACATTTCCAGTATCTAGAGGTTTTGCCATATATCTCCCACTGGAGGTCTGGACTGGGGCGTAGGAGCCAACATCAGTCTTTCTATGGGCCTCTCGAGCTCTTGCTTGCATAGACTCTGTGGCCTGAAGTCGGGACACATGCTCCGTGTAAACTTCCCGCTTTGACTGACCTCCACGGCACCCTCTGGGGTCATCTGCAATATCCTCCCTTCTGTGCCGACTGATGCCTGGGTTTACCTCTACATTGTCAGTACTTCCTTGGCACGGGTCTTCAGTGCTCCTTTCTTTCCGACGAATTTCAGAAGGTAAAACTGCCTTCCTGCTACGCAGGAGCCCCACTGTCCTCACTTCCTGTTTTCCCTCTGGTTCAAGCACTTCTTGAATCTCTTGTTTATGCCTGGAAGCAGATTCGCTGCCCATAGAGAAGTAGCTCTGGCAGCCCAGGTCATGGCGTTGCTCTTGTCCAGCGTGGGTCAGCCGCTGTTTGGCTGGAGCTGAATCAGGGATGTTCCGATTGTGAGAGTGGTATCGAGGGTATGATTGGGGAAACTGGTTGTATGCAGGTACTTCTGTTGTTTGACCCCTGTGAAACGGCTCGTCACGGGCCAGTCTCTCTCTAACTCGGATTCTTCAGAAGAAGAGAAAAGGGTTGGTTACTTAGATTTAAATGAGATATTATCTGACTCTGCAAAAGAAGAAAAGTATAAAACCATTTCATGGCCCTGAAAGTGAGTGGAAGCAAGAAATTCTGATCCAGCCATAACAACTCAAGCCACAGAACCAGTAGACGTTCAACTCAGTATGTTTTGTGTTTATTAGAATGCGGTTAAACAGCAACTTTGACAGTGTTTGGAATAAAAAATAAAACATTGAGACACTAATAGTGTGTATCAAAGTTGATGTTTTCAGTGGTTGGAATAATGAGAACCATGTGAAAAACGTTGCGCTTACTGTAACAAAAATCAAGCAGCAAAACAACAACTGTGATACTTGAAACAACTGAAACATATTGAAACAATCTCAAAATAGTGATTATAGTCAAAACATCATAAATAAAGGTTGGTCCATTGAAACACAGGCTTTCTACGTATGATAACAGACCCTCAAATCCCAAATGATATGTTTCTACAAGCAACTATATTTTCACATCAGCCATTTATACTGTCATGTTCAAAATTAAGAAAACGTGTTTGCAAAATTGTATAATTAGCTTTTACACAATTTTGTTATTTATGCCAAATTACAAAACCATTAAAGGAGAGGTTCACCCAAAACTTGTGAACTCGTGTTCTCACCGTCAAGTCGTTCCAAACCTGTATGAGTTTCTTTCTTATGCTGAACACAAAAGATGATATTTTAAAGAATTATTAGTTCCCAATGACTTCCAAAGAGAAATAATATTATTTAAGTAAATGGGACCAACAACTGCTTGATTACCAGCATTTCTCAAAATATCTTCTTTTATGTTCAACATAAAGGAACTCGTAAAGGTTTGGAACAACATGAGGATCAACATGATTTTTGGGTGAACTATCCCTTTTTAAATATTGGCAAATGGAAAATATAAACAGTGTAACATTTAAATCAAGTTTGAAAAACCCTGCTTCAGATGTATTACATTCCTTTGTATTAAAAACCATTTTAATACATTAAGGCAGTTTCTCTGTTATACAGTATATCACGTTATAAATGTATAGCTATGGACATCTAAACAACCAGCTAATTTCACACAACACAGCATTTTATTACATGCTGGGTGAGAAAGGTTTGCTGATAAACTAGTTTATTTTGTGATGACTGGTTCTTTATGTTAGGTCAGCAGAATCAAAGCTCTCAGTAGGGGGAGGCAAAAGACTCTCTCATCCAGAAGCTTTAGCAGCCTGTGCACTACCAGTGAAGGAACTTATATCACAAAGAAAACTTCCCAACTATTTCTGTCTTTGGGTCTTCTGTCTTTTCTCTTCATCTCCACCTGTTCACCTACATTAATGCTTGATTTCCATCAGATCAGAGCCATAACACTGTTAAAAACAGAAGCAAACAGTTCAACCATCCTCTACATATCACCCTTTTATGAGTTCTATCCCACACTCCTCTAGCTGATAAAAGCTGTTTCTCCTGACCTGAGCTTGACGGCTATACACTCACACTTGAGTTTCACATATGGTACCATGCACTCCGTTGAGCTCCTCTGGACCCCTGTTTAAGTGAAACCATGCACTGCACTCTGTAATTGTTGAGTCATGTGAACTGTTTTTAACCTCCTCTGAGCAGACTGTATTTTCAAGGCTAAATTGGAGGGAAAAAAAATAAAATCACTAGTAAATGCAAGTATGGGCTAAACACAGAGGTTTGTTAATTTAAAGTCTGTGTTTACAATAAGATCACATATTTAAATAACCAAATAAAATGTACGTTCGACTTTAAATGCAAATTCATGGCAGTTGAACAAACTCAAAAATCATTTACATCTCAGACTTGATCATTGTAACAAAGGGAAAAAAATAAATAAAAAGAAATTCTCTGTCAAGAGGGCTATGATTGTGCACATACTCTGCAGATACTACATCCTTCTCCATTTCTCCCTACACGTCTTTTCTATCTAAACGGGTTTACTAAAGTCAGCAAACACGAAGTAACAAGAAACTGCAAAGGAGAAATAAGTCCACAGAACCTAAAAGAATAAAAAGTGAGGATGAAAGAGCAGGAGAAACAAAAAAGGATGCAAAACGGGACCACAATTTGCGTGAGAAATGATTCCTAGCAAACTTGGCTCTGGAGTTTTGCATGACTAATCAAGTTATCGCACTCTCCATTTAGCATATTGAGCTAATGCAGGCCAAATGATCTGCATTTGCATTCTTGTCGAGTTTGGTGACTCACAGCTCAACAATTTTCTCTTCCACCACAATACCACAAACCTACACACGTCACATTTGATTCAGCCAGGTACCGAAAAACAATACGAGGACAATAACACACACACGCCACACAAAGTAACTGGACTGTGCCTGAAGTATACTGTATTAGCAAGAGTTAAAGGTAAACTGCAGCGAGGGGTCTGAATGTTGAAGGACCAAATTCAAACCCACAGCACACAGCGTGGATGGGATGGGTGGTAGAAATGTGTGCGAGGATGGCCACTTTGTTACTGAAATGATAGACCCAACTCAAAACCACACCCTGAGCCCTTTGCCTTGCTGGTTCTAAATAACCGGTCAGACTAAAACAGCCATTATTAGCTCTTCAAAACACCAGGTTGCTACAATGATCATTGGAGAAGAAAGAAGAAAAAAAAAAAATATCACAGCTTTGTGTTCCAGTCACCCAGGCCAAGTGTGGTCCCTAGTAGGGGTGTGCAATATTTATCATCTGCAATAATATTGTAACGGTTGCTTTAACGATATGCAAGTTGACAAATTGAGTACAGTATGTCACTTAGTTTGCAAAAAAGAAACAGAAACATTGACTGCATGATGAAGCCTAGTAATCCAAGTTAAGAATATATCCCTGTATGGTGTTTTTGTTTTTTATATCTATATAAATACAACCCTATGGTGTTTCATTCTTGACTAAATCTGTTTTCGAACAAATTATTGGAGTCAATGATCCATTCATGTCACTTGCTTCGTTTCTAAACGAATCAGCTAGTGCTGGGCGATATATATCGAACGATATATTATGCGCATCTCGTCAGTAAAGCCGGTTCTTTGATTAGAGGTAAATCTCCATCAGCTGTTTTTAATACAGTGCCAGTTTATGAACAAAGAACCGGCTTTACTGATGAGATGCGCATAATATATTGTTCGATATATATCGCCCAGCCCTACAACCAGCTATTTTGAACAAATTTTTTGAATGAAATGAATCAGTGATTCGCTCATTACGATGGACTTGCTGCCACCTACAGGTGGCTTCAGTGACAATTAGTCATGACAGGTATTATGGTACTTGGAACCAATGTGTACTTACACTGTGGTTATACCACACACACATTTAGTTACTATGCAAGTACACAGGTATCAGGGACACAATATAAAGTAAGACTAAAATGGTTTAACTATTTTTAAATTTTACAAATAACTAAAAAATAAAATAAATCTCATTAAATATTTGCATAGTTCCTAGCCACAGTAAGTTGCAAAGTGGAACAACCGACATAAACCACTAGAAAACACTTCTGTCACAGTCATTCTTACCTCACATACCAGCAAGGACGTTTATAGGACAGGACTAGAGATGGTTTGAGATGGGGCCATGAGGTTAGGCGGGACCACTGTTAAATGAAGGGTGTCAAACACACCCATAAATCCCAAATGTATGGTACCTGGAAGGCCAGTTGATCGGAGAGAGGGTGTCTCCTTCTGAATCAGTCTGAAGTGACCACTGGTTTGTTGACTGGCTACAGGAGCTAAATTAGTTAAGACATGTCCAAGACAGAGAACCACTCAACAGTTTAGTGTCTATGCTTAGAGAGAGGGGAAAAAAAATAACTCTTCCAAAAAAAAAAAAAATGGGGTGGGGAAAAAACTTAAGAAAAACACTAGGTTCCTGAAAAGAAAGTAGGGCCTCAAATAAGTCATGAAAATTGAGCTCGGCCTGGTGGGAACAGGGTTTTAAAGGCCAAGTCCTCGTTTGTTCACATTAACTAACCAATCAAACTTTATACTGACATTATAAATGTGCTCTGGGTATTTCCTGAATATCATTCTTTATCATATTCATTTATAATTTTTTTTGGCTTGGCTTGATGTTGGGAATTTTAATTCAGCTGGAATCTTTTGTTGCTTAATTTGGCAAGCACTTTAATTCCAATGCGTCACGCAGAGCACTGACCCATGCCATAAAGAAACGAATGCCAAAGGACAGTAAAGGTCAATGCTAATGGATAATGTGTCATACTGAACAGAGCCCACCCATCTTTAGGGAGCTGTTAAAACACTCCTAACAGTATCCAAGCCAAATCCTGCAAATTGACGCCTTTCTTTTGGGGGAAAATACCTGTGATAGACAGATTCAGGGGACTACCAGCCAACATTCTTTCCAAGAAAGGAAAGAGTAAGTGAACGAAAATAAGTCACTGATATATAAAGATACTGCTAGATGACTGTAAGATAAAAAAAGAAACATCCATCATGCTGAGAAGACTCACCCATGTCTTTGGAGGATGTTGTGAGCCTGCTGCTCAATAAACAGATCACCAGGAGATGCCCCCTGTTTTGGAGATGGCATCATGGTCCTTCGGCCTGCATTAGGCGAGCTGGGAACCCCCATCGCCCCTGATTCCTTCCCCGGGACCCTGGCAGACCCTGATACATCCATATATGCAGATGGGTCAGGTGCATCCCCTCCACCTCCATGTAATCTATCCCGCTCATGTGCCCTCCTCTGGTTTTCCAGATTCATCATTCTCTCACGCTCGGAGATGCACTCTGGATCACTGTGAATGTGTGAGCTGGCCCTGTCTACATGAGGGCTGGGGGTGTAAGCATTATGCTCCACTCCATCTCCACCTTCTGCCTTTGACCTGTGTCCATCAGGTTCTCTGGAGGTTTTAGAGAAGCGAGCCGTATAGTCGGTCTCAGTCTCCTGATCCAGAGAGATGCCGTAGCGCTCTGCTAGCTGACGGCGGCGTTCTGCCTTGTAGCGTGCAATCCTTTCAGCTTTAGAGTCCAGCTCTGCCACATGAGTGGAGCCAGTGCTGTACACAGTCTCCGGTTGGACTGTGCGGGTTCTGGACTGAACCTCTGCACTGTGTGGATTTGGGAAGTTTGGGTCATTTTTGCCATAGTGCTGAAGAGAAACTACAACAAGAGAGATAAAGATAGATCATTCATAGTTCGTACTGAATCTATACAACTCCAAACAGTCACTGCTATGCATATTATTTATCAAGTATTCTATAGGTCAGTGAACGATTCAATTTATAAATATATTAAGCACATTTCTCACCTGTACAGGGGTTACAGGTGTCTGCTGCACGGGTATATCGCGGAGTGTCCTCCTCTAGCAGTCGATTGGTAACTAGACCACCACAGCCTGGGAGATTTTGGAGAACGTCACTATCAATTCCCTCCAGACGTCTTGCAATTCGCTCTTTCCTATAAATAGGAATGGCATGAAAGCAAATTAAACGGTATAACTCTTAATCTGGGGCGGAAAACTAACACTTTAGTGTAGGGACCAACTCTTACTAAGTATTTGCTTATTAGCATGCTTATTATTAACAAATTATCTGTTTATTATCACATTAGCATTTATTCTACATGGCCATACTCGATATCTCTAATCATACCAAACACCTAAACTTAAAATCGACCTTACTAACTATTAATAAGCAGCAAAAAAAAAGCTGACAACTTCATGTTTATTAATTTTTCTTCCATATGATTTATATTATTGTTATATTTATACAGTATTATTTAAAAGTTTAGATATTTTTTTTTATGTTTTTGAAGGAAGCTTTTACTGCTGCTCACCAAGGCTGTGTGTGTTTGTTAAAAAATGTAATAAATAAAATATGCTAATGACCCTAAACCTTTTAAATGATAGTGTATGCATTTATTACACATCATTCAGTTATTGTGGTATTTTTGGATGCTACTTTAATTCTGGTGAAGAGACTGAAACATGTCGTGAAAGGGAAATGGAATTGTGCTGACAATTTTTTGACTTTGTTATTGTTGCCGAACACCTGCATTAACTGAACATTGGCTGCGCATGCTTTGAGAATGATTTAAGTTCTCACCTGTTCATGTCCCAACTCTGACTCGAGCTTATGCTCTCAAAACGTTTCCTTAATTCTGAGACTAAAAAAAAAAAAAAAAAGAACAAAAAGAAAGGCAAAATGAGAATGGACCGGTGAAAGATAAGTAAATTATCAAAACCATTACAAATTCTAAAACATAGTAAATAGGTTTCTGTATCTGTTATATTCTTAAAGGGTTAGTTCACTCTAAAATGAAAATTCTGTCAATAATTACTCACCCTTGTGTCGTTCTAAAAACATAAGACCTTCATTCATTTGCGGAACACAAGTGAAGATATTTTTGGTGTAAACGGAGATCCATCTGACCCTTCATACTGTAGACTGCAACAACTCAATAGTATTAAATACATCAGAAAAACAGTCCATGTTCCCCCCTCTCAAAGTTACGTCTTCCACCATTTTGGAGAGTATCATAACTCCATGCATATGCACGCTTTAATGTATTTGACGTTATCGGTCTTGTTTACGTTTGTTTGGAAAGCATATGCATGAACGTAATCTGCGGTTGTTTACCCCTAGGGGATACTTTCTAAAAAGGCGGAAAGACGTAACTCAGGGGAGAATAATGAGAATAATAATCAGATGTCTCTCCGATTTCATCCAAAATATCTTAACTTTTGTGTTCCAAAGATGAACGAAGGTCTTATGGGTTTGGAACAACATAAGGGCGAGAATAATTACATAACTTTCATTTTGCAGGGAAATAACCTTTTAAACAACTAAGAAAAAAGAAACACAAGTAGTGCTTACAATAATCTAATCCAATCTAATCCTGCTTGTCTTGTTTCATGATAAAACTAATGCATTACACTTTACATATGAATATTTACACAGGCATATGAATTTGATACATAAATTCTGTTAAATTGTTCAATTCTGAGAGCTCTTTAGCAATACTAACATTTTCCTACATTAAGACCCAAGAATGAGTGGTAAGCATATAAAAATGCCAAACCCTTAAATTTGTTTTTCAAATAAAATAAATGATCCTTATATAGTATTGCATCCTGTGTCACTAAATATACTGCCATGCCACTACAGTGACACAATTCCAAAAATAGTCGAGGAGACAAAAGTCCAGTGTTATCTAAAACAAAAGCTGCTTACAGTCGTCTGACATTAGCTAGAAGCATGGCTGACTGGCTTTCCACAAAAGTTAGCCAATCATAGGTGCATCCTCAGTGAATGTTGTTTCAGCTGTATCCATGGAAATATGACACTCAACTGTGTCCAGTCACCAGGAGACTGAGAAGTGATTGAGAGGAGACTAATGTGTACACACGGCACACTTGTTTCTAACAATGCTTCCTCAGCCTGGTCTCTCTGGGATTCAAAGCAAAGATCTGAGCAATGCAATGAAGACACAGGGTAGGTTCAATCCTACGGGGCAGGATTTCTCTTTTTGTTACATGTAGTCAAGTAACAGACTTTCAAGACCTTAAGAACTAATAAAGAAAACTAAAGCAACAAATGGAACAGGACACAATATTTAAAAGTACTCTTAAAATGTAAATATGTAGCTTTCTGAGTATTCTGTGGAAGTTTGGAGAAAAAAAACAAACACTTTTTAACCAATCTCCATAAATTTTTGAAATTAATTTTTCCTTTTTATTTCAAAAAAAATAACTAAATATACAAGGTTTTTAGCCAAGAATAATTATTGTTATTATTAGTTTTTCTTAAAGGAGAACACCTAGTGTGACAAAATTTACAAAACACACACATAAGAAAGAAAGAAAGAAAGAAAGAAAGAAAGAAAGAAAGAAAGAAAGAAAGAAAGAAAGAAAGAAAGAAAGAAAG
>JAUMHP010000062.1:9019430-9037037 GCA_032361065.1 Enteromius trimaculatus | reverse complement strand
ACACAGACAACCACCCAGGAGGCAAATTGGTAAAGCTAACTTTACTAGAAGGCCAGGTGTATTTGCACTGTTTAATGTCAAGCTATTGTAAAATATAATTTAGAAATTAAATGGTCTTTAAATGCTTTCTCCTTATAGCCATTGAGAAGGACATCCCAGTGGATCACAGTGAGGTCATAAACATCTTCAAGCACATGGCTCACAGAAGAGTGTTGTTGTAATTAGTTTTAAAAGATACCCTCTATATGTATATATTATCTGTATAAAGCTTTGGAGGGTTTGGGGGGGTGCCCTTTTTTCAGTTTCAGCACATGCACCTTAATGTCTGAGCACGGCCCAGGTTTGCAGATATATAGGTTCAAAGTTATTTAAAGTCAATAAAACATGTTAAATGGACCATCAAAATAAAGTGAAACCAATTTCACAGAGGCAAAATATTGGCTGACATAAAATTTAAATCACTTGCCTGAAAACAAAACCCCAAACAACAACAAAAACAAAGTGTGTGGAAAAAAAAAAAGGGGAAGGGAAGATATCCAAGTGGTTTCCTCTCTATGCAAACCCAATGTGATGTGTACACTAAACCAAGAGAGGAATCTCTGGAGATAACATGATGATAGTGTGCAGGACAGAGTCTGGGTGTCAAGGTGAGATAAAACAGATCACGGCTGTTTAAGATTACTGCATTCTGCAAGAGTGAGGAGTGAAGATTAACAGCAAATAAGTGTTTGAGAGATAGACACGTCACACATATAACACAATGAGAAGAAAGCCAAGATCCTCACCTGTGCTGAGCTCCTGAAAGAGATCAGAGCTCCACCTAGGGCCCCTTCTCAAACCCTCACACACACACAAATGTTTTTCTTTCCGTTTCCCTACTGTGCTCAAAATGCACTTCTGCAATTAGGTTGAATAAACAATTGAACAGTAACCTTTGAGGAAAGTTAACTTTGGACTCAATTAGTCAACAGCCTGGGCATTTATCCAGCATTTATCCAGCCAGTCAGATTGTTTGTGGACAAAACCTTCTTTTGGGGACACACTCAAAAGGGGACATAATTGTTTCCCATTATTTTAGTTAACAAAAAACACTTAGCATTAAACTATATGAAGTATACAGAATGTCCTCTTTAAATAAGTAAATACATGTTTGCGTTTATGCAGATCCCATCAAATAGTGATTAAACTGATGATGGCTTACAGGATAAAAACACATCAATAAGGTCCAGTTTTCCACATTCATTTGAGTTTTTGTCTGAACACTACAACAGTAACATTTTTAAGTCAATTATTTTTCATTTTGTGGAGTTGCACTAAATTGTGAAACTTCATTGGTACAAAATGCGACTATATTAAACAATCAAATATAATGAGAATGTGTTGTATAATTGCCCACGTGTCATTTTTATCTCAAGTCCGATAACTACAGTGCTTCTACATGCTGTATCCAAATAGTAAATAAAACGAGCAAAACTATTTCAGTGCAACAAACACTAACACTCAAGCACTGTGTAATCAACACCTTGTAAATTTAGCTGCACAGAAGTCAGGCATCCAGCACTACGAAATCAACATGTTATTCTGCTTTGCTTTTATGGCTCAAAATTCTTAATAAATTCAAAATACTAACAGCAATGTGTTTTTGCAGCAACCTTGGAGCCCTGAATCAAGTTTCTCTGTGTTACTGAAAAAAACAGAACTGTAAGATTAGGCAAGGCAAGTTTGGCATGGGATGCATATTTATAGGAGAGAGGGAACAATTCCCCAACCTCCTTTACTCACATACACACTTTATCCGAGAGAAAAATGAGAATGCTTGTATATGCCTCATTAAAATGGGCAAAACCAGATGAGGCTCTAATGCATTTCTTAGTCCTCACTGCCAAGCTGAACAAAAAAAACTCAGAGCCATGCATGAACACATAATGTGAGAGCTAAAATATAAAACCAAAGAAACAACAAACAGCCCAAGATAGAGATTTTTGGATAAGCTTTATCTGCATAACAAAATATCTGCATATGACAAACAAAGATGAAGCACTTTACCTCTCAACATGCTCTCTCCCTTCAGCATTTCTTTCTTTGCACCTGGACAGCAGAGTAAAATCTAGGAGCCTTTAGACCATGTACGACTGACAGAAAGACGACCCATCTAAGAAGAAGTCGCTGTAGAGACAGGCATGCCAAATGGGATGGTCTGGGAAGAACAGGACAGCCCAGCCCAGTAAACTGAAAAACACGTGACATGTACCCAAAACCATGATGTGGTTTCACACCGGAGAAGCTTTGAGACCACAGAGTGTTTTTGTTAAGAGGTTAACACTTTATGACTGGTAAGGTGCAAGAGTGTAAATCTGGAAGAGGGTTTTAGGCCATCAGGAAGAATATCAAGCACGGTACCCACATACAGACAGTGAGCCGTGCCAAAGTTGCAACGGCCCCCTCCAAACCATAGACACAAAAGGATAACGAAAAGCTGGCCAACTCATCAAAACCTCAAATGAATGCAGATAACAGTTCATTAGAGTGCTCCGATGTTGAGAGGAACATAAAACATTATGAAAAACTTTAATGAGGGTACCAAGTGGGTCACGGTAGGAAAAAAAATTCGTATAAATAACATTGAACAAATGCCAGTTGGTCCATCTGCCCAGACACACAATGAGTGTAGCCTCTTTACTCATTAGGACATCTGTATCTTCCTGCGTCTGTAACTGAAAACTGTTTTTGCCAAAGACAACATGAACAAAAAAGCTCAACGGTTACAAATGAACAAAAACGCAAGAGGTCATTATATAAATCATGTTATATTGTTTTATTTTTGATTTTTTACACAATAGAAACTAGACAATCATTAGACAATGGCAAATATAAATAAATAAATATAAATATAAATATATATATATATATAATGTAATAATATAATATGTAATATTCTACTAGGTGAAAATCATCATCATATATAAGCCAATTGCAATTACAGTTTAAATATCAATAAATATTTACACATTAAGACACCTTCAGATTTCAAGCTTGACAAAAATTAAATTAAACTAGTCTAGTATCTACAGTACTTAGGATTAATAATTATTATCCCCCTTGATGTGCGGGTCCCCCCCCCCCCCACTAATGTTTTATACTTAAATGTTAGCAACCTATTCTTCTACTAGCTTAAGACAGGTAAAATACAGCTTGACATTATTACAGACAGTGGGGGGCAGAATCAGACTAGCATAGCTGAAAGCAGCGACCCTTGGTCTCTGTGTGAATGCTTTTCTAAAGGCGAAGAGAATGCGTGAAAAAGACATTTGTATCCACTCATCCTCTTTCTATGTCTTTCCTCAGGCAATGTTTCTATCTCCACCACTCCATCCATCAAATAAACCATGGAGACTTATCTCTCCATTACTGCATTATGTCTGACAGATATATTGCACAGAGATAATGCCTAACCTTTTGATAAGCTCTACTGAAAGAAAAGACTGGTCTCAAGTAAAACCGTGGCAAAAAGGGGCCCACTTCCGAGGAACATATTTAGAAAACTGCCCTATTTCCTATACACTTCTGAGCTACTCTAATGTCAAACTGGTAAACTGAAGTCAACATGATACATTTTACCAAATTATAGTGTTCAGGCTGGTGTTTTACTGAATATATTTAAACTGCATGAAAAAGTATTACACTATAAGAGAATGCAATTTTCACCAGTAGTCTCATACTTTTGAATGGCAAAGTAAACTAAAATAAGAGGGCACTGGGTACAGATATATTTAAAATAACTAATTTACATACATTTGTTTTTGCATGCATATTGCTAGTATATACACAGTTGATGGAAGCTTTATGCATGAGCACCTGGAGTGTCAAGCAGCAAAATATTCTTATCGAAGGCATCAAGGAACTGCATATTACTTTTAAAGTAACATTGTATTTGCTGCATGACAAAATTAAAAGGTATGTGGGTAACACTTTATTTTGATGGTCCCTTTTGAACAATCTGTTGACAATAAGTAGCCTTGCACCTACATGCCAACTAACTCTCATTAGAATATTAGTACACTGTCTAATTAATATCTGCTAACTCTTTATTGTGAGGGTCTCCCAAAGACGTTCTACTAACTATAAGTGACTTTGCAAGTACATATCAACCTATTCAAACCCTAACCCTACCAGTCTACTAACACTCTGCTAGCACTCTATTGAGAGTTAGTAGATATGTAGGTGCAATGTTACTTATAATCAACAGAATACGTTAAAGGGACCATCAAAATAAAGTGAAACCGGTATGGGAATACCTTATGTATGATATGTGAGTACATCTGAATCCCTTTTTCTTGTTTTTTTTTTTTTTTTACTGTCAAAATAATTGTTTGGAAATAATTAATTCAGCCTTAAAAATCATAAAGACCAAGAATAATCCACTGCCACTGGTTCCTCCTACAATGAGCAGAAATAATTGTGCAAACAACTTTTTTTTAGCATTTAACGTTTTTTGCATGTAATGTGCCAAAATACTAACAGGAAAAGCCATTTAAACAATCATCATGTGTCAAGTATCTGGTCAGTGAATAACGGCTCTGTGTAGTGAATGCGTCTCAATGTAAAAATCACGCACCTCATGGAATTTTCCGCTGATTACAGGCTTTACTGACAAGACATATACAATACATGACAATACATATCGCGCAATGATTATCTTGCAGCCCTCTACTATTAACTTCTACTGCTTCAGAAAGCACTTGCAATCTAGACGCAGTAACGTCATAGTGACTAACGTCAATACATAAACTCCGCCCATAAAAATAGTTTGGTCTTTATACTGTAAAATCGCGACGACATTTAATAACTGATCGTGGGTCATAAATATCGCTATCATGGTAAAAATACGATTAATCGTGCAGCCCTAATACAGAGGATCAATCAATGAACACCCAAGTAAAAGTGAAGAATGGCATTTAAAACTCACTGGATTTAAGAGTTTGCATAGCTTAGGTATGATCATACGGTGGCTGAGAGAGCTCAACGCGCTGCAAACTTAAGAAAATACATGCAAACAGAAGAAAACGCATGCAAACAGTTGAGCTCTCTCGGCCACCGTATGATCATCACAAACAGAACATGTTTTGAGACATTTGTTCTAAAGTGGGCAGAGACATACGATTTTCCAACACTGGAAAAATATCAGCATTTGAAAAAAAAAAATCATTTAGAGACTGTAAGAAAGAATGCTCCACAAAAAAACTGAAACATTTGTAGTGCCTTCTGCACACAAAAAATATATGATGAGAAAAAACACAAACAGATAAAAAAAATATATAATAATTCAACACATTGTAATTGTTTTATACACAAATATTAATGTATGCTTTAAATTGAAAAAGACAATCAGTTACCACACTTAGTGTACTTTAGTTCCCAGAACATCCACAAGATGGACAAAAATGCTGATGCTGTAAAGTGTAGGCAGATGTACAGTGTGTCAGAATGACTGAAAGCAAGTGTTGATTCTCATGTGGCAAAATATTTGGCTAATGCCGATTCTGTTGCTGATGTGTGCATTTGCACAGTCTGCTCTTATACTAAAAACACAGTAAATCATTCAGTCCAGTATGCACAGTAGACCTAGTATATAACTACACATCACTCACCAGCACCACCATAATCCAAAAGTCATTGTGTGTGTGCTATGAGGTTACAAGTTCTAGAAACATTGTCAAAACACCACACAACATGAGCTGTGAATTCTTTAACATGGGCTTGACACTATTGGCTATCTACTACACACTGCATCTAACAAATGAATGTTGAAAAGCATGATTTTAAACACGATAGGTTTCTCCATTAGGTGGTTCTCCATTACTCTATATAAAAGTGTGTATGTGTGTGCAGTTAACATGCACAACTTGGGTGGAGGTTTGATCTCCCTCCAGATCTGGCTTTTTGCACTCTTACGAAGAAAATTCTGAGGGAAGGCTTAATTGAAAAATCATGTTCGCTCTCTTTCTCTCGCTCAACCACAGGCTGAACCCATCACCTCTGCAAAAACAGCCTCTTTTCCTATGCGACATCCACCGTGCTAAGGAGGTTTAGTGCCATTTGCAGAGGCAATATGCAGCTGACTAGGCCGTATAAATCATATTATCAACTCCTGACCCACCTGACAAATAGATACGAAAAACAGTTGCGTTTTGGAAAGACAAATCCACACGCAACACAGCATATAAGACAACCAGAAACAAGACTATGTCTAAAGTGTGCTGGCATTTGGATGCCCTCATGACGTCCAGGGATTACTAGATCACCTGAGGTGAATTCAATAAAAAGCTTGGATCAAATCAATAGCAATAAAGGATCTCATTCTCATTTTGTATTTCTTGGCTAACTGATTTCATCGTCATCATTTACTTCAAGCTGCAATAAATAACAGAAACAAAAATCCTCCATGTAAAAGTTCCGCTAATAAAATTACTGCTGACTACCTGCCAAATGTGAATGATTTTGCCGAGAGGAAAAAAAAGGGCTACATTATCCAGCTAGGAAAAAAAAATTGACAACTGTGCCTGCATATTCCATGTTAAGAAACTAAACAAACGCAATTCGCAAAACCACACATAGTTTAACAACTGTCTAGAGTTGTTAACTTCCATCACGTGGGCAACAACATTTTAAACAAATGCAATTACTAAATTTTAACCTCCTCAAAGCATCTGAAAAAGCAAGCAGTCAAACAGCTGATGGTGCACATTAGGGTTGGGTCGATAGTAGGGTTGTAACAGTATGAGATTTTCACGGCATGATAATAGTCTCAGAAAATATCACAGTTTCACAGTGTACAGTATTAAACTATCATCATTATTATTATTATAATCATCAGCTACAATTACCCTTAAATGAATAAAAGGAGATATGGTTTTTGACGACGCCTATTCATGCCAGATTCCCACGGAAAAAGTGATTGACAGGTGGTAATTTGTCTCCCTCAACCCACCGCTTACGACGGCGATGCCATCGTCCATTGCGATGTTTCACATTAGACATCGTACGATGCCAAATTGGTCGACGTCGCCCAACCCTAGTGCACATAAAGAATCCACCTAAAAGCACTGTTGTCTTTAAATTAAGTCACAATGGCTGCAAAGAGAACAAGGGCATGAAAAACAAAGATCCGACCCTTTCTAGACTCTAAACGGATGTGCTCTACTGTGACACATATACATTTAAACAATCAAAAAGACAAGAGCAATAACTATTGCGGCCTCCATTAACAGACGTCTTCATTAAGCCTTAGAAACAGACAGTTTTTCCCAGTGTCCTCCAGGATTGTGTGACCCGCTGCAAGAGAACATTGTGAGCCATCAACACATCTGGTATCCTCATGTGAGCACTGAATATACGTTTTAACTACGTCCGTCTGGGCAGAAGGTATGTCGTGTGTAAATATGGTGCAAAGTCTGTCCGTGGTCAGAAGGGGCTCATGTGTATGTGCCTGATTATACTTCGCAGTGAGTCAGAGATGTTCTCAACTCATAATTGTGACACATCCGTTCTCTCTAAACTAAGAAAACATGCCCTCTAAGCTTAAGCTTTAAAGGGGTCATATCATAAGGAATCACATTTTCCTTGAACTTTCCAGGAAGAGTTCAGTGTATTATGAAAACATACTGTAACTTTCAAAAGTAAAAACTTCCTCCCCAGCGTAAAAACTAAATTAAACTCCACATGCCTTGTATTTTCGCAAGTTTAAAACATTAAACAACTGAACACATTTACACATCAGCAACTCCTGTTTGGTATACAGAAACACTTAACAAGGAGAAATCTGGGGAATGACCATTATTCCTAATAAAAAGACGTTTAAGCTTTGTAGCACCTACAGCACATTCTTCTGAAGAATAACAACGTTATTTTTAACAAGATTCCTCATCAATTTCAGTCCTACCTTCGCAATGTGTGGACATTTTAAATCACAGATTATTTTGTGAAAGTGACACAAAATACAGCTCAAACTATAAAACTGACAGAATATATAAATGTGGTGTTTACACTGAGGATTTAAAGCATATACTGCTAAAAACAGCCTATTTATAAATATTTATGAAATTTAAAAAAAAGGACAAATATATAATAAACTCACTTTTTCCAATATTTATGTTTGGCGTTCATACCTTTATTAGGATAGGACACTACATTAGACAGAAAGAGGAGCGGAAAAGAGACGGGATTGGGGTCGGGAAAAGGTAACAAAAGAAGGCTATGAATGACTATTGATTGCTGAAACATTATTATATATTTAGTGTTGTTACACAGCCAAGTCTGTGATTATTAAACCAAATTTGCACATGCTGGCACTGTAAACATTTCTCTGTCATTTAAAATCTGTGCAAATGTCCCAAATATCATGTCCATTGTCAATCTTTCAACCGAGGAGCAAAGGCAAAGGCGTCTAAATCGTAGCAAAATGCAAAAACCAGGTGCTTGTGTTAGAGTAAATACAGAGGAGCTTTTCTCAACAGTGAGGGACAGGCCTCATGAGCCCCAGCTGCTCCTCATCCCAGCGCAGGGGGAGATCTGAGGCCCCGAACCGGTTCAAACCCCAGTGCTGGGTTTCTAACAATGATGTCAGCCCCAGCAATTATGCAACAGGGTCAGCTCTGACTCAGAGAGAAAGCAGGAGGGTCTACAGGGAACAACTTCTCTCGGACAACACTGGCACTGTGTGAAAGAAAGCTCAGAGGCACTAGAAAGGGAACATCAAGACCTTTTTCTCATTAAATGTTCTCAAAAGCTGTATTTATTGGTGTTTGTTGAAATACCAATTTTCTGTAACTTTGTATGTGTCTGTTGTGTTTTGATAAATGTGGAGGCACACTTAGCTAAAGGAAATACTCATTTGTACATGTTCAGTTTTTATTCCACATAGCTTCTCAGAGATTGGGATAGAAGGGTTAGGTAAGATTTAAAAAGGAGAAAGGAACACAAAGAAACTCAGTACTATATTTACCATCTTCCTGTCATATGAACAAAACAATGACAGACTCTGTGAAGGAAATTACAATATTAATCAAGGATAACACAAGAAGTACTGTTGGTGACAAGAAAACAATCCAGTCTCATTGCGATGTCATGGTCTCTTCCTGCTTAGGCCAGAGCAAAAATACAGCAGCTATTATCTTGTTCAGAGAGCTGATCCTTATTCTGATTAATGAGCAGTTGCTTCAGAAGGCCCTAAGGGTTATGTCTGCTGAATGATGGGTACAGGTGTTACTGTGCCAACCTCGACACATGGTCATTCCCCCATTATGCAGGCCTATACTCAGTGAGAAGTATGTGTGAACTGAAACATCAAAGCAATATGAACCAGATATATTATTCGGTTTTATTTTCACATGCAAAATATTTTAGAAAAAACATTTATATTCAAGCCATAAGTTCAATAAAAAGGTTTAGTGAAACAACCTTTTTTTTTTAAAAATGTAAATAATTTAAAGAAATTAAAAATTATTAAAAATGAATTCTAAATAATAATAAATAAATTATATAAATAATATATATAAAATATGGCTAATTCAAAATATTCAAAAACATAATAAACAATACTACTAATAAACAATGCATTTTAAAAATGTATATGCTTAAATTAATTTCATTTTAAAATTAATAAAAGTATAATTATTCTCATATTAATTTAATAAAAGAAAAACAAACAAACTAAAAAAAATCTGTAAACTTGTTACATTTAATCTTTACGAAATATTTAAATACATATATTGGACTATGCCTAAATTCATTTAACAACTACTGACATTACTTTGATACTGTCACAGTATTCCCTGGGTCTCTACTTCACAGCCTGTTAAGAAATGAACCAATTAATACAAATTATAGTTTTAAAGTGATTTGAAGCAGACAAGGAATGAGCTTTGAGAAAGTATATATTACTTAACAGTCATCTGACTCGAGGACCACAGATGGAAAGTGAGGTTAACCATAAACTTACTAGACTAGACATCCTGTTCTGTAATCCACATCATGCTTCCACTGCCTGGTGTTGCAAAATATAACAGCCTATGGAAAGACAGCTTTTTTATGAAACATAAGAGCTATGATCAGTCACAAGGCAAAGCTCGCCTGATCACTGTGATGAAAACAGATATGAAATGGACAGCATGATCCCTTGACTCTAGTTTGCAAAAGAAAAAAATTATTTAGCACTTCCAGAGAAAACATTTCCACCCAAAAACGAAAATTTCCTAAAAATGTGCTTTTCATTATTAAGACATTGTTTAACTTCAAATCATTGCTTCTGGCTGATACGCTTTGTCCAGTGAAAAATGAAGAGAAATATACACAGATCAAGTACTGTTTACAAGGGAAAACAGTCCAAAAAAACCTTCTAAATAAGTATGTCAGTGGATTTTGATTTGAGAACAACAGGCAAATGACTTCTTTAGTTCATTATGGACTTGGCCAGAAGCAGAAGTTCTTTTTAAAGAAGAATTGTTTTTACTTTTTACTTGTTAACTGATGCAAACTGAATGTGACGCTATGACTACATGTGAATATTGGCCTTTAGATGGTTTCAGGCAACGACTCTCATGAAATATGTGAAAGTACAGATAGGAAATTGCTATGACTATAATGGAATATGGGTGGTTTGGGGTAGGTCGGACATTGTATGGCTGAGTTATAACAACTTCCTGTTTCAAAGCGAAACACCGAATTTTGCCAGGCCGCCACGGAGATGCCCTTCAACGAAAACTCTAGATCTTCGCAATTTACTGACAAAATTCGGTGATGATCTGAATAAATCTCTGGGAGGAGTTCGTTAAACTATGATGCCTGAAAATGACACAAAATTTGCTGAGATTATTAAAAATAACCGACTTCCTGTTGGGTTTCGGATTTTACTCCAAGAGACTTTTTTGTAGGTAATGGTGCGCTAAACGTTAAACATAGTGGGAGGGGCACTTTGAATGTAAACAGGTGGCGCTATGGAGCCATTTTGTCACACTCACTTCTGAAACCTAACTCAGATGTCTATATTCGCCACTTTTAAGGTGTGTGCAAAGTTTTGTGACTTTTCGAGCATTTTAAGGGTCTCACAAATCCGATTCATTCTGCGGCGGAATAATAATAATAACAATAATAAAAAACAGAGCAATTCCAAGAGGGTCCTTGCACCGTCCCCAATTAAACTCAGATTTTTAAGGCCAAGCAGGAAATTGTTAAAGCTCAGGAGGGTTTCCAAATGTAACCCAGGCACACCCTTAATTCAAGTAAAAAGACCTGATAGAAATAAGGCTCCTATTATTGTATACTTTTATCATATGAATATTTGCCCTTTCTCAATCAAATGGACTTAACAGCCTGTTTCATACTGTAAATGCAAAGCAGGGTTTCATAATTCAGATGCAATGGTAAAAGATTATACACTTGTGTTCATCAATGTTTGCTTTACAGTAAAGTTCTACAGCACAGCAGAACACAAATGCTCGTTGTCAGCAATATGCTCTATAACCAAAATCAATACGTGTTAAAAAAATAATGGAATCGCATTTAAACCATAGTGTGTGTGTTTTTAAAACAATATAGCCTAACGTATAAGATTAAAGCATATTTGAAGGTATACATGCAGGATCTCAATAGGATCTCGTAAAACTGATTGCCTAATTATATATATATATATATATATATAGTAATGTAAAAATTGCAAAATTAAAAGAGTTTTATAAGGTCTTCAGCATGTCGCACAGAACAACTTCCCATAACCAATTCAGACCAACTAGCAGAACTAAATTCAAAAAGGAACCACAAAGTCATAAAGCTACATGGTGTTATATAAAATCAATGCAAATGAGACTGGATCATAAAATAATCCAGAGCAACTCAGCAAAGGCCGGTTTTGTGTTTTTACTTTGTGCGATAACTGAAGGTATACATGGCAGTATGTTCACAGAGTTGTGGTTCCTAAACAGGGCAGTTTAAACTAACCTACCCCTGTTTTTACATATAACTAACTTTTAGCTAACGTTTCCATTAGTTATAATAGAGTAACATTCATAATTTAGAATGTAAAAAAATATGTAGACCCAAATGCAGAGTCTGACATCATACAAACATCAGGTGTCACATTCGTTTATCTGCTTTGTGAGATATATCTCCCCAGGAGCGCGCTTCATGACCGCGCACCCCAGCTGGGAAACATGCAGCGTATCAAGTAACGGGAGTGACCCTTCCTTTGGCCACAATGATGGATAAACAGACCACTGGATGTGTTTTAAATGGCGCTTCGAAACCTCGCCCTGTTCGTATCTTACGGATACACTTCAATAAAGTTCAATACTTTAGTTCACGGTCTATTTTGCACACTTTCACATCATTCAATTGCTGGTGCACGGGAACGCGCATCCTGTTTGCTCTTTAACTCAAGAAACCTTGATGAAAACTAAAGGAACATTACACAATGATAGTCGTGCTGTCCTACTGCAACACTTAAAGTAAAACTAAAGAAACAAGTATATTAAAAAAAATAATACTTATTTGGGTAATCACTAAACAAACTGACAACAAAAACAAACCACCAACAGGTTTGAGGAGAAGCAGCTTTAGCTAATTAACACCATTTATTAATTCATCGAGAGTTTCTACACACAAACTTATTGTGTTATGTTTGTTTTGTTAACTTACGCACAACCGAAATTATGTTTAAAAGGCGTAACACCCAACGAACTGTGCGTAAGCAAGTTAACGTGATTAACTTAACAACTTACCGAGAGGTACTTGTCACTGATGTTTAGGAGTTATTTCCAAACTGCCGTTCGTGAACACAAAAGCGGCATCAAAGAACATCTCAACAAACATATCTTGACGAATGAGTTGCGTGCGTGCAGGGGGATCCGCGCGCGCCTCCGTCTGTCATTCACGCTCACTAGCGCGCGCCTCGAACTTGCGTTTGTCCTGAGCAGCAGCTTCCGGGCGACGTGAGTGTAATCTTAAAGGCATAGTTGATGCACCCAGAAAATAAAACTATAATAATTTGCTCACCATCACGACGTTTCCAACATGTATTGCTTTGTTTCTTCTGTGGAACACTAAAGGTGTTTTTAGGGACTAAAACAGAGACAGTCACCATTCACTTTCTTTTAAATCTAATAAATTGAATGGTGACTGAGGTAATTTTTTTTTTCTTTTACAAACATTGTAAAATGTTTGTAAAATTTTGCTTAAGTTTAACAATATAAGGGTGAATAAAATGTAGCCAACAGTCATTCAAGTTGTACATAAAACCATAATAGACATAACAATTGTTCCCTTATCATCAGCTCTTCCATTATTCATTGTTTTGAGTGAATATACAAACTGTCAGATACATCATTGTGGTTTGCAACCAAATTCCCTGCGATACAAATTCAGCTACAGCAATAAAGACATCTTTGTATTTAGACAGCTGAAGTTTAAAAAAGACAATGATTGTTAGTTGGTGGAAAATATTGAAACAGCATGCCAGCGTAAAAAATTTAAAACAGGGAAAACATGTGGTTACCATGTATGAGACAATGGACCCAGAAGAGCTAAGACACTGGAACTGAAATTGTATTAACATGGGTTACTTGTCTTTCATTAGACCTGGTAACCATACAATGCACTGACTCCAAGATAAGCCACTCTGAAAAAGCCAGAGGTTATGAATACATTGGTACTGAATCTTGTCACTCAGAGTTAAAAAACTTTGATCCAACACTCTTAAACAAATTGTATGCTTTGTATGCATCAGTTTTTTGCTTAAAATCAGTCACTTATATTCTCTGTGAGTAATTAAGATCAAAATCGTAATTTAATTGTGAAGTTTACATATAATATATTTGATTTCTCTAATATAAGACTCACTTCAATCCTTATTGTGAAGACAAGCAAAATTCAGATGTTGAACACTGTAAATAATGTTCCATGAACCGTCATGTCACATGCTGCAGAAGGAAAATTTGATTGCAAATCCATTTGGTATTTTGATACATAGGAAACAGATGTGACCTTCCTCAGCATCTTGCTCTTTATGTCTAGATATTCAAGTCTCATGCAAAGCTTGCAGGACTTATAATGATTGCAGGATAATAATGTATTATATATATATACACACTGCCCTCCAAAAATTGGGAAACAGTCTAGAAATGTGGGGTTTTGGATAATATTGGCATGAATCCCTTTTAATTTATCATTTTGCATTGATAAGGGAGAACACAATCTATGAAAACATATTTTATTATATATTTTATACATGGAGGGCAGTTTATATATATATATATTAGAGCTGTCAAATGATTAATCACAATTTATCGCATCCAAAATAAAAGTTTTTCTTTACATAATATATTTGTATGTACTGTGTATGTTTATTAAGTATATATAAATGCAAACACATGCATGAATATATTTAATGAAAATATGTTATATTTATATATTAAATATATTTAGATATAATAATGTGTTTTAATATAAACAGAATAAATAAACACAGCATAAACACATATATTATGTAAAGATGTTGTGTACTTTATTATTTATATATATACACACACATACAGCATATATTTTTTGTATTTACATGTTTATATTTATATTCATATAATTTATATAACATATATGTTATATCATAAATATATATTATTATATTATAAAATATAATATATATATATAATATGCATTTGTGTATTTAAATATTTATAATATTATGTAACCTTGGATGTGATTAATTAATACACCCACACCCACACACACACACACATATATATATATATATATATATATGAAATTATATAAGATATTTAAAAATTAAACAAATATTTAAAAATTAAATGAATATTATTTTATTTTGAATGAAATAAAAATATTACAAAATAATAAAAAAATGTACATGAATATTACGGACAAAATTAAAATTTCTGAAACTGAAATTACAATACAAATATAAATAATAAATAATATACAATTAAACTATTAAAGAATACCAATAGAATGAGAACAAACAACTCACTGAAACTACAACCTTTTAAAAGAAGAAAAAAGGGATATGGAAGGTCAGTTCTTGTTTTTCAGCCATGATTGATCAACAATGCTCTTTTGACTCAGGCTGTTATAATGCTAACAGTGTACCGAGGTGGTCAAAGACGTTCTGTTCCTTGGTCCCAGCAGTGTCTCATATCCTCAGTTTCAAATAAAATAAATGTGCAGACAAAAAGCACATAATTGTTACACTTTTCATTCAAAACAGGAAAAATGCATCACACGGACAAAATACAAGTTCACTAAATCAGTATTGCCTGTATGCGGAATAAAAATAACAAATGAATTACTCAAAAGTTGTGTGCACTGTGATAATCAAAGCGACGGCCACTTGAACACAACACTCTGTAAAGCCCAAGCGCTGGAGGCCCTTTTTCTTCTTTTTCTTGTGAGGCCATGAGACAGAGAGTGAAGAATGAATGATCCACAAGGGACAAGGAGGAACATATCTAAACAGAAAGGAATGAAGAAGCACACATGGAGAGTGAAATGAGAGTGACAACAACAGAACTTATTACATGGATCGTGTTGATGAGTATCTGGGTTAGAAAAGAGAGCAAGAGCCATGTTGAGTGTGAGCGATAGGAGGTCTATTTTGCCTACAACAATGAATCTCCATGCAGTACAGATTTATGGGAGCGAGATGCTATTAGATCAGACATAACTTGGAAGTGTGAAGAAAAAAAACCTAATAAAAAACCCAATGGAGCCACATTTCACTATACTACAGTATCCAGATAATAGGGAATATGTGTCTTTTGAGAGCGAAAACCATGAATCATAGGTTCAAGTTGACCGGAGAATTACAAAGCTTGATGGAGTATTTCTTGCTGACCGGTTGTCCTTGGCAGTTTGCATGCACACTCATCTCCAACTTTATGATCCATTAATCTCACATGGCGCAAAGGCTTTAGTTGTTTTGGTTCTCTTTTGTAGAGAAAATAAGATTAGAACCCTAGTTTATACTGGATCTTAAATTAAAGCCCTTTATTCTAAAACTCTGTAAAATCTATACTAAGCTTCCAGCTTGAAGATTTTTCAGAGATGTTAGAACAAAAAAGAAACATGATATAATATCAAAACATTTGTAAAACAGTCCTGAAATAATGTATTACAACAGCAGGTGACTAAAAATACTGTACTGAATTGGTAATAAAACACATCACATGGTCTTTATTATACAAATTGCTAAAATTGTATCTGTATATGTTTTATGCTCATGCTGAGTAGTGTCAGATGTCTTTAGGCCCTGCTGAGACAAAGCCTGTGTTTACTTAAAAGAAAGCAAATAAAAGGAATATAAAAGGCATCAAATATGACCACCATCCCCCACCCATTGAGTTAGACATCATAATAACATTATCGCTCAATTATAACATGCCCATGGCTGTATTATGTTCATGTAAAATGTTCATATAACTCTTACACATGCATTATTCAGTCAAGCCCATTGAGAGGATGAATACAAAAAGATCTCATCCTGTATGTGGCCTCCGGTTACTCTCACTAAATAATTTAAAGACATCCACCAACTCACTCATATAAACAGAAACCTTACAGGTTTTACTAGGTCCAGAGCACAATGAGCGTGAGATAAGTGACCTCTGTCTGGTTTCAAATGGTTGAAGGCATTGGTGATCTATTAATAGAACTAAAGCATATTCAACAAATGAAACAGAAAGGTGAGTTTGACTGTAGGTTTCACATTTAAGCTATAGCGATTATATATTTACAATGCATTTATTAACAACATAACTATGGTAACAGGTTAAAAATGTATATAGTCTATACTGAATGGTAAGTAAACCAGTCTCCTATTTAATTATCCAACAAAAACAATTCATGAAGGAAGAAGTACATTTTAAGTATCTGAATTTGATACTATATCACTGTAATGGTTAATGGTAAATTCCTGTTAAACTTACAGGCAAACACTGTAAAGTGACATTCCCAGAATTCCCTGGATTGCATTTTAAATTTTGTTTGAGTTTGATGATTTTTCTTAGTTTTTTTGTATCACATGTAATGTTCTTAAATTAATATTTATTGCACATTTCAGTTTAATACTTTCTCATCATCAACCGCATTTGGTAGTTATCGTATTTCAAAGGTACAAAATAGATTTCACTACTTTAATAGGTTGGTATATTAACATTATATCAGTTATTACGGTTTATTATTAGAAATTACGGTATTTTTACTGTAAATTTAACATAAAACAGTAAAAAAATATTGTTGCCGAATTTTTCACGGTTTTATTCTGGCAACCACAACCACCGTAAATTCTACAGATTTTTTTTACAGTGTAAGGCTTACCCCGTTTAGTGAAAATATGTTAACCCTTTAACTGCCCCACCAAGAAAAAGGCTATTTAAAAAATTTTTTTTTGCATTTCTTATCTTCTTATGTCACTAGTTATCACACTCAAAGCATTTTTTTTTTCAACACATCCCATAATTTGTAAAATATCAGCCTCGGTTGAGATGTCACTTTATGGTAAAAGTCAGAATCCATACACACACTATGAAAATATAAAACTAATATATT
>JAUMHP010000062.1:8993914-9019330 GCA_032361065.1 Enteromius trimaculatus | reverse complement strand
CAAAGTTTAGCTCCAACTTGCCTCAACTTACCTGCCTGGAAGTTTACATATACCTAGTAAGATCTTGATTAGCTGCTTTAGGTGTGTTTGATTAGGATGGTAGAGATGGCTCAGTTAGCTCGAGTTAAGTTAGGTACTCCTCTCAATGAAATATAGAGACACAAAATGTGCTCAACCATTTGGCTGAGCAGGCAGTAAACTAGTAGTGTTTCTTCTGAGCAACATGTTGGTCTGTCATTCCTAAATAAATCAGCGTTTTTAAACACTTGGTTGACAGAATGGTTCAATGACTCACTCAACCATTGCATTTTTTGCTGAACGAATCAATGTTTTTTTGAACGAACCAGTAGATTGGTCAAATGATTTAACAACCGGAAGTAGCCTAAAGATGGTAGGCTATATTGACACCTTGGGAAAGTACTAGAGGTAGAATCTGTAAAAGAAAAAGAATTAGAAAACATGAAATGAAAGTGCTAGACGTGGTTTATCACTCCATATTTCACATAGACTCCAGCTCTGAGGCGGGACATAGACTTTGGCTAAATGCTGGGTTACACTTTAGTGATGGAGCCAAGCTCATAAATAGGTTGGCAAAACCCTCCTGCGGAGCTGGGCTTGATTTCAAACATGCTTTTGATGAAAAGAGTCACCGGTCAACGGCACACTTTTTGATCTTTTTTTTTTTTACTTTGTGAAGGCTACCAAGTAAATGTCTGGCACGGGTAAATAGTAAATGATCTATCCTTGTCACAAGTACAATCACTTGGCTTGGGACAAGAAACCATTCAGTAATCCAACATTAAATGCATTTTGGTAGTGAATCTGATTGAATCACCCTGGACATGATGGGTAGTATACAAGGATTAAGTTGCATGACTATCTAGATCTGGATTAAAGTACTGACAGTAAACCGTTCCACAATTACCAGTGGTCAGTGAGTGACCTGCGGTTGTTCTGAAAGGTCGGTTAGGTAGTGAGATCAAACATATTAATTAAACGTTGAAAATAAGCAGCTTTTTTTCCCCCCTGTGTCTGTCTAATTGGAACGAGCTCATGGTTGTTTGTTGCCAACTGAGTGCTCAACTAAGGGTCAGTCTTGGAAAAGGCCACTGGCTCTAGTTCAGTCCGGGGAAGGGTAATTCTTTAGGCTAACCTTTTCTTTCTGTAACCGGAGATGCGAACTCATCAACTGACATTTTTGCCTGTGACTTTAATTAAACTTGGCTGGCGATTTATGCTTCTGACCTTTTGAACAACACAGAGCGGCATTAGAGAGAGGCAGACAGACTGACAAAGAGAGAGCTGAAAGATTTACAACGAGCCAAAGATGCATATTCTGTTTATAAACTCCTGAATTTTTAGAGGATTTTGGGCATTAGTACATCATATATGTTACATGTAAGTGTTGGCAAATTAGAGTCAACGTCAAAACAGCTCTCAACTGAATTCCTAATTTGCTAATTTAATTTCACACTGTCACGTCCTCTTTGCACCTCGCGCCAATTTGATAATCATGCTAGATAAAGGTCCTGTGAGATCCATTCCCCATATTCTATGTCATGATTTACAAATAACATTAGATGTCTACAAATCGTAGCGGGGATACACTGCATTCATTGAGTGGTCTGGGGTCCCAAAGTTTAGCCTCCTTTGGCATTGGAGACTCCGGCAGTCTGAAATAATTGATTTGGAAGCAGTGTTTCCTGAGATCAAATTTGATTTCTTTCCCCATTTTGCTTTCTTTAATAAACTATTAATACAAAACTAATATTGAATGCTAATATTGTAATGATAGTTTGAAAATTAAATTAAATAAATAAATAAAATTAGTCAACACTTATATAGGGGTGTGCATAAGACTGACACAACATCTTCATAATCATAGCTCAGTTATGTCATTTTTAATGCAAAGATGACATTGTTTAAGATGCCTTTGTTTTGACAGCTTGACATAAACAATGCATCATAAGCTGTAAGTGTCTTTGTCATGACAGCTTGACATTACTTAGACAACATAGCCTGTCAGTCCCCACAAGATTTAGGGGGCGTGGTTGGATTCACATCTAGGGGGTGGAGACTGGTAGGTTTAGGGGTGGAGATGGGTAGGTTTAGGTATATGTAAGGTGGGAGACGTTGGATCTGGATTGAACCACGGCAAAATAGTATTTTATGACAAAAAAGTCATTTTATTTATTTGTTTAATTTATTTTATATTGTCTAAGTAATGTCAAGCTGTCAGGCATAGACACTGACAGGTTATGATGCATTGTTCATGTCAAGTTGTCATAACAAAGGCATCTCAAACAATGTCATCTTTGCAATAAAAATGACATAACTGAGCGACACTTAATAACATAAACCTTCCTTCATGTTCATGATGTATGTGTGTCACGTCAGTCTTATGCACACCCCTACAAGTAAAGTGTTCGCAAAAATTATATTTATTACAATATGGCAAAACAAACCTTTCAGTGAAAGTGGTAAACAATTTGAAATAATGACTCAAAATGAAGGATTAATGAGAATAACGAGAGTGGATAGTGAGAAAAAGGTTTTCTTTATTATTTGGCATTTGTTCAACAAATGTTTTTCATCATCATTTGTTTCCAGAAAGGATTCACCTTCACTAATACATGAATTGAATGCATTGTGAGTGAAAATCATCATATTTGTGTAAGATTGAGCACGTTACTAGTCCTGATATTAGTTTGAGTCTTCATAAAACGTTTTAGGTGAAACAAGCATTTGAACTGTTTCTCCTTTTTGTTACGCTTGAAATAAACCAAAAGATAAAAACAACAGTCCATGCAAGGTGTTTATTGATGAGCAATCTGCTATAATATACAAAGAAGCTTCCTCTCAAACATTTCATTCACATTCACCCAATACTTCAAAGACACAAGTACTGAGGTGCACAGTAAATACTTCCCTTTCTGTAAAATATTCAAAAAAATAGCTTGTTTTGAATTTAAATACTGTTCAAAGCTTTTTTTTAGCAGGATAAAAATGTGCACAATGTAGTATAATGAATATATTTTTAATGTAGTACCAAATGCAATAGTATGCAAAACATTTTCCTGACCCCAGTTTCCATCTCTTATATCATGCAGAGAAGGCAAATCAATTCTAACCCAATACAAAATAATCATGTACAGTTTCTGTATGAAAATAGAAAAAGATATTAAATGCCATATACGTTATATGCAACAATATAATCATCCGTTTTTGAAAACATAATTGTACAAAATGGTAGAAACAATCAAGAACTACTTACAACAATTACTTGATTCTAACTTACAAAAATTGGGATGAATGCTATTTCTTATGTTTTTTCTAACCATCCACTGATGACAGAACATCTATCTGCATTAAATCATAGTTTATTATTATGCTTATGGGATATATTGATGATAATAACATTATGGTATTGCACTCTTTATGCATAACAATAACTATATTCAGAGTAAATTGATGCAATGTCTTTATTTTTTGTAGTTTTTGGCCAATATTGCCAGTTTTTGGATGTGCTACTGTAAATACTAAATTTATTTTAGTGCATTTTGGACTGCATTTACAAAACTATGTAATGGATATAACATTGAGGAACCGTGTCCACCTCAACTTTGCAAGTTGATTCATAACAGAAAGCAACCAAACAATTACAAATAACAAGACTACATCCTGTAGATATACTCACAATATGAGTAAGTTTTGTCAGTAAGAATTGATATTGGACTTAAAAATGCAGAATACTTATGTATGTGCATAAAAAAAAAACACATGTAACACTTTCTGACATTTGTGCAACAAAAAGCACGCCACACGGCACGATAAAGGAATCATTCATTGTCCAAGTAATACAGGATTAATAGAGATATTCAGATATGATATATCCATAATGATTGTAAGCAAGCAAACAAACTCACAAGGTAAAATAAAAACACTTTTTTCGAATATATTTTCATCTGTACAGACTGTTGATAAAAATAAATAGATTTTTCTTTTTTTGTTCGCATTTCGTGATGAGATGATACATTATCAGATTGCTACACTGAAAAGCTCAAACTGCATATGAGATATATAAAAAACTTGAGTGAAGGAAGTCATTTTAAAGCAATAACTATGGGAAGTGACTATTGAAGACACTGCAGTTAAAGTCGCTAGAGACCAAGACTTCACACAAAATATTCTTACATCTTTGCCTGTGTTGCTTTCTTCTCTAGCTGCCTCATTTGGGTAAAAGCAGCCTATTCCATCTGCAAAAAATATGATTTTATATTGCAGTTTTACCACAGTGACACGCATGGTTTCTCCTACCTGCAAAACAGATAATCACACTTTCCTTTTAACATTTCTTACAAAAATATTTCTCTGTGATTAAAAGCACAGTGTAACGTCACCGATTCAGCTGCTACCTCACCAGTCCAATTCATTGCTTTAATACATCAAGGCCTCTTTCCTTTCTCTCATTGGTAATACTGCAGAAAATGAGAAGTGCAAGCTTTTGTGTCTTTCTCGTCGCTGTTGGTACAATGACACTGTGTTCTGTGAAAGTCCGACAGAACTCCAGCATTTGCTGGTGCAGAGAAACTTTAGAAAATTATTAAGTCTATACAGACTGATTTGTAGCTATTTCTGTAATGTCTGAGCTTTACTTGATTTACATTATACATTCATATCTCATTGATAAACAACTTAGCTACTTCATCCATCAACAGAAGTTCTGAAAATTAGTCTTAATTTGTGGCATGAAGTCCATCTGCCTGCTTATGAACTTCTGTGATTATGTATTAATAAACTGAGTCAATGCCTGCATCATGTCCAGTTTCAGATGAGTGTTTGTTTACATTGCGTATTCCAGTAAGGTCAAAGAGTTTGCTTTGACAGTGCCCAAGATCAGACTCTCTCCACACGACTGGGGTCATACGCATCTGAAGACAAAGAAAAATTATATTAGCCATTTTTTATTTAAGACCACAACAACAGAATGGACCGGTGAAGGATCATCAATATAATATGCCTAAAAGAAAAGCAGATTGTTAATATCAGTTTAGTCTAAATGTTTTATAAAATATAATATAATATTTTTTGGATTGATTGTTTTGAGCCATTATTCTATGCTGATTTGTCATTGCCAATAAGTATGATACTGTAAATCAGACCACGCTTCCCTCTTGTGGTGAAGAAACTCATTGCTCATTACCCTCAAGTATTAAAAGCAGTATGTGGTTTGGCACCTCTTAATGCATAAGTATATGCATGTAATGGTTTTCATATGTAATGGGGAAAAAATCCATACAGTACTTCCCTAAAAGTTGATTATCTGTCCATTTTGTCTGTTTTACTGAAGGTGACCTCTATCAGGGCACTACATAGAGTAGACTGCATAGTGCACATAATACCAATAGCAGACTGATAAACAATAGCTAACCTATATATACACTCCTGGACCAAAAAAAGGGGCGGTGGTGGGAATTAGCAAGAGTTGCACAAATCCTGTTAGTAACTTATCACAGGATAGCCTTTCCCTTTGTTCTGTTCCTGACTACTTTTTACAGGAAGTGGCAGTGTTGTTCCGTTTAATATGAATGGTTTCAAACACTGAATAGTACGTTGGTGCTTTAAGGGGTTCAAATCTACACTATGACCAGGACAAAACATAAGCCTGATGGACTTATTCATGTCTTGTCTGTCTTTGCAATACCATCTGATTGTTCCTCTTTAGTTAGCAACTTTTCAATTGTGGGAACAAGCCATTCTGCAATATTCTTCTATACTCCAAAGCATCACTTGACTTTTCACAGTGAAGCAGCTCACCAGTACCAAGAGCTGAAAAGGCTCCCCACATATTGACTCACTGTGGTAGAGATGCCCTAATTACTGCATTTCTTTTTGCTCAGGAGTGCACTTTTACTGGACATGCAATCTGTAAGTCTAAAACTTGGTTGGACTTCAGCGTACTGACCTGAAATAAACAGCTTGTCATCATCCTCAACTGCAGACATTGTATTGTCCATGCTGAATCCTTGTGGCAGAGTGATCTCTCTCTTTGCTACCATGCCACTGCGGGGTTGTGGGACTGGACGTGCCAATGACTTTGGTGACTGCCTTGATCTTGCTACTAACACCTCTTCAGCTGAAACGTCCTCCTGAGCTTGTTCCTCTTCTTCTTGCATATAACTGGACATGTCTTTGTATTCTCTGACTGCATTCTCACTGTATTGCTTCTCTTCCACTAGCATTTCATCCTCTTTAGTTGATTCTTTTAGTTCTCCTCCCTTTTCTTCTAAGCCTGTCTCTTTGGCCAGGGTGATCCTGGTGATAGTTCTCACTGATGACTGAGAGCTTTCTTCCTTTGCATAGACGGTATACTCCAGGGATGCTTGATCATGTGTGGATGAGGGGGACAGAGGAGGTGGGCAGTATGCTTGCAAGTCCTGTGGCACTTCTGTTATCTCAGAATTAACTGTCTCCTTCCAGTCTCCCCCACCTACACTAAGAGTCAATTCCTCATCCTCGGTCAGTGGAAGCGACAAACATAAGTTACTTGGAGGAAACTCTGGCAGCTCCAACACAGAGGAGAGTCTCTGGCTATGCTTTTCAGCGCTAAGTAAATCTTCTCCAGACTCTGGATCACCTCCAAATCCTACCTCTGACATATCTTCATGACTTTCCATAGACCTGTCTGGCACTTCCTCATACTCTCTACTGACATTCTGTTTTTCCTCATTTAAGCTCAACTCTTTGGTTTGTCTTGCCAATTCTAGAGCATCTGTGGCTTCCAAATTTCTTTCATCCACCTGGTCAACAACCAAGGCTTCAACTGGCACTTCAATGCCAAGTATTCTGGCGGCTCGTTGTTCAATAGATTCATTTTCAGGAATACCTTTGGCACACTGGACTTGGTACAGGTTACTAAGGTCTTCCATCTGCATACTATTGGCCTTCTCTTGACTCAGAAGTGTCTCAAGATGTTCATCTGCCAAGGTCTTTTCATTACTCCAGCTTAAATAATCTGAATAACAATTTTCTTCATCATCATCCTCATAATTAGCCTTAAACCTACAATGAAGACTCTTGATCACATGGATACGCGAGGACCTGGTAACGTCTGTGTTTTCTCTCCCAGCTTCCTTCTTGTTGAGACCTTTGGAGTTGAAGGCATTATTATTGTTCAAGCTTTGAGTACCTTCAGCATACTCAGGACTGTGCCTGCTCAAATCTCCGCTACTGTCTGATGACGTAATCTGCAAAGTTTCACACATCTCAGAGTTGTCTGAGGGGCTGGTTAACATAGGTGACTCAGGACTCAAGCATGTAGGTGATCCAGAGGTCACAGTGTCTGGAATGGCAGTGTATACTGTTAAACCGACATCCTTAAGCAAGCACTCCTTTGGCACTGGGATATCCTGCCGATGTACTGCTGGATCAGTACCCCCCCTCTGCAGAATCTCAAAGTTGACATAATTATCAGATTTGGTGACAGGTCTCTCTTGTATCTGGCTATCCAAGTTCACCTTTGCCTTGGACAAGGAACTTTTCATACCTTTGTATTCGGGGTGGCCTCTGTTCCCTGAATGAGACATTACATTTAAGTTATTGCTTTTCATTTGCGCCTCTGTGACCTGCACTATATGTGACTGCTGGTCAGTTTCCTTCTTCACGTGAGATGGAGTGGTTTGCTGTCTTGTATTATTGACTTCTCTGCTTGAGTCACTCAGCTCCAGAATACTCTTCAATGCCTCATCCAGCTCTTCTATATTCTGATCAACATTTGGATACTTCCCAGTATGATCTTGTATCTCTTTATTAAAAGACTCAAGCTCCCCGATAGCATCCCATTTACGTCTGTTCACTGGCTTTAGCAGGAACTGTCCGAAAACTTCTTGACCATCTGCTGTTTGGTTTGTCTTTCTCAGCAAAGGTTGTCGGTCTGGAGATGGTGGAATTGATGATGATTGGGGTAGAGTTGGACTCCTTATACTTGAGCCACTTCCAGTCCTAGTTCTGGAGAATGCACTGTTGCTGGAAGGGTTGAGATCCTTTTGACCTATCATGGGATATCCGTAGTTGGCACTGCAGTTGGTTTCGCCTTCATTATCAGTGATTGTGTAAGGGGAGGAATGGTCATTTGTCGGAGGATGGGTATTTCTGGAAACTTCTGGAGAACCAGTCTGAGTTTCCTGGTTTCTGTACTGATCTCCAGGCCAGGATCCTACATAGAACAATTCATTGTCTTGGCTTGGATTAAGTGACCTTGTATCTACAATATCTTTCCTCAAAGGGGAACTTTTAATAGACGGGGAGCTGCTGGACTGTATTTGTTTCTCTTTGCTTGATGTTTTTAAAAGGTTTTGGTTGTCATGCTGCACTACTGTGTTTTCTATTGAATTAGTCAATTTTTCATTGTTATTTGGGTCAGAGACACTTTTGTTAGCTTGCATACTAATAGGGACAGAGACCAGGCAAAACATTGTCTCTTTGAGCTTCTTCTTTGAGTTTTTCTTGTTCTCCGACACAGTTTTTGCCTCAAATGTCTTTACTTGTGTCACTGTCTCAATCAAACCATGGTTTGAGTTCTGCTGCATTGTCATTTGAAGAGCAACTATATTCCCATGGGTGGCTGGATGCCTGTTGCAGTTTTGGTCAGGTATTGTGTTTGAACTTTCTGTCTCCTTCAACACTTCCTTGTGTATACTGTCCTCATTAACAGAGTCACTAATATTGCTTTTACTCGGTTCAGTGCGGTCAAACGATTTCTCTGTGAGAGGAAAGGCACTGTCGTTAGATTTCTCAGATAAGAGGCTGGCCGGAATCTCATTTCTGATGTTTCTGATTTTGTCTGCATCCGTCAATGAGTTTCCATCTATCCCTGCTCCTGAAATGTGTCTGACACGAGGGTCGTCAAAGGGAATATACTGAACATTACCCATCCGTTCTTCACTGTAGCCTGGATACGCCTGTCTCCTGCAGGGCATACTTCTCCTTCCATCTCTGTAATGGTCTGGCCAAGCCATGCCAGTCTGCCTGATAAACCATTCCTGCACTTCTGTCATTGCAGAACCCTGCATATATGGGTCACCTCTATATTGGTGGTTACTCATAGAGATAGGATAAGTTCTGTGACCTCTATTAACTACAGGTTGCCTCCTGTAGGATGGAGGAGGAATATAGCCGGGGGGCTCCACGCCAGATCCAGCAAGTTCTTGTACGAAGTACTCTTGCCTTGAGAAGGGCAGTGGAGTTCTGTCTCTTGCACGAGGAGCAGGCTCCCCTGTGAGCATCTCTGCACTCCCACGCATCTGCTGGTGCACTTCATAAGATGGAGGTCTGAGAGGTCGACTGAATCTGGGTTTTGATAGTGGTGCTGACTGCGCTCCTGATCGGTCAGTCCACCTCTGCCTGTTCTCCACATCATTAAGATGCCGTCCATGAGGGTCTCGTGCATGGTGGCCATTTAACTTATAACCTCCATATGAATCTTGTCCAGCAGTTGGTATGCTAAAGTACTGGAGGCTTTCAGATTGCAAAGCCATTCTGGGCAGCGACTGTGACTTGTTTTTGGTTCTGGGCGGAACAGCTCCTTCTGCAGTTCGTGGCCTGCGTTGCTCTTGTGCCACCTCATTTTCAGATGGCTGACGGCTCATGCTTGTCATCGGGCGCCACTCCTCTGTCCCCAAACTTTGGTACTTCCTTTCAGCTGCAATTCTCCACTGGTGCAGAGCCATCTCTCTCTCTCTGGCACGTGCACTTTCTGCCCTTCGTTGTCTTTCACGGTTATGTTCCTCTGTGCTTAAGGCAGATTCTGGTCTCCGTTGCATGCCTTCTGGTTTGTTGGGAACCCCTCCTCCACTTCCACGTGGTTCCCTGAAGTCTGCATAATCCAAAAGCACACTAAAGTCCTGACCTCTTCTTCGCCAGTAGGACACATCCTGCTCAGATCTAGGCTGAGAATGTGTTCCTCTGTGGGTCTCAAAAAACCTGCATTAAAACATACAGATGAAATTAAATAGAGGTCAGTTTTTTATTTGATAAGCCATACTTTAGCAGACACTGTCTTTTTGGCTTTGAGGATATAGGATGAACGATTTTTTTAAGTTTTTAATAGTAAGAGCATACTTACAATACAATACTTGTATACAACAATTCCCATAATAGCATCTCATGTACATCACACAAACACTAAACTAAGAGGGGAAAGAGTATACTGACTTTGTTGTCAACAAAGCAGAGCCCAATAAATTGGGAGGCTTTAATGGTGCAAAGAAACCAAGATGGATGAGCATTTTCTCTTAAGCAGCTTGACTAGCCCGACTAGCTTGTGTGGTGCAAACCGTTAAGTCAGCACTGAAGGTCTGTTTTCTCATCCAATATCTTGGCAGCAGAGAGCATATGATCTGCATGTTAAACAATCCTGACCTGCACTCATGGAAAGATAGTCTAGCTTAGTAACAGCAGTGGAGGTACTTCCTGCCCTGAACTGCTGAGTCTCAAACCATGTGACATGCAATTAATTTAAAATGCAAAGATGCACTACAGCTTGATGGTATGCCAATAACAAATGTCAAAAGAAATTAGCATCTAATCTAATCTTATCTATCTATCTATGGCAAAAGGACATTATGGCTTACTGATCAAAATACATAAAGAAAAAATGACACTGTATGGAAAATCAAAGGGTTCTCATGTAACAAATTGCTGCTCTGCGACAATATGGCTGGCAAATGCAGATATTCACATTTATATTCATCATGTTTTATTAATAATGGTGTTATGTAAGAGATTGTTATAGGGAATGGAATATTGATCTGACAAAAGGCTCATGGGACATGTAGTTTACTTCTGCCTCTGCCTGCAGAACTAAGCATGCTCAGTAGAGGGTGCTACGGGCTTTCTGACAACATTTATGTCATGTCTTTCACAACGGTCCCGAGTGAAATGAGAGGAAATAAAAACCACACTGCAAATTCTACTAAACATAGTTAATGAATTCAACGGCTACAGGGGGAGAGAAGTAGGAGAGTGCAGGGAAATGAGTAAGACGAGGAAACGGAGTACATGAAAATGTAGGAAGTACAAAGATTTCAGAGGATGAGATGAGGATGAAAGAAAGTGCAAACAAAAAACAAGAAACGGAGAGAGAGAAAGGCGACAAGGGAGGAATGAAAAAAAGAGAGGAAAAACTGGGATCTGTCCTGGTGCGAAAGGGAAGTCCTTGACAGCTCCTACCTTTACGTAACACTCTTCATCATGTAAGACAGCTTAAACCTCAGATCAAAGGGACGAATGAAAAAGAAGGGAAGATAGCAGCAATACAAGAGTGCAGGGCAAAAAACAACTCATCCGCACAACTCACCCACTGTCCGTGGTCAGGCTATCTTCAGGCAAACGACCATCTCCTAGGTTACCGTTGTCCACGTCTTGTGTCCTCTGCTTCCTGACCCTGTTCTCGGCGTCACCGGGGATTCCCCTGGCAGGAGCTTGTCTGATGCCTCCACCGCTGTAAACATGGTCCCCCTCATAGCCATTCACGCCGCTGTGTCCTTTACGCTTCTCAGCGATTTCACACCGGCTGTCGCTTCGCATCGGCAGACATTTGTCATAGGTTGCGGGGTGAGGGGAAGATGAAGGTGAGACAGGGACATTGTTGCTGTTCCTTTGAGGGACTTTGTATCCATGAGAGATGAGAAGGTCCTCCACGCTGTACATGGCTAAGCGGTGTGTTTCTGCTTTTAGTGGTGTGTGTGTGCGTGTCTGTGTGAGTGTCAGATGAATTCCGCTCCTAGTCCAGATGAGGCAAGCTCATGAACAGCTGCACAGGAGAGGCCATCGCTGTGAAAGAAAACGGGACAGAGGGGAGGGAGAGAGAGAAAGAGAGAGAGAGAGGGAGACACAGATGAAGTTAAAATGATTCTCTCGCACAGTCTTTTTCATAAGAGGATTGCAGCTCACAGCCAAAACAAAACAAGAGAGCCACGAGAGAAACGATTCCGGTCTGTCTATCCACTGACCCAGTCTTTTCTTCTCCCATCTGCCTTCTCTTCTCCTCTGTTCTCCATCCAGAAAGGAAAATCTCTCCAGATGACTGACTACCTCACGCTCAGAAACTTCATACTACCTTGGTGTGGAATGTTGTGGAAAAAACTAAAGCCACAATCAACAAATAGTTGTTGAATAAAGACTCTGATGAGATTTGCGGCAATTGACCATTTTAATAAAACGGTAATTAATAATGTCGTTATTAAAAATATACACCTCAGTAAATTCTAATGCATGATTTTTTGAAGGATCTCCAAAGCAGTTTGTTTTGGATATTTGATTCTGTGTGAGCTGTTGAATCTACAAGAATAGGAAACTTGAAATCACTCACCCTTTAACAGGTTAATAAAACGATTAAATAATGCCCTAATGAATGTCTAAATGGAAAAAGAATGAAGTGCGTAAGTGTTATGTTTTTGGTCAAGGCTGGAAATAATCAAGTACATTGCTAATTTCCTAATTACAATGATCTCATAGATTATTTCATAGATCAGCATTAAATGCGAACAGAATAAACAACCCAACCTCACTGCAATTCCTGTCTATGTTATGAGTGAGGTTGTACAAATTCATATTAATTAGCCACCTGTGAAAAATCGTGCATATTTTACAAGGCGGCAAATTCGTACGAAAATTTAATTCTCACAAATTAGCCACCACGTAAAATATGTACGAATTGATGATGAGACACCACACCAGTGAACACTTACAAGAACCTAAGCATATTATAGCGAACAAAAAAAACAAAACCTGCCTTGAAAAGACAGAAATGAAACTCTGAGCAAGAGTAAAGAAAGAAAGGTTACCTAACCTGCTCTGAACGCACACGCACAAGGACAAAACTAAATTGCCTGCAATCTCCCACTATTATAAGCATTACAGTTATTTCTTTGATCTGTTAAGGGTAAAGTCCAAACTAAAGCTTAGACTTCCACAATACCTAAATGTAAAAAGTTGTATGATTCTGTAATCTCCCTAAAACAAGCTAAACCAGAATCTTTTATGATTATTTTCATTATAAAAGAATCAATGCAATTATCGACCCCCACAACTTTGCTAAAATGAATTATTAATTTCAGCATGACTTTTAATCTTAGTTTCAAATAAGCCTTATAATAGTTATTTAAATACCAGAAAGTACATCAAAAGATTAGGTCAGGTTGGTAGGGTAACGCGCAGCTCTCTTCACAGAATGCCAGAATGCCAATATGATTTTCTCAAACCCATTAGTCCTGGAGGATTGAAGTGAAACAGGTAAAGACAAATGAGTTGACAGCTTACATGTGAGATGTCACGGGTTGAGATTTTGCTGATGGCATTGAACGTTCTCATGACGAAACAAATGCATAAACATTTTCATGCCGCTTATTTACTGAAAAGGGAAGAAGGAAATAAACCTGTCATGTCTGTTTTGATCTAAATGATGTTTGTCAGAAGTAGAAGGAAGCAGTTAGCAGAGGTATGTATGACTTTCACATTTTCACACTTTCCAACCCAGATATACTCCAGACTGATCCACATTCACCATTAAAGGCCCTTGGAGACAACTTCCTCTCACAGCATCATCTAGCACACACAGAGGTCAAGAGAAGCACCAAAAATAATGCCAACTTTTTCCTTTTTTCTTTCCTCTAGCTCTTCGTGTCTCCTCTTGAACACTCACACAGACAAATTCAGCGCAAACAAAAAACGAGAGAGGTATATTTCCCATCTGTACCGCCACAAGGAAAACCCTTAATGTGAGTTTTATCAGTGCCATCCGTTATCATTAGCTATGTCTTTCAGAAACGTCCAACTGCAAACACACACACATGCATCTTTGAGCCCCACAATTTAGAAAAAATCTGAACGTACTGCATATTAAGGCCCTAATATCTTAAAAAAGGGAGAAGGGAAATGACATGGATGGATAACATGACCATCAGGTTTTACACAAACTAGTTTGGTTCATGTCTGCTGATGTGCTGCTGTCATTAAAGTTGCTTTCAAAACAAAATTCTAATTTACGGGATATTGCAGTGTTTATTATAAATAATTTATTCGTGCACATCATTATTTTTAAATGTGTCATCGTAATTGTGTCATCTTTAATTAAAAACTTCCCCTTGCCCCTGCAGTAACGTCTCCAGCACTCTGCCTTTACGTCACAACAGGAAAGGTACAGGTAATTGCAATTTCCACTGCTTGCAAAAAAAGGACAACTAACCGCTAAAAATTTTACAATTCATTGCGAGTGTCCAAATTCAATTCTACATTATTATTTAGTCAAGTTGTTTGACAACGTGTAAAAAAAATGTGGGTCTCAGTCATGTCATAGCAACGTGACAAAATTCAAAAGCTTGGGCAAAAAGTGGAAACGATTCAAGCCAGGTCCATGGAGACTTTAAATGGCATAGAAATGTCTGCCCGCTTCAGAGCACAGCTGAAGTTTTAGCAATGACAAACTGCCTCTTAGAGTAAATTCATAAAATTGGAGATACGTGATCTAGACTACTTTGCTTTTTTTATTAATGACCTGCTTTATAGCTAACACATGTCGCGAGCTAAAAATGAACAATCGCAAGGCAGACCAGTGATGTCATAAGGTTTCCAGAGCCAAAACGCCACAATAACAGTGAATCATTTGATTCAACTCGGATATCAAGAGCTTTAGATTTCTTTTTCCAGCAATAAATGCTGAGGACCACCTCTTTGTGCTATATTCGCACAAAGAGGTGGCTAAATGCTAAAGATATAACCCACAGGCCTTGGGCCTCTTACCTCAGACGAGACTGAACTCTTTTCCTCTTTAGACTGTAAGGTATGCCTGTGGAGCCAGCACTGCCTTCCCTCATAAATGAATCACACATTTTTAGATCTGGCCCGCCTCGTGCCCCCCTCACCAGCAGGCCTGCGGAGCCCAGAGCTTCCGCCATGACAGTTTGGTGTCAACTCTTTATTCTTAGACTTAGTCAGATTTGTGGTGTGTGTTTGTGAAAGAAAACCACATATTTTCACTCAGTTTTCTTTTTAAAAAGTTATTGTGCAACGTGTAAAAGGGAAACGCCGGAGGAATGTCATTTCACAAACCGAGCGACTCATTACATTTTGCTGAAGGATTACAAAGACGACATTTAGTTTTCTTTCAAATAACGTGAACCAACGCATCATAATGAACCAATGCATCATAGTGCATAATAAGAGGTGCATGCTTTAGAGAGTATTAAATAAGGTCAGTTTTGATTTCATGTTGACAGGACAACTGCGACGAAGCTCATGATGAACGACCTGCCATAAACATGCACGTACAGTAATGGCCAATGCAATATAAGCCACTGTACCATGACACGACATCATCTCTTTCAATGAGACAAGTGCAAACAGGGATTCTGAGTGTCCATGGTCAAAAAAGTTTCATAACAAACAATACAATGTCCACTCTGTCCTATAAAAAGTGAGCCTCACCCTTTCATTGTTCAGTCCATCCCCACGGAACTCCTACGCTGTTCCTTAACAGGCACGTGTTCACACTTGTACACCAGGCTCTTCATCGTAAACAATGTGACATCACCACTGTTGACCTCTGCTTCCTGAGGATGTGCACATTTCAAAGGAATGGGGCGTAGGGATTGAATAAGCCTGTCAACCAGACACTGATACTAAGAGGACAGAGCCAAAACAGAGGGAAAGGCTTTTGGTATCTAAATATCATCATTATGTCAGTCATAACTCACAGGCCTTCTGAATTTTCATTTGGTTTTAAACAAGCAGCCTGGCAAACATCTCCATGGTTTGTCCCCATCTCCGGTTCACCCATACATTTACTCTCTTAGAGCCTTTTGCAGAAATTGTATAATTTTTTAGTAATCTCCATTCTATGCTACAGTATGTAAACCAATATATACAGTAAGATTATATAATCTTACAGGCTACGCATAGTATGAGAGGGAAACGTACATCTCTGAAGTGGGTTTCCTCTAGAGTGGACATATTTTTAGAGTGGAAATATAATAAGTAATACACTGTATAAAAATGTGCTGGTTCTTTATATTTACAATTAATATACCTCCAGTTTCACAGACAAGACATAAGCTTAGTCCTAAACTAAAATGTGAGTTTGAGCTGTTTCAACTGAAATAACTTAAAATAATCTGAAAATATATCAGTGCCTTGTTTTGTCTCGAGATGCCCCCCAGTGATGTTTTTTTTTCCTAAGCATGTTTACAAAAATGACTTAAACGTTCTAATCCTGGCTTGGTCTAAGCCCTGTCTGTGGAACCGAGCCATATAAAGCACACTATCATCTAAAAGGAACTAATACTTTCACTCAGCAACAAGAACATTTTAAATTGATAATAAATGACAATAAAGACTTTTACATTCTTACAAAAAAAAAATCTATTTCAGATAAATTATGTTCTTCTGAGCCAAACCAAACCTACAAACGAGCAGCAACTCATTTGTGACGGATCATGCGACACTGGAGTAATGGCTCCTGAAAAATCAGTTTTGCATCACTGGAATAAATTATAAATAAAGACTTTCTAAACCGCTAAAAAAGCAGTACATTACCCAGACTTTTAACTGGTAGTGTAACAATATGGAAGAAAAAACAAGCAGTTTGTCATACAGCAGTCAAAAATCATTTTAGCACCACAATACTGATTTTAAAAGTATGTTTTAAGAGCGGCGCAGAAGATCATGCTGAAGTACTGTGAACGTGAATAATAGAGGAAGAGAAGAAAGATGCATTTAAAGTCAATTTAGTGTTCACAGATGATGTCAGTGCTTTTGGATGTTTTCTGAAGGGTGTGATGGTCATAGCCGCCGTCAAATTATTCATGCCTCTATTTTTACACGTGACAGACTTAAGCTGCATCTTTTGAGGAAAAACACATTAACCAGCTCTTGTTTCGTTTGAGCTGTGACCATGGAGATGGCTATTTTGCTTTCTTTGAATAGCGAGTTTTCAAACAATAGGCTACATGTATGGTGCCACCGGCGACACTCAAGAAATGCTTTCAAAGTCTGGTAATTCAATTGGCAGGAGGACCAGAGGATCATCAAAGCAGGAAGCAATGCTTTTCCAGGCTGGGACTAACCGCAGTGCCAAACCTACAGTACAGTTCACAGTTCTCCATGTGTTTCGTAATTTCATAATTTACAAAAGAAAAAGTACAGAGCTTATTTACAACACACTGTGTAAAATCTAAATCCACATGCCATCTTAATAAAATTTCTTTGATCGGATTTAAAACCATGCTGGGTATGTTTATCTGCTCGTCATGTAAACATAACTAAACATTTAAAAGCGCTCCCATTTTTTTTCTCCCAGTCCTGAAATGTGTTAGCTCAGAATGGGATCTTTGTATCAATGCGTGAATGTCCAAGGTCAACTGCTTCTCTGTGTCTTGTGCTAGTGTGGCAATTTAAACCGGACAGAATGGTCAGGACTGGAATGACCAATAAAAACAAATCAAAATTTATATGTCTATTAAAATATATGCCTGTGACTGTCACTAATGGGTGATATTTTTCAATGTCATTTAAGACATGCATGATTTGTACCCCAATCTTTTTGGTTTATGACAGGTAGCACAAAAGCCTTGAGGAAGACGATCCAACAAGAATGTATTATAACCATTTATCCGTGAGGAACAAATGGTTGCAGATTCATTGGACCAAGGACGTCTACGAATGGAAAGCAACAATCAAACACAGAATACAACATATATTTTCTAACAACTTACTCACAACAGTGTTCTAAATGAACTAACCCGCATATGATTAGAGTGAGGAGACTTGACTTACAGAGAGATGACAGTGACAAGGTTTATCAGTTAAAAACACTCTGATCAAAGGACTGGCATACATAAGCATTCTGCTAATTACGCTCATATCCTGCCAAAGAATATGATCTCAAATGAAGGGGAAGAAGCTTAGAGACGTTTCAGCAAACACCACTGTGTTAAGAGCACAGACTGGACTACAGGTGGTAAAATAATAACCTACAGTTTAGTATTTACAAATAAAACTAAGAAGCAACACATAATATGCAGTGCTACTTCTGCTCATGCCCTTCAAGCCTTGAAGGTTGCTGTTATAATCAAGAAAAAAAAAGCTGACCAGTGATCCTTATCGGTTTCAATTTCTCCCCTGAGCTTAATCATCTCTGGCTAATGCATTTGACCAGATGAATCCATACAGGAGCATATAGGAAAGTTCAGCAGTCCATCTGTTTTCCATATGAGTGTAAGGCCTCTAATGTATGACTTCATCATACGCAAGGGCTATATACCAATCCTTTACCCTGCATCTCTTTTAATTGCCATTTGGCTGCTATTTCATTGCACTGTTTCATCTGCAGATGGTTGCACTCTGCTTGTTAAATGTTTATCACAACCAAAAAGCTTCTGATCTTAAAGCAATTAAATTGTTGGTCCACCATCTTTCGTTACTATGTAATATATAAGGCATTAGTGGGGGAACGCTCTTCTTTTATTGTAGCGACCAAGTGTCAAAACCCAAAATACTGTAACTGATTCACGTAGTTTAGTAGCCTGGGCCCGCCCATACTTCCTGTGATGCTACACTCAATTTTGCGAGCCAAGTCAGTCTGGCAAAGCTGCTGTTTTAGAGCATTTCTGTTCCCGAAAAAGCGGGAACCAATGAGAAACGAGCTCTTCAGGTTCCGCCGCTACGCATACGTCATCGGAATGAGTGGTCTGATTGGTTGTTGATTCGTCCAGTAGTATACAGAGGCATCTGATGGAAGCCGGTTAGACCCGCCTCCCAGAAGGCGGGTAGTAAGGTAGCTTGGCCAGACTAAGCTCGTATGAATCGTATGAATGAGTCGTGGAAGCCAGGCTAGTAGTTTAGTAATATATAGAAATGTACTGAAGTGAGGTTTTTAAGAAGGTATTTCTATATACAGTGGTCAACCATTCCAATAATAATAATAATAATAATAACAAAAAAAAACTTTTAGGAGGAGTTCTTCTAATGTGTTTTGTTTCTAATAGCCACCTTGTAGGCAAGAACGCTAAAAACGCTTACATTGATATAAATATTTCGAATGAGCAATGGCCAAATATTTACTACAAAATAAATGTGAAAACATTCAGGATCTGCACTTGAACCTATGCTAATACAAAGAGATAAAATATTCTGTTTTCTGAATGAGACAACTCTATATATTAATCTCTATCACAGAGGACTTGTACACTCTATCTTCACAAACTAAACACTACACTTTAAAATTAAAACAACACACCCCTGAAAGGACCAAAACTTCCACTGAAATTACTATCTAATACATCTGAATGACTAACTGGGCAGTTTTTAGGCTAGGAAATAATAATGTCACCAGTCTGCTCAGTAATGAACAGCCCTCACCACCTAATTCATTCAAAATCCCCTTTTGTGACCAACTGCATGCATGCACCAGCGGTATCAGCACATTTCCAGGAAACAGACTTCAGTCTTTCTCCACGTACCACTAGATAAGTGATGCTGTGATTCAGCTCTCTTCCTCTTTTGTCCTTCCGTTGCCCTCTGTTTCTTTAGACTTAAGGAATACTTAAGTAGACAGCTTTGAATGTACATGTTTCTTAGTTCCATGCTACTTGGTGAAAATGAAGTTGTGTGCAAAACAATATCATTAGTAGTCATCAGATATCCATTTTTCAATGGACAAAACAATAACTAAAGAGTGGTGGAATGTTTATATACATGAAATGTAAGCTCCTTTATCTTCCCCAAGGACTATAACTATAACAATTACTATTACGTTTTAATTGTTGTAATTATCAGACATTCACATCACAGCTAAAACAATAATAACAGTGAAATGATAATGGAATCACTTTCAGATTATTTTCTTTTTTAGCTGCTGGATGCTAAAAACATTGACGGCCAACCAGAATCCACCAAACAATAACATGCATTGGTGTGGTTATATTATCATTATAGTTATCTGCTATTTATTTTAGTCTGCCAACAATCTTTCATCTAAATGACACTGCTGTTTGAACTTAACTTGACCTTGATTTTTTTATTGTGACCATTTGTTATGTTTCTTCACCTTTTACGGCTTCCAACATCCACAGCTTTAAATAACCACAAAATTCTTGCGTTTCAAAGCAAAAATCTGTAAACCACATGAGGACAGACCTTCTCCAATAGTGCCTTCCCAACTTCCTCCAAAAAGCCTGTTATACATTGTAATAGTTCCATTCTGTTCACAATACAACACTTCACACAAATAACAGATCATTTTAAACCCAGACTCTTCTGGCATCAACACAAATCAAGGTCAAAAGCACCACCAAAAGTAGCGCTTCTTTAGAACAGTAGCTTTCCAATTGAGTGGAGTAACCATCCGGTGCAGAGTTGTTGACCTCGCACCTCACTCTTCGCATCCCGTGAACTCGCACAGGTCGCTTCCTCTGCGCGTGAGACGCATGTCCTTTGATGTTACTATTCAGCCAGTGTCAACACAACAGGAGGCTGTTTGTCTGAACAGTTTAACAACAACTGCTGACACGACCAATAGAAGCTGCCTGATCTCCATTCACATTTAGGCCATAAGCGAGTTGTTTTCATTAATGTCAACTTCATCTTGCCAGACAATTTGTCAACTCAGCAACTTTTTATTTTTTAACATAGGCTGTATGCTATAATAATACATTTTTGATGTTTCTAAAGAATAACTTTTGAGCAGACCCCTGTTGCTATGGTTACCTCCAAACGCGATTTCTTGGGAAATGTCTATTTTTACCGCCAATGATGTAGCCACGCCCCTCTATAGCGCTGAGTTCGTTCTCTTCTGGTTTGCATTTAACTCATGATTGCTTTTGCTAATTCTACAATAATTATCATAAATCCACTTCACCACAAACAAAGCTAGCTAGCGCAAAAACGGAAGTTTAGAGACAAAATTCTAATGATGCCTCGTGCTCGTTTCTCGTGCGCATTTTACGGTTTTTAAAAAGTTTGAAGAGAGTTAAAACACAACCTGTTAATACGTAAAATATGTACGAGATATCGGGAAATTAGGAGGTTAGTAAACACCCCCACGACCAACATTTTATTTTTGCATTTAAAATGTTAACTTTAATGTAAAATCTTATATTTTAATTACACATCAGTGACACCAAATAAATATAATAACCAAATAAATGGCGTGTGCAGTGAAACATGAATCTTTAAAGAATTAAAAAAAAGAAACAGCTATTAGCTCTGGATTTGAGCACTTTTGTAATAGGATCCAGTGTGCACATAACTTGACATCAAAGTTACAATGGCATGTTATGAGAAGCTCATCCTTTCTCTGTACTACACAATCTGCTCATTTCACCCTTTACCTCTCTAATGTAGCACATATCTTGCGCACTGCGCCCGACCCCTAAGCACACAATTCACAGAAAAGCAGCGAGCTGTCTGCCTTCTGAAGTATTTTTTTCCACAGCGGAAAGCAACAAATTAGCCGATAATCATCAATGCAATTCGTCTCAGTTCTCAATATCAATCCAGCGGTATCCGCGGTCATTTATTCTGTGATAGATGCAGGGACTTAGCCTACGGGACGATAGATGCAGGAGCCCGTTATCTCGCAAGTTCATCCCTTATGAGACGCTTCATCCCCTGCGTTTATTGAACGGGTCAGCGTTACTAACGTCAGCAGCTGAAATCGCGTTTAATTCTGCGGGGTCTACAAGAAAGCCTCGTCAACAAGCCAATTTTCTCACATGTTTATATATTTCGGTTAAACGTACCGTCCACGTACCTGAGATGTGCTCTTTTCGAGGTCCGTGTTTAGTTCGTGATGCAGCGTGTTGAATCCGCTCTGTGCCGAGCATATCTGAGGGAAAGGTTGTGCAGAGGAGAGGGAGAATTCAGCTCAAATGTGTCCTGTGTGGGTCGGCTGGCGAGGGGAATGGTTCCTCCCAGCGTGTGGGTAAACTTTTACTGACGAGACTGTAACATACCCCACCCACCCCATCCCATTGCACTATTACACAAACCCATACTGCTTTATTCGTGCAGGGCTGAACATATGATGTTTGACAACTTTTCAATAACAAACACCTAAATATACTAGATCACTTTTTTAATCCAGAAGAAAAAAATGCTGGTGTTTGCTCTCCTGGGCAGCCATACTAAGTAGTTTTTGGTAGGAGATACATTTCAAATGATCACATTTTTATTCATTTCGGCACTTTTGGCAAGTAAATGGTGCTTTAATATATATATAATGTCTTGTTGATGTAAATGCAGATGCCGTAGGCGTCTTCATAATATACATGTGCTGTCAGAGAAAACATCTGAAATAGTATTGCCAAGTAAAGTGAGTTTCATATTAAAGTCAGTAAGTTGTTTACCATATGTACAAACAGGAAGGCCTGCCAAGAAGATGAACTAATCAATGATGTGAACAAGAGGCCCATCAGAAAGGTCAGATTGGTGAGTATAAGAGGGAAAGGGCTGTATCAAATAAAGTCAGTGTCATTGTTTACAGTGTCCCATCTGATAAATCAAAATCTTACCATGTGGAAGTTGGCACTGCAGTATTACAGTATACAGTAGTGCACAGTACTACGTTTTAATATAAATATAACCTTACGGCGGTTTTTCGTGGATAACAGACATTATAATCAATTATTAGTACATAGCTTTAATCTTTGAAATCAAGGCACTTTTAGATGTTTGTTCACAACCCTTCAGTGATTCAAGTCAGGTTCCAGGAAAGTGTGGGCTAAAATATTTTCTTGGAAGCTTCATGTAGTTCAGTAGCACATGCACACGCATACGTATACACACATACACAAAAAAACACACTCCCCCATACCTGAGTGTTTTCGTGGCTGACCATTCACAGATGGAAACCCGTTTGCTTTGAGCAATTTAAAAGCGCAAAAGGCTGACGGATCTAATAATATTGACACAGATGTTACATATAACAGAATCCACACAGGATTTTTGGAGAGGGAGTGGGCTGCTGAAGTCTCGATGCATGCTCCCTTTTTACATCTCATTTTAAAAATCACGTTGATCTGAGCTGTGGTTTACTTGTGTTTCCAGAGAAATCATCGAGTTTGTTTTGTGAGGTCACTCTGCACTTACACATCTGCTGAAGTTACTCTCAAGGTCACGGACCTTCAACCGCTTCGATGTTTGTGATAATTCCAACCGCCTTTAAATTACCTAGTCGCTGCTTATCTGTTTCCTGTAAATCTAGCCATTGTTTAAGTCTGCCTCCCTTCCACTAAGGTTCAGATAAACAGCATTAAGGAAAGTCAAAGCTTGTACAAAAAAAAGAGGTAGCATCCGGTGTTCCGTTGTCCTTCTCGTGAAACAAAGGTAGAAAAAAAATACACTTTCCTTTGAGTATAAGTGGAAATTCGAATAAATACCTACACGGATTGAATAAATCAACCACAAGAAGTCTAAAAATTTATGAATATTAGTGCACCTGGAAACCATTATAAGAGCATAAGAGTTGTGTCCAATAAAAACACTATCTCAAGACATATCCATATATATTTTAAATATAACATGGATCAGTCTCTCATTGAAAATATCATTCTGAAACGATAGAAATATAAACAACATACCATTATTATAAAATAAAATATATTTAGCATAATAAATTAAATACTGGATGTGTGTAGAATGTGTTGTATTAAATTATATATGACATGCAGACTAAGTGATTGCTAATTAATATCAGCTGAAGCGTTGAAATGTTTTGCTTAGCCTGTGTGAACAGGAGCAAAGGGGAGATGCTTGGCAGCCTGAAACAGAACACAAGGTAATGGGCTTTGGAGGACAATCAATCAGCTGTGATAGCTAGCATAGCTCCAGTCCTTTAGCTCAATCATACACATACACAACTTGGCGTGGTGAACAGAGAGATTGTCTACCACTCAAGGTTTCAGTGCCTCTTGGCCAATGTGCTTCACCTTGGACTGTCTGCTCGGCTCTGATCTGGTTCACTTGGCATTTACAGCCTGTCAACTAGAAACTGTCAGACAGATTATTTAATTGGCTTCCAGTTAATCTGTAAATAGATCAAGGGGGCGCCGTTATACATATGAAGCATGAAAACCACAACCGCTTGTCCAGACTGTATCATCTACAGTGCTTAAGATTGGAAATTTGCGATCTGTAATTGCATTACATGCAAACTAAATACAAAAGCAAATGGACTCTAATCTCTGTTTTATATTTTAAAGATAAAGTAGGTGTTTGTAGGTTTACAATGCTGTGGCTCTCCCATAGACATCTTATTATTCCTCCAGACGGAGTAAAACACCAAAATACAGACTTGTGGTTTTGAGTTGGAAAACATTGCAGGGGTTCGCTAGTTCCTTAATCGCACAAAAGAAAGTTTCCAAACGCAGATCTGCTGGAATAACCACCAGTGTTCGTAGACATATTCTTAACATCCACCAAAATCAAGCTCTGCACTTTTTGAGTCCAAAGTGAACCTATAATTTGGAGTGACTATTTTGGGGATTGCAGAGTGGCCTGTGGTGACTGGACCTATGCCACCTCAAAGCCAAATACCAGGTTGTGGAGTTATCCATTCCTCAGACTTGTTTGACCGAAACTGGTTGACTGTCTCCACACTGATTGTTGTTGACACATAAGGCCGTTAAATAGGAAATTGAAAAACCAAGGGGAACATTTTTGAGATATTTTGGCCTAGTTTATTTGCATACAAACTTGAGCCATGATTGAAAGCGGCAATGCTGTTATTGCTGACATAGTTAATGTTGTTTGACACATTAGGCTTCCACATGGCAAGTCATTGTCATTTGACTAGAATAAATTTAAATAATTTCACTTCATATGTTTACAAAATACCTAGCTATTATTTAGTTTAAATAGCATAAACCATAAGTCAAACTTCTGTTTGTAACAAGGCTGTTTTGGTCACCATTGACTTCCATAGTATTTTTTTTTCTATGAAAGTCAATGGTGACCAAAACAGCCTGGTTACATCTTTTTTCAAATTATCTTCCTTTGTGTTTGGCAGAAAAAAATAATTTGTACAGGTTTGGAACTATTTGAGAGTGAGCAAATGATGACAGAATTTTCATTTTTGGGTAAACTATTCCTTTAACCAGAACAGATCTATAAAATAACTGACGCTTGGCTACCACCTGTGCAGACAAAAAAACAATAAAGGGCCTGATAAACTTCAAATGAAGCTCTTTTTCATTTTTTGTTTAAGGAAAGAAGTTTGAAGTGGCTGAGAGACGGTATACTGTTTTCGAACATTCTGACACCCCCTCGCTGCTGGAGGCGGGGTGTAGATTAATGTAAACATGACGCAACGCTCGCATGTGGCCTAAGTAGCACGTAGACTACAGTTGGTTCAAAATGCAGCAG
>JAUMHP010000062.1:8965790-8988742 GCA_032361065.1 Enteromius trimaculatus | reverse complement strand
ACTTTTGGACTCTTTTGGAGTAGGTTATATATATCAATTTGAAAACATCATCAAAGTCAAAAACATAGCTTGCCTCATTCAAAAAGATATTTCATTCATAAAGTAAACATTAGCATTGGTATGCATCACACGCAAGTCAAGTTCGTAATAGAACAAAAATAGGCCTTATGGTAAACAGCGAGCCCCCCACGGCACTCGATCCAGAGAGAGTCTTTGTGTGGGGACGTGCGCTTGACTGAAATATGATGAGATAGACGGTGTGTGGGGGGAGAGCAAAAACTAAAGACAGCGCATTCGCCTGCTCAAGGACTGTCATAACTCATAGTCATTCTCAGAAGACCGTGTCAGACATTCATTTCTTAACTACAGTGTAAAGAACAGCTGGGAGAAGTTTAGAAAAGGGTGTGTGATCGAGATGCAGACATAGAGATCAGAGTAATTCTACCTCCTTACTGTGATCCTAATCTAAAATAATATCATCGTTATAAATCATCATTGTTTTAAAATCATCACATTTTTATGCGTGGATCTGAGCTGTAAGACTTGCCAATATAATCAGCACCGGTGGAGTGATTGCCGGATTGTTTTGAATGTGACTGAAGGGGGAGAATATGTTGCTGCTCTGCTTTAGTCCAAGTGCAACACACTGGTCTGCGGTTTGAAACCTCCTCCAGCTAAGCAAGACAGTGTAAACAATGGAGAAAGACGGAGAGACAGAAGAAAAAAAAAAAAAGACAAAGACTCCATCCTGACATCTTACCCTTTGGCAAAGTTATAAAAAGGGCCATTTTTGTTCAAAAAAATTTTTGGTTTTTTTTGGTGTGTGTTTAAAAGCTCGTTTAGCGTGGCATGAGTTTATAGGCTTTCAGGGCATCGTCTGGTTCAGAGGAAGAATTTTCTCTCTCTCTCTCTGCCGCTCCTGGAGGTCATAAAACTCTCTAGAACTCCCACCTATAAACATCCGAACAGGTAGATCAAGAAAAACCTTCACGCTCTAAACTGAATAAACAGCGATGTGTGGTAATCACACACACATGGGCAGGTTGAGCTGTGGGAATGCGGCTCTTAAAACCGGTAGGATTTGGGGAGTCCTTGTAAAACCTGATCTCACACACACAGATAACGGTAAGCGCTGCTATCTCTCGCAGTTTAAACCTTAATACAGCTTTCACATGGCACAGGCACGCTATCTAAGCCTGCATGGATTTAAACAAGCTTCAAAGCTCTGGTTTGAGTTGCTAAGATGAGGTTAGCACTGTTGGGTGGTTTACTACTGTATGCTGTATCAAATCAAACATCTAATTATATAGGTATTACTCAGATGGGGCTCATCACTGATCAAAACCATATGTTGGAAGACTGAAATCTGCAACGTAAGGGTATTTATGATTTTGTCGGATCACAGGAGTGGGCATAGCTGTGATGGCTAGCTTATATTATAGCTTATGAGTTTATACTACTTCAGACCCACCTGCCGGGTCACCCAGACTACACCACAACGAGTTTCTGCCAAACTCCAGCCAGACCACCAACACAGAGCATATAGCATCACTGCTCTTAGACGGATTTTCCTCTTTCTCGCTCTCGTTTTTATGGCACGTCCGGTATTTAGGATGCCGGTCGTGTCGAATGGCCAAACTAAAGTCTGGTGCACATTGCAGTGCCGCCCACTTAGACAGGGAGAAACGATCTGACAGACACGTAACATTTGCTCACTTTTATGTGCTGTTTAGTGGGTGGGTTTATAGATGAAAATACTTAATTCCATGAATTATGCCCTTTTTATATGGGGAGAAAAATTATAATTATTCAGCATCTTCATGACTAATTTGAAAATATCAATAATAATTAAATAAATGTCATATTAAAAAAGAAGTGTTTTAGGGCAATGTATATGAATATATATATTTTTTTATCTATTATTCTTTTTTTAATACAAACAAAATGTAAAAATAATCAATTAAATGACATCATTACATTATTACTATATAAAATTAAATTAAACATGTATTAAAATAATTGTGCAGCACTCATGACAATCTATCAACCAACTTTGGAGGAATGATTATTAATTTTACAGACAAAAAAATAATTTAAATACAGATTATATACCAAATAATTCTATGACTTTGTGTAATTGGATGATTATTTGCATGAAATATTTGCTAACACTTTAGTATAAGGATTAATTCTTACTATTAACTATATATTATACACATATTGGCTATTTATTAGTACTTATAAAGCATTTATTCTACATGACCATATTCTACATCCTATCTTATAAACACTTAAACTTGACAACCACCTTTCTAACCATTTATAAGCAGTAAATTAGGAGCTTATTGAATTAAAAATAGTTATAACGGTTTGTTAATAGCAACAACTGGACCTTAAAAATAAAGTGTGACCAAATATTTAATAAAAAACCCCCAGCAAAAACAGCAGCCTTCATGAATGGTTGTAAGATATACAAATGTTTTGGGGAATTTGTAGCATCCCAAAATAATAAGTATTGATTATTTTACAGACCAGAGTTTGAAAATAATTAAAAAACATGAAATATAAAGCTTCAACGGGCTGTCCTGAAAGTTTCATAAAAAGCCAATAAGACCAGTGATTACCATTTTTGTGCACAACATGCATCATTGTCACTGAATCAATTAAAATTCCAGTGTGAGAAAAAACACTGCATGTATTTGTCCTGGAATGGAAACTTGGGTACAATGAATCTTTAGATTAAACAATTCACAGACAGTGCTGCATCGGTGTGCTTGTGTATACTTGAGAAAGAAAAGGAGACGAAGAGAGAAAACAGAAGATATATGTCCTCATACAACACGGAACCACTTGTGAGCAAACAATGCAATTCTCTACATTAGCGCTCACAAAAGTTTTCCATTATCTACAGCAAGCATTAGTTTCTCAGACCAGCCCATCTTTCCACTTCATGAAGTGACCTCACAGTAACACTCCCCTCCTATTCTGACTCCCATCCTGTCATACCCTCTGTGGGAATAACAGCCGCTGACTGCCTCGAGTCTGGGAATTCCTTTTTGACAAAGTGTGACTTTTACATAACTCCGAGCTAACAATCTCCTTCCCCTCCTACGACCAAAGAATTCCCAGTTTACCTCCAACCCGTTGTGTCTAAATGTTGCTGTGTTTTGATATGTGTTTGCATTCCAACAGATAATGAGCGAGGGAAACGAGATATCTGCATCCTTATCATCAACACAGATACCAACCAAGAAAACACAACACTATAAATAGAGGCTCTCACAGGACAGTGGCATAACTGCTCCTTAACACAGGACTAGAAGCATGCGTTTATTTTAATATCTGACATTCTGGTCATATATGATGTCAGATGTCTTATTAGTTAATTGTGTAGTTTGAGAAGTAGAAAATCAGTTTTTGAGGGCCACCCATTAACCCCTAGTGATTTATGTAACAATAATCAACCAACAACAAATTTAATCTTGATTGTGGATCTTTTCAAGTACTTCTTTGGAAGTAATTATGTTTTTTTTTAGTAGGTCTAGTTGTAAAATAATTACTTGAAGCAATCAAAGCCAAGATAAATGCTGGAGATATATTGCTGCTCCCCACCCATTGCTATCTTCATGACTGGACATCTTGTCTTTTTTGTGGATTATGTCTCTTTCATTTCTTTCAAACAAGAACTGGGGAAAAAAAACCCCTAAAAAGTCATAGATCAATGCGAAATGCAAGTCGTTGCTGATGCATGCAATAATCAACCAGCTCTTTTCACACAAGCCCTACCAGGCATGACCTACGATCTCAGCATCAACCTCTGAACCATTCTAACCTTTATATCTAACCTCCCTGGGTCAGGACTGTGTGGAGATGGCCAGGCATTAGGATTACTCATGATAAAGAGCTTCAAAAGACACAGCACATACAAGCACTGGTTGTGTGCTTGAGTTAAAAGGTTGAAAACTCAGTAACAGTTTTTGTTTTCTTTTAGGTGTCCCAGTAATTACCTAAGTACTTAAAATTAGCCATTGTAATTACATAAAACTAAATGTACTTACCATGTAAATAAGTTATGAAACGGTTTAGTTTGTAACTATGTAATCATGTAACCATGAGTGAACTATGATCCAGTTTGCACTTACGTGCAAGTAGCTGTGTAACAGACTCGGTCTGTAACATATGTGTAACAGTAGCTGCTTGTATCTACATAATTAAAAACTGTAATTACAGGCTGTTCCACAACTTAGTTACAGGAATATATATATATATATATATATATATATTTTATTTAAGTACAATGACAACTTAAAATAAAGCGTAGCAAAGTCTCTTATGCTCACCAAAGCTACTTTTGGTAAAAATTGGTTATTGTTTTTAATGTTGAAAACATTTTTTGTGCTGTCTGATATCTTCTTTTTTAAAGATTCTCTGATGAATAGAAAGATCTTGGGCATTTATCTGAAAAAAATCTTTTATGTCTTTACTGTCACGTTTGAACAATTTAATGAATCTTAGCTGCCCAAAAGTGTTAATTTCCTTTAAAAAGACCTTTCTGAAACTAAACTTTTGAATGGTGTTCACATGCATCACAGGATCACATGCATCACAGATGCTCTGAATGTGGTCCTTCAATGTGGAGTGCAGCTGTAAATTTCCATCTTGGAAACTAGAAACAGAAAATAGCAAGGCCATGGGTGCATGGAAAATAATATGGCATGAAACATCCTTCTAGTCAAACCTTATATAAATTCATATCTTACTCAAATTATCAGTATAGCTGAAAACAAAATTTACAGTAAGCAAACAAGGCATTTCTGCACAAAAAAGCAGTGTTTACATGAGCGGTGTTGATTCGATATTTAACCACACGCAAGAGAAAACTAACTCAAATTCAATATGCAAATATTGTGATGAAATTTTGGCTGACTTGAGTATAGAATATTCTATTGAACATTTAAAATTTCACCTTAAAGGGACAGTGTACCCCAAAAAAAAAAAAAAAAAAAAAAATGAAAAATCTGTCAATTTCCTCAAAACCATATCATTTCTTTCAAAGCTATCTTGAGAAATCTTTCAGTATTTTGTTATCTATATGACAAATAATGGCAAATGTACTGTTTGATTCCCAGCAATCTTTACAAAGAGAGTTGGAACGTAAGAGGAAAACAAGACTAAATTGTCATTTTCAGGTGAACTATCGCTTTAAATACATTAATAAACAATGAATTCGAGGCTGAGTTGTTATAAGGGATGTTAAGGCTAATTCAGACTGAAAGAACTGCAAAAGTGTAGGTTTAATAAATAATTTTTCGGAATTATAAAATTTTAATTTAATAGAAACCTCTAACCACAGCGGCTGAGGAATATCCATACCACTCTGCCTTGCAAGTACGGTTAAAATAGATTTCATACATCAACAGCACTGATACAACTAAAACTGAAAATAACTTTGGAAAAACAATACAATTGACAGTTATAAGAACAAATGCTTTCCGTCCCGGACCTGAGGTCATTAAGAGCTCTAGAGAGCTGTTCACTTTACTGGACCTGAGATTAATCAGAGCCATGGGGTTCTGGCTGCTCTGGATATCCTCACCAGCCAAATGAGAAAAAATCTCTTTCATACTTTCTTATTTCCACAGCACACGCCTATGTTTTGATTCCTTGGCCACTGGTGAGAGCGAGCGGTCTTAAAAACAGATTTATAGTGGAACGATACCAGGACATTTTTGAGATTCTTGATTTTATGATGCATGTTTAATTCATGCGGTTTCTTGAAGGTGGAATAGTAATCTAATCACTGTCATCGCTGTTATGTTAAAATACTTATTCATCTGCAAGTCATATACAACTGATAATTCATTAATTAATGATCTAGTAATTATGCAGCAGAGCAAAATACAGCATTTATTACTCACCATGCCTAAATTCAGCAGTTAATATAATTAAGGCTCTGTTGTTATTAACAAGACTGCTTGTCTGTATAAAAGCAGCTGATATTAATTGTTTTCTTTATTCATTTTTGCAAACAATGATTATGACTCAAGTAAGTGAAAAGAATAAGAAAAAGCAAAATGAAGGCACACTCTCAGTCCCTCAGTCTCACATACTGGTACTTTCTACATAAAAGCCTTTTCCAAAGACTAGTAGTCATTACCAGAGAGAAATGTAAATTTTTTTTTTTTGCTGCATTTCAATGGGGTTGAGAAAAGAAGGGAGACCCAGTTACGTCTGCAGTATCGTGCAAATCAAAGCCCCCTGTAATTATTATTTTAACTCTCAGGGATTTTCCTCTCCCTCCTCAGTATCTACTGAAACACGACTCTCAAACTCGAAAGCTGACCAAAACTCCTTTCTTTCATCATATATGCTCAGCTCTGTCTTTCTGTTTAAAGGCAGATATTTCGCCTGGAGGATCCTGAGTAAACTAACTCTAGAGAAGACAGTGAAAAGTCCCTTATTTGCAGAGAGACAGACCGAAATTCTCCCAGAAATCCAAATTCTGTCATTTACTGACATTTTGTCAATCCAAAACCAAATGATTTACTTTCTTCTCTGCATTACATAATGTTTTTTGATGAATATCCTGGCTTGTTATATTATAATGAAAGTGATGAAAGTGAATAGGAATTTGGGTCTGTAAAGCCCCAAAACGACAAAAAAAAAAAAAAAATCTACAGAAATGTATCATAATGTCATGCGATTTCCTCATTCAAAACTCACTGAAAGAACACTGAACAAAAGCTGGATAGACTGATTTAATACTTTTAATTCACTACACCTTCAAAGTAAAATGTCCAGTGAAAACTTTCAATTTTATCCAAAACAGATGAAAATAAACATGGCAACATTGTATTAAAATTGTTTTACGATTTAATGTCTGATGAGAGGCAATAAAAGGTTAATGCTTTAATCACACTTGAAAATAACACACCACCTACATTAAACCTAACTGATAACGTTGACAAAAGCAAGCATAAGATAGCTTGCTTCCACAACTCTTTTATCATGACATGTTTCAGGGGACCAGGTGTGCTACCAAGCAAGTTTACTAAAAATCCAAACATTTGAAGCAGATTATGTGACACAAACATATTTGTTTACAATTCCTAAAATAAGTGTTTTAATATCCATAAAAGGTCATAATATCCTGTATAATGAAGTGTGTAAAAACATTTGGTAACACTTTAGAATAAGTAACACTTATTCACTATTAACTACGACTTACCTCAATAAATTGTTCATTTCCTGCTTATTAAGTTAGTGCGATAGTTGTTAAGTTTAGGTGTTGGGTAGAATTAGGGATTTAGGGTCATGTGGAATAAAGCATTAATATGTGCTTAATTAGCACTAATAAATCGATAATATTCCAGTAATATGCATGCTAATAAGCAACTAATAGGTGTAAACGTAAAACAAATAAAGTTTTTATTAACTGATAATCTGCCAGTGTGAACAGGTATAGACAGTTGCGGGTGTTTTACTGCCTCTAATGGTCATTTCATCTAAAAACTGCAGTGAATTGTAATGAATTGTAAAGAAATGTCACGGCAGACACTTATTCACCCTAACAAGCCTAGTTTAGGTTTGAAACGCCATGAGTGAATTTTTTCAGTTAAAACAATCTAGAAATAACATTTTTGACAGCATAATCATGTCAGTTGAGACCACACCAGTCTGTCTGACCTCCACCTCCTATAGGGAATTATAACAGCACTTTAGATGTGATATTATTAGTGCTGTCTGCCACCTCAACTCACTTCCTGTGGATGTCTAGACTTCACTTTCTGCACTGATTTATTCCACCGAGACTATTATAAATGGCCAGTAGTTTGGAAACAGCATGTACTGTAACAGCCTATGACCTTGCAATCATTAGAAAAGCTAAAAGGTCACCTCAGGTTCAATGCAACGTGAAGTCTGATTGTTCTTGATGCATAGAATTGGGATGAACTCACAAAATCATCATTCCCTCGTTTCACCCTCATCACTTCTCCACAAGCTGCTATCTTGTTCTATTTCACCTTCTCCTCCTTTCTAAATCACTCAATAACCTCCCCTTTTCCCTGTCATTTCCCAATCTCGTTTTCCATACCGTTTTGATGACCTTTCCGGCACTTTCATTTGATGGCTACTCACTAAACATCCCAGCAAAAGGGGGTGTTGGGCCATACCGCTGGTGGCCCCACACCTCCATCTCTCCCTCTGTTCTATCAACGTATGTGCAGATTGGAGGGAGGGTGGAAAATTCCTGAGCTGTAAGCTAGCTTCACTTCTGGGCTCCCTCCCTCCCAAATTAAAGGCATGTGTGGAATCTCGAGCAAAGGCTCTGACAGCAAGGAAAGATGGGAATGGGGGAAAGGGGAAAGGGAATTAGATGATCCTCGAGAGTGTGGATGACCAAAAAAACCCCCAAAACAAAACGGATTCACAAAAATAGGAGTTAAAAGCAGATGAGAGTAAGCAAGGCACGATTTTCTCTAAGGATATAATGCACCAAGGATGAAAGAGAATAGCAGAGATGGTTTAAAGAAGGAGAGAAAGGGGAGAGTGAAGGGTGGAGCTGCTCCCAGGGGACGGAGCAGCACATGTGCTTCCTATCCAGCGCTCAATGTGCATCTCTCCTTTGCTCATTTGTACAGCCTCCTCTCTCTATATCTCTCACTCACTGCTGGAGTGGGAGGAAGAAAGGATGTTCGAAGTCCTTAGCACAAATGCGACTATACCAAATGTCAGTTTCATAAAAAGAAAAAAAAAAAAAAAAAAAAACTGTCCAGCTCGACGTGCCTCACCAGAGGGGGAATTAGAATAGGGGGTCAAGTAGGATCGCCCCACCCAAACCCACCCTCTTCCTCGTCATTCCCCCCTTAAATAAATATAGATGAAGAGAGATACACATCTCACTTGGGCTTCTCACTGTGCCTCCTCTGGAGACAAATTGCTGTACTAGCGGACAGATAATTGACATTTCACAAAGGACTGTGCATATACAGTCGGTGGGCCAAGTGGGTGAAAATGCACCTACTCTGCTTTCTTTTCTAATTAAACAAAACATTTTAAGGTTACACTTTATTGTGACAGACATTCTACTTACTACAAGTAACTTTGTAACTACATGTCAAATAATTCTTATTAATTTGCAATTACATGTCTTCTAACTCCAAGAGTAGACCGTTACGTTAGGGTACGTTTAAGTTTAGTAAAATGTTTGTTGTGGACCCATCAAAATAAAGTGTTAGGAGATATTAAGCAGACAGTTTACTATTACGCTAATGACTGCTATGTAGTTGCAAAGTTAATTACTGTTAGTAGAATGTCTAAAGTGGACTATCAAAATAAAGTGTTACCCACTTTAATACAGCTGCGTCATTATGTCAAATCATAATCAGCATGATTATTTTGGTCAATACTGATAATGAGATTAAAATAAATGCAAACATTTACCAGTGGCATACATTAAAATTACATCAACATGAAATGAAAATAATATTAAAAGTACACACGCACATGTCTAAATTTGACGTTTTCAAAGCAACATCATCATTGCGGTTAGGATATCCAGCTCATTGTTTCCACCAGGGGGCACTCCAGCCAGATCTGTGTTCCGGCTCATGAACTACATTACCCATCATGGTGCATCCCTGGGACTAATCACACACACCTGCACCTCATTCACACACACACACACCTGCACCTCATCACCACACCCACATACTAATTACACACGCACATAAAATCCACGACCAAACAACCACTCACCACAAAGTCTTGATTTGCTCTGGCTATCATTTCCAAGCGTTCCTTCCCGTGTTTCTTTTTCCTTGGACTGTTTATCTTGATCTTCACTGCTTGCTGCCCGCCCCAAAATCTGCCCGTATACCTCGACCTTGATTCTGTCCTGTCCCCGATGCTCTGTTTGCCGGTGTTTGACCTTGTCCATTGACCCTAAATAAAGAAACTGCAAATGCATATGGACGTCTCTGACTCCTTTGTTACAATTGCAAAGCTGACTGCGGCACATCAATTGGTTTATCTGGAATGTGTAGTCGTTGGAAGCCAAAATTGTAAAATTGTCCAAATAAAAACTGATAGCACAGCCTTATGCCTTACAAGTGAAATGCAGTGAAAATTGAAATAAAATAAGCTTATTTCTTAAAATCCCGCATGTCCTCCTTTCTCTTTAATGACAGCAGCACTCGAGCTGACATGGACTGATGATCACGTTATCCAGAATGATTTAAGAATGTTAGCATCTTTTGCTCCAATGAAAGTGACATCTGACCTTTAGTATACTGGAGTTTACACGGTTGATGCCACATATTTCCTTAGTGACCTAGAAATAACGTAGAATCCCATTTCTTTTTAATTATTAACTATTATGGGGGTGGGGGTGGAGGGGGTGTAATGTCCTCTGACTTTTCATTAGAGCTGCTCTAGCATACCGTGTGCATACACAGCCTTATTTTAAGCTTGCGTGCAAGCTTCTTAACTCCATTTTTTCTATAAATTTAGCGAATTATCATCTATCTTCTTCCCTGAAATCCCTTAGGAACCAGACCAGTGAGTAACACTACTGATGCTCTCCATTTGTGGCACCTTATGAACGCACTTTAAGAATCTTCTAGACAACAAGTGAGCTTTAGTCATCTATAAACGTCACTACCACAAGGCACCGAGGAAAAACACCAGTAATTAGCGAGTTTAGCTGCGGGTTTACAAACAAGACGAACATCATAAGAGCCCAGAGAAATCAAAAACCTTTAAATGGCAACATCATCATGTACACTCAGCGATTCTGGCCACTGGGCCCATGGCTGCTTATTTATGCAATCATTGCTGTTATCTCTTATCTAACAATAAAAATAGCACGCTTGCTTCAGTGGATTTATTTCTAAGGAACTGTTAATAATTCTGTTATTTTTGCTCCACTGAATGATAGAGAAGGAATTTAGGACACATCACTCCACGAATTTCCCAACCATTTCCTTGGACAGGTGACCTCTGTTAGAGGTGAACTAAAAACGGCCCGAGGGAGAGGACGCAGAGACCAGCTCATCACCACGAAACAACAGCTCAACTAATGCCAGACCTCAGGATGCACGTGTAGAGCATGTGCCGTGTGACCTTGCACAGGTCAGCAACATAGCCTTAAGTAGGCGCCCTTTGAACTTTGACCTTTTAAAGCCGTAAAGATTTGACATCAGAGCATTTGTTTATCTAATCGGGTCACTGAACATTCTTGCAGTTGTCAAGACCTCTCAATTGGATCCCGAGTTCATTTCCTTTCCTGTTTATTTCCTGAATTGAAAAAAAAAATTGAGATGAATGTGTTTTCACTTACTGCTCCTTATGTTGGTCTTTCTATTTTAGTCCCATGCTGACAGCATCAAAGATGTTACTGTCCATATGACATCAGCAAATGGGATTTTTATTGCAACCGTGCCAGACATCATTACCCCTTAACAACCTCTTATTATAAATGAACTGACCTGTTTACATGTGTAAATTCAGGCTGAATCGGGTTGTAGTATTTGTTTAAGTTTCAGCTGAATGCAACATGCATATAAAACCATAAATTTGAAACCATAACTTCAGAGCTAGTCAGTATTTAAAAGAGGACAGTTTGATGTGCACAGAAATGCCAAACAACCACACACAAAGTTTCTGAGGACAAAGAGAATGCTGGGTCTTTACATAGGGTTGGTGGGATAATAGGGAGAATCCCTAACAAAGGCCATTTTGACAGAGCGAGCTTTGTCTGCGTCGGCCCACAAATTCATCCACTCCAAATGACCTCGACAAAAATAATGGGACTTTAAAGACTGCTGGCCCTTGAAAAACAAAGCTGTTCAGCACATGATGTTGACCTTTTGTTATTTATCCTAAACCGCTTAAAACCCACCCCAGTAATAAAAATAAAGTTTCTAATGTGCTGAAAGATATCATTCCAAAGCTCACTTTTAGGTCTTTTATTATATTTATATCATGCTGTTGACAATTTATAGGAAAGGGGCAGTGTTTATTTGTACTAGCAATACTATTATCAACATGGCGTGTTTTAGCGCTACTCAAATTGCACACATGCAAATCTAATAAGAGGGCGTTCACACAAAACACATTTTGCGTTCCACTGCACTACTTTTCCATTTTTTTCTATGAAAACATGCAATAGATGGATGTGTTAGATCACCACATGCACATTATGCAGCATATGACATGAATCCAGTTCAGGGGCTGCGTCCTTAAGACGCAGACTTGAAAATCTGCAAAGGCCACGTTTTCATCGAGCTGCTGTGATGTATTTAGTTTTGGAATGCAGACTTCAAAAGATGCAGCATCTGAATTGGGACACAGCAGAGGTTCCAAACATGCAACTTTAAATGTGCCTCTAGCGTGTGTGTGTGTGTGCGTTTTCCCACTATACACTGTAAAAAATAAGTGTATTTTTAACTGTGAAATCTTGTGGTACTATGAAATAAAAAACGGTTAATAGGTAATAACAGTAAATTCCTGTACCATATAAACAGAAAAACTGTAAAACATCTAACCAGACATTTCATGTAATTTTACAGTAAAATGCTGTTAATTGTAGTTTTTAAAGTAAATAAAAAAATTCAATGCATAATTCACAGTCGAATACTGTAAAATAGTTTTTCCAGAATTCCCTGCGTGACACTCCACATTTGAAAGAATTTCGCTCATATTATGTTTTCTTAGTTTTTTTATGCACATTTTGGGCTTTGTTACATCTTCTGTTATTTATTTAATGTTTATTGCATTATTTAAGTGTAGTGTGTTACCATGATGGTGTTTTGTGTTTGCATGAATGACTGAATGTGCACCTTTTGTATCAGGGCTGTCCAAACTCGGTCCTGGAGGGCCGGTGTCCTGCAGAGTTTAGCCCCACCTTGCATCAACACACCTGCAAAGAAGCTTCTAGCATGCCAAGTAAGAGCTTGATTAGCTGCTTTAGATGCGTTTCATTAGATTTGGAACTAAAGTCTGCAGGACATAGCCCTCCAGGACAGAGTTTTATATATTAGTATACATCTTCTGCTTGTTGCCAAGTTACTTGTGATGAGCTTTGATTCTTAAATAGCAGTGTGCTGTTGAATTTCTTGTTGGTTTACTTTACATTTTTTTGGGTTGCAAATGTGTTTTGTTCATAAATGTGTTTACAGCTTTTCTGTGTTTTTAAGAAAATTATTCTGGCAACCACAGCTGCTAAAATGTAAATTTAAATATTTCATAATAGTAGTTTTTTAAATTTTTTTATCATTCTTTAAAAGATAATCATTCTATTTAAAAGGTGTATTACTGCATTCTGACAATTGTTTGGTTTTTTGTTCATTACCCATTTTCAGTAGTTCAGTCAATCTTCTGACCTGAGCTTTCCAGTACTATGAGGTCATCTCATCTCCTTTCACTCCAATCTATCCACCATTCACAAAGAATCGCGTTAACAGATAACCTAGTTACTGCCTTGCCAAATATAGACTAATTCAGAGTCTCTCTTAAGACTGAAATTTAATTTCAAACTGACATCAGTTCATTTCCTACAACACAGTGCCACTCCTGTTGAGCTGCATGACAGCATGTGCTTTAACTACAGAAACTGAGCCACTAACGCAGAAAAATTCTAGGATTCATATGGCAAAAATAATGAAATAATCCATAGCCATATCCTAAATTATACGATTAATTATAAAGATTATTGTCAACGCTGCTCCTATTACTGCATACAAATGTTTTAATATCAGATAATCCCTTGTTAGACACAAATGACTACCCACATAAACTCACACACCTAAAGAGGAATCATAGAAAGAGGAGAGTGGGAGGAAAACGTCCCTATAGTTCTCCAAGTGTGAGGTGAAGATGTTTGAAAGAGGAAAAGTGGAATAGGATCCTGCTGTTGTGTTTTTTAGTAATGAAATAGGAGAGCTGCTGCTTCTCTCTAATAGTTTTAGCAGAGACAGATCATAGAGTTGAAGGTTCCAGGAATGGATGTCATTACATATGGATTCACCACCACTGATGGAACACAATATTCATGGAAAGGCTCATGCTGATGCTCAAGAGTGTTTGGGAAAGGGAAGGGAGAGGGAATAAAATTCTAATTTAAACAAACAGATAGCAATCAAATGCCCAAGTAATCAATTTCATGCATGTGGTCCTGGTTTTCACGGTGTAATAAGACACACATACAGTGAGAAAAACAAGTGACAAAAAACGATTGGTCTCAGGGCTGAATAATAAAACAACTTCTATTTTCCACGTTCCTCTTTTCTATCATGAAGACACCTCTCAACAAGAGTTCAACAAACTCTGAACTCAGCATAATATCTCGTCTATTACTCACCCTGATCAGTCGAGCCCCAAAACCTCTGAGCTGCAGCTGCGTACAGCCATGGAGGAAAAGGCCAACTGTGGAGGCATGGGACTAATCCCGACCTTAATGAATTGACAGTTTAGTTGTTTAATTTCAGTGACAATTAAGAGCTTTAAAAACAAATCAACAACAGCAGTAATCACAGCACTTGTGAAAAGCATGAATGCATATGGGATTCTCAAAGCAAAGTGGTTTTACCCTTTGTGTTACAAGAATTACATTAAACCCAACAATGAATTTCAAGCTAACCGATACATAGCCAATGCAATGTATATTAATGTACAGTAGGTCTTGTAGATAAAACAAAGATATGAGAGACCATAGAAGGTACAACAAAAATAAAATCCATATAAAATATTTTGTATAACATAATAATATAATATAAAAATAAATGTAATTAAAAGCAATAATCATTAAAATATTTAATATAATATAAAACTAAAAAATTAAATGGAAATTCTATTAAAAGTAATATGAAATTAAAAATCCTGGAAATCTTTGGAAACACCAAATCTGCATATTAAAATGATTTCTTAAAAAAATCATGCAAAACTGATGACTGTATTAATGGCTGCTGAAAACTTTGCTTTAAAAAAATTAAATTCTAAAATATACTGAAACAGAAAACATTCCACAATGTTAAAGGGTTAGTTCACCCCAAAATGAAAAATTCGTTCACCTTTGGAACACAAACGTAAACAAGGCTCAGGAAAAAAAGTAAATGATTATTTTTATTTTATTTGCGTAAAATATATTCTCATAGCATCACAAAAGTGAGGTTGATACACTGATGTCACATGGACTGTTTTACCGGTGTTTTTGCTACGTTTCTGGATCATTTCAGTTGTATTGCTGTCTATGGAGGGATAGATGTCTCTCTGATATCATCACAAATATCTTAATTTGTGTTCTGAAGATGAACAAAGGTTTTATGGGTTTGGAATGACATTAGGATTTTCATTTTTGGGTGAACTAACCCTTTAAAAATAAATGCAACCTTGGTGAGAATAAGCATGAACAATGCTAATAAGAAACCCAAACTCTGATCCCTTTTAATGCTGGCAAGCAAGACTCAGACACAAGGTCCAGTAAGCCATTTTCACCCATCATTAGTAACTGTAAACTGACTGAAGTTTTAAACAGAGACAGAGCTATTAAATAAAGGCCTTTCCAGACACTCATATTGTGTTAGTACTGCCTGTATTGCAGACAGGAACTCGGCACCAGAACAGCAGACAAGAGAGAAATGCCATCGACCAACATAGCTCTATCGTTCCACTGAGGTCGACTTTTGGTGCCAGGCTCAATTAAGCCTTGCTGAGGTAGAGAACTAAAACAATGGGATTTGTGGGTGCACACAGAGGCCCATTCTGATAACTGAAATTCAATGTGTGTGTGTGTGTGTGTGTGTGTGTGTTCTTGAGCTCGCTAAAAACAACAACAACAGGGCAGTACTTTCCACCAGTTTACTGAGCTAATGCTACTGGCTGAAAAGAACTGTGTCAGAAGTTCTCTCAAATTCTCTTTATCCACAAGGTGCTTTGGGAAAAATAAACGACAAGAGGAGGAAAGGCAAAGAACAGATTTAGAGACAGTGACCCTTTGCTGACAGGAAAGTTTGAGAGAGGACAGAGGGAAGGACGCTCAATGTGATTTGGTACTACATGGCAAACTATTGGCACTAGCACAAGCCGAAGAGCTGGAAAAGAACTCCTGCACACTTTGGACAATGGACTTGAAAAGGAAAAGGAAGTTAGATTACGCCTGGGTGTGAATGATATCGCATGAAAAAATTGAGATCGTGCGATTATAGTCGGACAAATAATTGATGCATATCAGCAGTAGATATATTAAAGTATCATACAAGTGTCAAATATTTTAACGGCACACTAAAGGTGTAAAATAACACCTGGAGCATTTTATAAATATCCGAGGCTTTAAAATGGTAAATTGCACCTAACTAGCAAAATCCTCTGAAGAGGTTGTAAATAGCATGGGTTTTGACTGAAATTCCACTAAGACGGCAAAGCCAAGACCATTTTCATTTCATGTTGTTTTTCCTGCAAATCCCCCCTGTGTTTTTCAAACCCTCAAGCCACCTTTCCGAAATTCTTTCAGGCTCAGGAGAAAAACCTACAGCCAAGAATAAGCAGAGGCAGCGAGAGAAAGAAAAAATTTAAGTATGTATGAAGTTGGACAGTTGGAGAATACGACTAAAACACCTCTCCATTGGAGCAGGGGTCATAATCATCATTTCAGGAAATAATCATCATATTTGAAGAAGTTTGTTTAGTTTGGCAGCAGGGTGAAGAACAAAAACTGTAGCGTAACCTGACGAGTATTACACCCAGCGGCCAAACAAACACACGGGAGGTTGAGCTCCCTGCCTGGCTGAATCAAAACAATACTTTATACGTGGTTATATTTCAAACGGACAGACCTGGTTATAAACACACACTGCCGCTCAGAAGTTTGGGGGCCGGTAATATTTTTATGTTTTGTTCTGAAAGAAATTAATACTACTAATACATATTAGACTGATTTCTTAAATAGCACTGCAGTCTGGAGTAGTGGTTGCGAAAAATGTATCTTAAATCATGAATGAATTAATGACATGAATAAAAAAAGATACTACATAAATGCATATTCTTTCTATATACTGTTATTTTTAATAAATTCTGTGAACAAATACAATTTAGTGAATTGTACAGATCAAACCAGTCTCGCCAAGGTCAAATTTTTTTCTCACATTTTCACCGTCCCAAACTACGTTATAGGGATGTGACGATTCATATTGTACGATTCATGCTTATTTTCCAAATCATAGTGATCATCCTTATCCCCTTATTAGTGGAGGCTTGAGTGAACAGTTGTTTGGAATGCACTTCCAATTTTTCAAATCCCACGAGTAATTTTTCCATTATCTTCAGCTGGGATGTTCCTGCTTTAATGTCATTAATCTCTTTTTATTGTTGTTAGCATAACTTTTTCAAATAAACATACATTTTACATGTTATAATGCTTTTAAAATATGCTAATGTTTTAATAAAAACTAATTTGTATGAACCTTTTTTTTTTTATGTAAAAATGTCATTTTATGCAATGCATCAGTCCTTTAAATGAATCTGCTGACATACATTATGCGGTGTTCGTTGACACAGGAATATTCCAGCTGAAGATAATGAGGAAATGACATCGCTCCCTTTGTGCATTCCAAACGACTAAATAATGACATGCACGTGCTATGCTCACTCAAGTCTCCACTAATAAGTGTGATCACTTGGATAATTTGTAAAATGACCATGAATCGTACGATACGCGAATCCCTACTACGCTGTAACAGATACATACAAACAACAAAAATCATACCTTTTAAGGGGCAAAAAAACAGCATCAGCAGCTCTGCATGTCCTAATCTGTATACTGTGACTCCAAGAACCCTTCTGAGGTATAAAGAGAGAGATAAGTGAGCAGATAAACAACTGTAAACAGTCTAATGCCACACAGATATAAGCTCATAAAGCCCAAATGTCTTTCAGCTGTTCAGATAAATCCACCACTAAGCAGCTCTGGGTGGGATTTCACCTGTGAAATTGCATAAGGATATTGAATATTACTACTCTATCACTCCATCCTTTGCCTGTCTTAAGGAGCCCATGACCTTCCTCACGTTCTCAAACAGCCACTGAAGTTCAAATTCAGTTCAGATGGCTTAAAGGTAACATAGATGTTGTTCTCTGGCTCTCAGTTAAATGGGTAAGGTTAAGAGAAATTGTTTCAACTATACTCTCTGACCTCATCAAGCCGAGTGGTAAAACCATCATGAACATTAAAACAACTAACTAGCACTCCCAGGAGACTTTACACTCTTTCATCCTCTCCCATTGTAGTTTTCTACTCTTGCTGCTAATCGTTCTGTCTCAAAACACTTATTTCCTCTCTATTTGCCAATGCTCTACAACTTTTTTTCCATCGACTCACTATCTGTTTCCTGCCCTCCCAACCAACGAGCTGCAGTTCTTCACCTTTCCCATGTCTTCTTCCATCCATCTTCTCATACTACCTTCCAGTTTATTATTGTATTGATATAGTCTCAATGACCCTGGTAGGGTAATGTTGCAAGATATCAAAGGTTTCATTGTGAGATCACAATTACAAGAAATTAAGTTGAAACTTTGTAAACACAAAAGAGAATTTAGGTCTAGTCTCATAGACTTAGTCACAATAAGGAAATGATGCCCCGATTAGGAGAAATAAAGTTAATGTCACATTGTGGTTATGTTTCTAAGCCCCAATTAAGAAAATTAAATGACATCTCTGATATATACATTTTCAGAAATAAAACTAATTTGTTTATTTTGTGGCAGAAACAGGCTATCAATATGGTTAATAAACCATTCACACTTTTTTTTAAGGAGTATGGGAAAAATGTAAAATAAAGAAGCCCAAGGAGAAACAAACAGTAACGGTCTGAACATTACTTTGATTTAATACCTTATAAAAAAATTAGTTGACAGTGACTGTTTATGGAGTCATTAGGCTGTTGTAATTGTACAGCAACTCAAAGAAGATGGAGTTTGTTTGTGATCTAAAATAATCACAACTGTTCCTTGCAAGCAGTTTAGTGTTCAGAGGTTCTGCTTCAAAACGTAATGATTGTTGTTATCAGATCAACACAGCCATTAAACTCCATTTGTTTTAGGAGTCAAGACCGCAGTGGACCTCTTCTTCCATTGTTATATCACATTGGGATCTACAGAGTGACTCTTTCATGTGAAATACTTGAGTAGAACAGAAACTGAGTGTAGTTCCACTCTTTTGGTTTGTTGGTCATTTAAATTAGTTGTTCAGAAGACGTTTCCTTTGTTCTTCAGGGTGAATGAAGTTTATTGACCATATCACCTTCTAGCGTTTGCACTTCACTTCTTTGCAACAGTTTCACCACCTTCAATCTTCAGAGAGTTTAAAAGGTTCTTTATTCTTGAACGAGCTGGTTCCAGGTTTTTCTTCCGGTGACTTTTCCCCCCTGTTCCTGAGGTGACTGAAGGAAGGAGAAGTGCGGCGAAACCCCATGGCGAGTCCGAACTTTGCTTTAGATTTTCCTTCGGCTGGAGAAGCCAAGCGCTTTCTCGACAAAGTGCCACGAAACGTTCTAGTTGTGTTGCATTAACATTCTTGCTAATGTTTAGAGTGGTTTCAAATGGGTTCTGGATATACAAAGCTGCAATTTCCGGTTTGGTCTGCTCCTTACCCTGGGGAAAGAGATTTAAGCAGTACATTTTTGGCCTCAGACACTTAAAAACACAGTATGAACTTCACTCAGTTTGTCGTGCTGCTAATGCAACGTACGAAAACAACAACAACAAAAATGTAAGGGTTATTTTACCCCAAAATTATAATTGTGTCATTAACCATTAAAAAAACCCTCTCAAGCCACTTTAAACCCATAAGACCTTGAGCGGAACTAACACATTCAAGGCTCAGGAATGTAATCAAGACAATGTTAAAGAAAAGAAAATTCATGACTTTATTCAACAATTTCTTCTCTTCTGTGTTGGCCTTCAATGTGCATTCATGAATCACTCATACAGTGAATCACAGATACCATATGGTCTATTTTCATGATGTCCTAACTACCTTTCTGGGCCTTGCACTTGGTAGTTGCATTGCTTTCTATGAAGATTCAGAAATCAAAAATATCTTCATTTGTGTTTAGAAGATAAATATAAGTCTTTTGAGTTTGGAATGACATGATGGTGAGTAATTAATGGATGAACTATCCCTTTAAATTAGAAACGCACAAAATAAAGGTATTTTCTCAGCTGCAATCAAAATTAGTCAAACCCCAGAGACTTATACACTTATTTATTTATACTTAATATATCATAAAAGGCTGACTTGAATATGATAAATTATTTAGGTGGACCTGTGAAGGTCTGGAAGAATGGATATATGTAACTTGATCTTTTTGGATGTATCAGTGTTATGTAGGCTTATGGCTTATGAGCAGAAGAACATCACCATGGTCAAACAGAGTTGGGCCAGTCTTTTTATAGAGGTGCTCTTCTACTACAGGAAGTGGAAAACATGACTGCACAAAGAATATCAAGGATTCTTTGAAGTATCAGGTAATTTTGGACAGTGATGCATTTTTAATGCACAGACTGAAGATAATGATCACTGTATTTTCCAGCAGGTCAACCATCCAAAAGCATACACCCAAATCTACTGAAGTTTAGGGATCGTTGTGGAATGTTCTTGAGCGAAGCCATTCAGTCTTCAGATTTAAATCTCATTTAAATATTTGGTGGAATTTGAAGAAAGCAGTGGCAACATGAAAACCAAAGATTATCTGTGATCTGGAACCTTTTCCACATGAGGTATGGGCTAAGATTCCAGTGGAGAGAATGTTGGCAAAAGCCAACAAGCAGTTAGAAGCAACTTTATTTGAGATTATAAACAACATGATTCTCTACAAAATTTGGCTTTTGGAGGTTAATTAATACCGTACTTCAATATTTTTATCCAATTTGTTTTAGTTTTTTTTTTTATCAACTTTAAGAATCTTAGAATCAGTCAAATGTATATTAATAAACTTTCTATAACAGTTAACTGATGCTTTAGTTGAATTGTTTTTAAATAATATTTTGTTTACAGCATCAAGGGGTCAAGGGGGTCATTTTGATTGCAACTGTATATCTGTGTCCACTGCAGATCCAGACACTTTCTTGAAATTGTCTATTTATACACTGCCCTCTGGTGGGCATTTGTGGAGGCTCTGCCAAGACGTCAGCAGTGTCCTCTGGGAGTTTGCGCATGAATGCACATGTGGTTGGTGGATGACTCACCTTCCTGATATTGATCGATGCCTTGTTGAAGGGGAAATTGCCATAAAACTCGAAGAATTCCTGCAACAGTTTTTCTGTGGATGGACAAAATGTAAACAACTGAAACATAATCAGCAGTGTCATTAACACTCAGTAAAAATTCAGAAGAAAAATGCAAAAGCATTACAGCAACCAGCCATCTGCCCAAAGGTGAAAAGGTAGAACATTTTATTAAGTTTGTGCAAATTATGAAAACCATCCATGAGCTCCACTCACCTAATGTGTCCGTGTTCTGCTGCAGTGTAATCTTGCTAAGGTCACTGACAATAGTGCAGTCATTACCCTCAATGACACACTTATCTGACGGTCCTGGAAAGTGCGCACACACACAAAACATAAATATAATTTAAGTGGCCATATAGAAATGGATTCTGTATCACTATTGTGGCATCGCTGTCCTTGACCCTGGCAGACAAGAAAACGACTGCGTGTAGACAATCAGCTCAGAGGGGAGAAATACTGTGACGCATCCTGAGCCACTTTACATTACAATCACAGATGATTTTACACGTACATACAGAGTTTATACATTTTGCAAATCAAACAAAAAAATACATTACATACAAATACAAAATACATAAGTTTTTCACGATTTCACACTTACTCATTAATAATTGAATAAAACAAACGTGTTTGGTGAGCTGTCTGGGGAGAGGGCTCCAAGCCCTAGGGATTTTAACCCCTTGGCGGTGAGGGTTGGACTGAGAATTTGAGGACAGCAGCCAAATGTAGTGCGCCCCCCCAAAAGGCGGTGGTGGGGGAAACAAGTATGGCGATGGCGGGGTTGAATAGTGGGGCCACTGCGGTGGCGGGTTTGATAGGGGTGCCGCTGCAGGGGCTGGGGCAAATATAGGAGCCCCTGGAGAGGCGGGGATGAATGATGGAGCCACTGTTGTGAATGGAATGGGTAGAGGAGTTGCTGTAGTAGCTAGGGGATGTGAGATTCAGGCTTTGACTGCCTCCAGTGGAGGCTGAGAAGAGGGGAAGTTGATTTCAGTTTGAGCGAAATGTAGGATTCTGGCTTGGGATGGCCACGGTGGTGGCAAAAATAGCCACTGTTAGGGAGGCTGCTGTGAGGGGGCCGAGGGGATGGCTAAGGTTTGGAGAGCTTTTTTGATAATAGACTAATCTGAGCGGATGTAGCTTTTGAAAGTGCTTGAAGACCAACGGTTAAGGGTTTAAATATGCTGTTGCTTTTTCGGCTGCACTTTCGGTAGCTGCTCCAATTCTGAATGAATGTGAAGAAAAGTTTCCCGTTAGAATGCCGGACTGGAGGAAGACTGCTTTGAGGTGTTTTTGAAACCAGAAATGTGAAGTTGGCCGATTACAGTAGATTCGTCGGTGAACAAGGGGTCGGTTGGAGACAATAACAATTTCTGTAATGAAGAAAGGCTATGAGAGTTTGGTAGGGGTGGATGGGGGACTGGAGTTGTAAAAATGTAAATAAAATGGCCTTTTTTAAACTGGTCTGAAACCGAAAAAGGCCAGGATGAAAGTGGCTTTGAGAGTTTGGCCAAAGTTGTGTTGGGTTGGGTGCATAGGGTTAGGAGGATTTCCAGGGTTAGTGGTTGCCTGGTATTGAATCGGGGAGGATTTCTGCCCTACAAAGGCAAAAGACCTTAACTCACTAGAGTGTGGAACTGAGAAAAATGACTTTTTGTTGTCCAGCCAAA
>JAUMHP010000062.1:8952001-8964749 GCA_032361065.1 Enteromius trimaculatus | reverse complement strand
TACAGTAGTTTAGAAAACTAGTCCCATCAGAATAGGGCTACAGTGCAATTCGGCTAGGTATACATCCGTGCTAAACTATCAAGGTGAAAGTCACCATAGCTTGCGTAGTATAGACCCAGCTCCCAACACAACTTTGTGAACAGATTAACGGTGGTATTTTTTTACGTGAGTCTTGCGTTAACTACAGCACGTGAACGCCAATAATGGCCCACCACTATATAATACTCATTTATTTATTGTTCACTGTCGAGCATAAAGTTAAAGGCAATGAATACAAGAAAAAAGGTATACACAGATTCGGTACAAATGTGTAGTTACTAGGGGTGTGCGATAATATTGTTGTTTTAATAATGTGCAATCTGACATTATCATGTATTTTTCAAAACATTCAAAGCACCCTTACAGAGTCTAGACTAGAGGGCTTTTTCACTGCACTCTAGTGAATTTAGAACGGTTATAGAATTCAATATATGGGGGCAGAAATTGTATATTTATATAATTTCACATAGTTAATTAATATCACACAAATAGTGCAAAAAAATACCATTATTACAAACATGATGATTTAAAAAAAAAAACCCTTTTAAAAAAACAACGGTTCAAAAATGAAGACACCAGATATAATATTGGCTGTTTTTGCTTTTTTTCAACAACAAAAATAATTCCAATAATTCTTTTTTGACAGTGTTTTGTTTCTGAATGAATCAACCGTTTAAATTATTCCATTCAATTAATTATGAACAGTGACTTGCTGCCTCCTACTGGCAGTTTTATTTTTACATTTAAAGTTTACTTTTATTATTTGAATAATTGCTAAAAACAGTATTAAACTACTGTAATATTACAGTACTTCAAATATTATTTACAGCATGCATTTGTAACTGCAGGACAAATACATTCATGTTCTGCACTAAACAATACTAAGAGACAAAAAAAATAATGCAAAAATCGATTGTAAAGGTAAAAATGCCCATAAAAGGTCAAAGTCAATTTACACTAAATTAATTTCTCTGTGTGTAAACTGACCAAACAGAATATGAAGTATATCAAAAACTTTAGGAGTCAGCTATCTACGGAAGTCCAGCACAATAACACACTCAACAAGATATTGTCTAATTATTGTCATAGATAAAATACAAGAAAATATTCAGATATTATTTTGGTCGATATCGCACACCCCTAGTAGTTACTGTCCTTTGCCTTTGTATGGCAGTGTAGTACAATAGACAAGAAACTGCAAAAACGTATGGCTGTAAAAGGACAATTGTATGTACCTGCCAGCTCCTTCAGTCGGTCTAGTGTGGGCAGTATGGAAGGATTCCTCTGCTGTAGGAAAAACACCACCATGATGGTTAAAGAGAAGTTGGTGATCCATGCTCCTGAAATACTACTTGTGATGTTATGAGCTCGAGCCCAGCACCGCACACTGAACACCAGATGCCGGACACGAGGGTCCAGCTGGCCGTAGAGAAACAGCAGTTCTGAACTCTTCATTGCCACCCTGCACACATGACAACGTAAAATAAAACAAAACACATACCTGGGTTTAGGACTGAATTATCAGTTTGATCAAAACATATGTGAAGTTAATTTGAAATGAATCCTAATCAAACTGCAGTTGGTTTATTTTGATTAGGTTAAAAAAAATAAAAAATAATACAGTCAACTAACACAATAAAAAACAAAAACATGATTTTTTTTTTTTTAATTAAAAAAAGGAGTTTTAAATTTAACTTGTACTTTAATAAAATATAATAATATTAAATAAATGCATTTATTGTTCCGGTTTTGTTTTGTTCTGTGTTCATATTTCCTCCATCAAATAAATGTCAGTTTCTCTCTTTATAATGTACACTGTACATATCTGGAAATCCTCCAGTCTAACCTACAGGGGTGCCAGTGCAACAAAAACTGATGAGTAGATTGCTGTGCATTAATAGTGTCATCACGTTTTAAAAGGAAGCATAAGAGTGACCTTTGTTTTGGGGAAGTGTAAATGAGAGTGAGAAACCAAACTGGCGGCCCTTAAAGCCCACAGAATAATTTAGCCAGCTCAGCTATCCACTGCACTGTAATTGGCCAAATTCGTCAAACGTCTCACAGAAATGTTATGCCACTTACCATAATGTGATGCTGCATCACGGTGCTATGGCACCGAATCAATAAAACACATTACAAATGAGGAATTTGTTGCTTCCAGTGGAGACATAATAACTGATTATCATGACTTAGTACTATCTTGTAGCACCGCGCTTCGTAAACATAACACCATGTCTGCATTCGTGATCGGAGAAATGACAGCATCTCCTGAACATGGCGCCGCAGCAACACTACAGCGAGAAAAATAATTCCGCCTTCTTCCTGATGAGTAGGTTGCTGTGCATTAATAATTTTTCACGTTTTAAAAGGAAGCATAAGAGTGACCTTTGTTTTGGGGAAGTTACCTGTTATTGGCAGTGAGGTCACACTGAAAGCCAGAGGGTTGGTGAGCAAAGCGGACAAGAGGACATCGAGCTTGGAGAATGTTCTGTACACCCACACATCCAGGGCCGAACTTGTCTACACATTTCCCAATGACTGACAGGATACTCTGGGTCACAGCTCGCTCTGATGCTCCATTCTTCACCTGGTACTCCAGAGACAGTCCTGAGCCCTGTTTTAAACATTAATGCACAGTCAATATACAAAATATAACTAACTGCTATTGTTCTAACCTTAATTTTAGAAATGTAATGCATATTTTTAATGTATGTTAAAATACATTTTTAATACAATGACAGCTATTACTCTCCAAAAGGTATTTTGGTAAATGCCTCAGCGGTCTTTGCCCATACAACGGGGAAAAAAAGTGAAAAAAAAAACAGGTTGGTTAAAAATTAAGAGTTTATTTGCAAAAACGGATAATAGACCAAAAACCATGTTTTTTATTGTTATGTTTTTATGGTTCTTTTTATGTCTATGTAGATTCATTGCTAAATCATCCAGCTGTTAAAACATTCCAAAAATGTATTTATTAAAATTACTGGATTTAAAAAAGGTTAACAAGACATCTCAGTGTCTATCCAAACCTTCATCAGTTGTAAAAAAACAGGAAGTAATTCTGGCGATTATATCCACAAAGGTCACATGATCAACAGAAACAGATGTTTTTGCAAATTAACTCTTCAAATATTCTTTAAAGGGGTCATATGATGTTGCAAAAAAAGAATTTTATTTGTGTATTGGCGTAATGCAATGTGTTTATTTGGTTTAAGGTGCAAAACAAACATTTTCCATGCTGTCTATTGTTTCTCCTCTAAGCCCCTCCTCCTGAAACTGGTCGATTTGTACAAAATTTATCGTTCTAAAAAAGTGAGGTGTGCTCTGATTAGCCAGCTCAGCTATCCACTGCACTGTAACTGGCCAAATTCGTCAAACGTCTCACAGAAATGTTATGCCACTTACCATAACGTGATGTTGCGTCCTGGCGCCATGACACCAAATCAATAAAACACATTACAAACAAGGAATTTGTTGCATCTAGTGGAGACATAATAACTGATTATCATGACTTAGTATGGTCTTGTAGCACCACGCTTCATAAACATAACACCATGTCTGCATTCATGATCGGAGAAATGACAGCATCTCCTGAACATGGCGCTGCAGCAACACTACAGCGAGAAAAATAGTTCCGCCTTCTTTCTGTGCGAAAACATTTGGTGTTTGAAAATAAACCCACTCTGTGATGCATGTTTAAACGAGACGTTTTACGGGGTGTGGACAAGTCATAACTTTTATGAAGTTTATCTCTTTGGTTTTGAAACTTGCAATTTTAGGGCTCTTATCTATGCACTAACAGCTTGTAACATTCCAAAGAGAAAGGAAATTTTTTAATCACATCATATGACACCTTGTAAAATATCTTCATGTTCCAAGTCATTCTGGTTTGCAATGACACAAGGATGAATAAAAGATTGTGTGTAAACAATTCAACCTACTAAAGTAGTCCATAGCACTGACCTTTTTTTGGTTTGTTGCATAAATGCCATCAAGGTCCAGAATCATGTCAATATCACAGCCCAGTTTGCCGAAGCCGTTGACAGAGGAGCCAAAAGGCCTGATAATGCATTCTGGGAAATATGCCCCAGCTATATCTTGAAGCAGAGAACAAACAAGAAAGCGCAGACTGATATTCTCTTCTGTGAGCTGCAAAGTCTCTGTCAGACACTGCAGTTGTTCATCAATCTGTAAAAGAAATGTGAAGAGAAGATACATATTTGAAGCTCCAAGCAGCTGACATAAAGTGTAACTGCTACACATATCTCCCATCTCCCTTTTTCCATTAGCCACATCTTTGTTTAAATAAAAACAACATAACAGATCACTCAGAGAGGACGTACACTTTCTTTTTCCGAGAGCAGCTGGGTGATTTCATTCATAGATGGAGGGGAATGCTCTTTGAACTTGGGCATGGCATGCTTGCTTGACTGAATACCTGGCCATTTTAATGACAGCAGGCGGGATTTGAAAGGCACTGCAGCTTCATGTTCAACAGCTGGAATATTAGTGCTCTCCTTCAATGAGGCAATGCTGTCTCTGCTGGAGAATTCAACTACTGCATATGCTCCCTAGAGAAAGAGAAACACATTATAAGCACAACACTTCTGTCAATTTCATATTTTTGTGATCAATGATCACAAGATTTCTAGATATTAAATTAGTCATCATTTCTCTTTGTAACTTATTGTTCTGCCACACTTACGTAACTATTGTAGAAGAAGTGTTTGTTGATTGTCCCATGTTTAGACAGGTAATCTAAAAACTTCTTTTCGTTGATCTTAGGTGGACAGCTGATTAAAACAGACCTTTCAGCTTCTTCTCTTCTCTTTTCTTGGATAGCGTGAAATGTTTTGCTCTCCTTGGCTTTCGTGAATGAAACGAAAGTGGATCAAACGGAAAGAGGCTTTAGTTATAGGACATATAACGCACCTGTCATTTCCATCACGATTTTCACAATGACACGACGGCTTGGTATTTATTAACATAAAACGGCAGATACAAAAACATTAACAGGGTTTACAGTTGTTGCTATTACTTAACTGGCATTACTTGGTAAATGTCAGGACTACAGTTCTACAGAAAATATGATGTTACCGGCTTTTGATTTTGTGTTCTCTGTCTGGACTTTGATTGCTGGTGCAGTCGAAGTGAATCTTATATGCTTTTGAGGTTCCAATCCCATACAAAATTTATCCAGGCCCCCTAAAGCCCTGAAATGTAACCTACACACGCCAAAGGAGGCCGCCATTGTTGCTTTGAGAGGGGCGCGTGCGTACACGCTGGCTCTACGGTGGCTGTGAACGGACCTGCAGTGCTGTGTTTCGCATTTGGAAAAACCCATTTGGGGCTGGAGAGCACCAAATTTGAAAATAGTTGTTGGACATTTTGACTTATTTCAGAAAACTTATTCTGTGTTCACTGATTCATTTAGTGATTTATTCTGCAGGTTTGCATGTTATAATCATCAGTTCGTTCATGAACATTTAAAAACTTTTAAAAAACCGTATGAGATAGCACAAGCTGGTCTGCAAGAAGATCGGAAAACGAACTAGAACTAGACACAACAAAATATGCAAAACTATCAAGGCATCCAAATAATATAAAAAACAAGACAAAGGGTTTACATTTATCATTACAAACATTATTTTTACAAATATTTCTTTCCTGGCTTTGGACACAAAATCTGTAAGGTAACAACCAAGCCTTTTCCATAGAATATCTGTAAAGCAAACATTGCAGAAAAATTTCCCTCTAGGCTGTAGGGATCTATATTTTTAGAAAACAACTGTCTAATAAACTTATTTGTACATTTTTCACTATTAATATCAACTCCATTTCAGATCGACAAAATTCATATCGACATAATTCTTTTTTTCATAATTCTAAATCTTTATTTTTAATAGGGAATTAGCTCAATGATCTAAAATGTCAAACAAATAACAAATATCTTTATCCATCCAGCTTTGTAAATAAAGAGATTTCCGATTAACTGTAATGTAAGCATTATTCCACAGGATTACTTTATGAGGAGAAACGTTATATACATAACTTCCAAGCCTTTAGAGCTTGCTGATAGAAATTGGATAATGCCACATGTAATTTATTAATAGAATAATCGCACATTAACAAAAAAAAAAACAATTTTTTTTAAGAATATTAAAAGGTATAAAAAACCAAACTGAGTCAGGTTTAAGTAAGCAATTTCACTTTAAAAATATAATTTGAATCACAAAATGTAAAAGTTCAAATCCGCCTTCCTTTCTGGGGCCTAGAAGAAATTATTTCCATAAATAATAATGTCTATTCCTCAAAACAAATTGAATTGGTATTGAAGATATAAATGCTGACGTCGAATAGTCTGTGACGTGCTATCAGGAAAAATATTCCTACAAGACTTGTTCACTGGTTTAGTGATCATTTCTGCAAGTGTAAATATAGTTCCCTGCCTTCTTCGCTCAACGTGTCACAGGAATTAACGACTACGAAAAGTTTCATTTTAAACATGGTTTAGTTCATGAACAAAACAGCACTGTGCTAGAGGACTTCGCTAATTTGCATAAACGTTTTGAGCTTGACAAAGACCTGTAGATTTTTTCATTTCAAACATCAAAGAGCACAAACGTACGCGTGGGTCCTTCTTTGTACCGGTTCATACTAGTTTGCGCTTTTCTTTGCTGTAGCAAGAACGCACAATTTTTCTCTTGCGCATCAACAAGATGAAAGCGAATGACATCTTTTTCTTCCACGGAACATTCTGATAGGGGACTGTGGCAAAACTGAAGCAGATACGTGACCTCTCAACGAGAAAATACCTCTCACTGAAAAGAGAAAACGAAACCGCAGTTGACGTAGGCGCTGAGCGGAGGCGCTTCGTATTCCTCTTATCAGCGCGCGTCAGTCTGCGCGAGCTTCAGTGGGAGCTATGGACAATCAGTGAGCATGTGCCCTGCTGTGATCACACCGACCGAGAGGTGAGCAAACGACTGGTGTTTCATAGATATTATATATATATATTCATAGTTTGAAATGTTCACACCAGGTCAAACAGGTTAGTAGTGACTGAAAACCTTGTCAGCCTTGTGTTTCTGAGCATCAGTTGTTGTTATTTTTGTATCAGTAAGGATAAAATGTTGTTGATATACATGTTTTACTACTTGTTAATGATGTAGTTTATGTATTAGAAGATGTTTTTTTTTCAGCATTATATGTGTATTTGTGCATGCGTGTCGAAAAAGACTTGCGCTTAACCTTGAAAAGATTTCAGAGTTTCAGTGTAAACTTTTCTAACTGCCATTTGTTTTAAAGAAGAAAGCCCATCTTGGGGTTTCCCACCACTGAAAAACCACCCCTCACTTGCAGGCAAAATAGAGCAAACAAGTGCATCAGGAAATGTTTGCCCACATTGTAAACATACATACCAATGCAAAACAAATGGATGCATGCACTAAATTACTTTAGTTAATGTGCCGTTTCTAATGACCAAACATACTGTTATAGGATTCAATCAAGGATGGAGTACAAGAATGAAAATGCTGGTATAGAACTGCTTCTTGCTCACATGAACATTGAAGACTTCATCCAAGAGGCTGAGCATTTCTTCTGTGTTGACGAGGAGGTGGAAGCAGGAGTTTCGTTTGAGGAAGGTTTTTCACAGGAAGACATGGATGAGATTGAGGAGACACCACAGGATTTAATTTCACATGTGCAAAATGCTGGAAAGGTCCGTTATGGGACTGCATCTGACCTTCTGGACTTTGTAAATATGGTTTCAAACACCCCGTCCTCTTCTTTGCTGGAGAGGGGTAAAGAAATGGGGGTTCTGCTCAACAAGGTAAGCTCTATGGGTGGTTATGACATAAAAGATTCATAAAGTATACAGTAACAGTTGCAATGTAAAAAACAAAAACAAAAAAAACAATAGTGAATTAATGGTTTACATTGTGAGATTGTTGACTCAAAGCAACTCATATGATAAATAAAGGAGTGTTTATTTGTTTTACAAGTTGTCATAGCTTTACTCTCATGAACACCCTGCTTTGTTCCTGCAGACAGACATGGTCATTAAGGAGGGGCATTACCGCATTGACTTGGACGTCCTTCTATTTCCTTGGAAACTAACCTACAAACCCCCAGGCCCTGGACATGTTCCCAAAGGCTCATTTGGGAAGGTCCATCTGGCTCAGGACACAAAAACTCGGAAGAGAATGGCATGCAAACTAGTAAGTCCGGGAATCCAGAGAATGTTATTTTCAGGAATTTCTTCTTATTTTTTTCTTCTTTTTTTGGCAAAGGTAGTTGTTTTCACTCCACTAGGAGGTTATAACAGCCATGACTTCCCTTCTGGGAATCTGTGTTCTTTTATAAGCAATGTGAAAACATATTGTGTACAACTTTTTCAAAATACTGTTGAAAACAATTTAATGAGTAAGAAAGAAAGGATTTTAAACATGAAGTCAGTCATTAAGTTAACATATATAATCATATGAGAGGTATAAGACAGAAGACATGTGATAATGCATGATTTGTCCTTGTGATGGTCTTATGCACAGGCATGTGAGGCCACAAGACTTTAAGTACAGTGGAAAAAATAATGGCTTTGAAAAGAGAAACGCTTCTTGTGGAAACTGTCGCAGCAATAAGAGAATATTTTGAAATGAGGAAGAGCACTTTTGGGAAATAACCCAATTTCCTTAAAACGTTTAGAGGGTCAGCGCACAGCAGGCAGTGCTTGAACAGAAACTGAGAATGGCTTTAACGTACACAGGAAGCTGACAGGAACGCCCCCGTGGAAACATGCAGCCCACAGAGACAGTGTCTCAACTGTGTGACGGAGTGCAGATGTCTAGTGGGAGAGCACATTTCAGACTTGTGGTCAGTTTAATAGGTTGTTGCTGACTTGTACACAAATACTCACTGTCTCGTTGTGGCGTAACGTTTTGATCCAAACACTTAGTGATAAAGGTGGTAGACGTCCAGTACAATCGCGTATTATAATTTTGTGTGATATTGCTTAATTTGGTGAATTGTAAGTAAGTCACTAAATTATTTATTTAACCAAAATCAATTGCGAGGTTAACAAGCAACTGTCTTAATGAGTGAGTCATTAGATAACCGTTTCGTTCAGAAGCAGTGATTCATACAGAAACGCCGGTCCACGTGTGATTCTTTGGAGACGCGTGTTACAGTTCCAAACATAGATTCACGAGGAGCCAAATCATTCAGTCCTGTCAATCATTATCATGAGTCTACTTGTATATAAGCAGCACCGTCCCAGTATCCAGCATCCCTCCACCTCCTCACCCCTCCTCTATTTCTGTTATTCTCACCAAGTTCGGTCTTGGAGGGCCTCCAACCCTAATCAAACACACCCGAAGCAGCTAATCAAGGTCTAACTAGGTATGCTTGAAACCTCTAGGCAGGTGTGTTGAGTCAAGTTGGAGCTAAACTCTGCAGGATCACGTTTGATGACCCATGCTCTAGGTAGTACCGAAGTTGTGCCAATCGAACTCAAGCCAAGTCTTGGCTTCGAGTATCTTTTGAGGACATCATGCTATGTTTGTTTACCATTAAACCAAACTCCTGAAACCGCAGGCTCAATGATGCTCTCTTGTCAATAACACTGGCATATGGACTAATGTCTAATTAAGGCAAAACAATCTAAAGAAAGCCAAAATTGTTAAAGGTGGGCATGAATTTAATAGACAGCCAACAAAAACTAATACATAATAATTCAGTACTTGTGATTCTAGTAATTAAAAAAAAAGTGAAAGTATATGGGGAAACCTGTAGATCATAGAGGCAGGTTACACATATATTGAAATGTTGGTTCTACCTTCTCTAAGCCATTTGCATTTTGCCATTATTTGCATATATGAATGCTTAAATTGCATCTATGCATAGCTATAGGAGCAAGCTCGTTTTTAGTGCACTTCCAAAATGTCTGAAATGTATAAATTAGGTGCACTTTCTCTCTAGATTCCTGTGGAACATTTCAAGCCTGCAGACGTGGAAATCCAAGCCCGGTTCCGTCACGAGAACATAGCAGAGCTGTATGGGGCATTGCTGTGGGAGCAGACAGTGCATTTGTTCATGGAAGCGGGTGAAGGGGGCTCCGTTCTGGAGAAGCTGGATAGCTGTGGTCCAATGAGAGAGTTCGAGATCATTTGGGTCTCTCAGCAGGTTCTGCGAGGCCTGGAGTACTTGCACTCTCACAATATCATCCACCACGACATCAAACGTAAGAGCTTTGGGTTGCATCATAAAGGACTTTTTCTGAAATATCACTGCAGTTTCCTGCCAAACTGATTGTTTATGGCCACTTTTACCTCAGCTGCTCTGAACTGAATGTTCAAAACACATTTCAAAAGAAGGGTCAAAGCAGTTCAGTGCTTTTTTCTTTGCAAACCACAGGCACGCCAAACCACTGTTATTTCCCCCTTAAATGCTACAGAGGTGTTTTGTAGGTAAATCAGATAACGTCTGTGTGACTGAGGAAGGTATTTTGCTTATTTGACAGAACTTAAAATGAGGCAGTGAAGAGGAAGCAGCACTGTTAAATAAATAAGAAAGAATTGACCGCAGGCTAGAGAAGTGTTTTTAGTTCATGCCCATCAAGGAACACAACATCATTTAATATGGTAGGGTTGTGGCCGACAACATTCTGCTGCTGTTTAGCACTGCAGCTCATGACTTCTCAAGCATCTGGAATTTCCAGTCAGGAGAGCAAGAGCAGGAAGTGACAGACATGATTACACAAATGTAGTACTTGCAAGGGCTTATTAAATTCAATTCAAGGGCCCATCTAACAAGTGTAACTAAATTTCAGTAAGACTGAGAGAGTAATGTGAAATGAGTGACCAATCACAGTAGTCTTTGTGGTTTTGAGGACTGGCTTTCTGACACTTGGCTTGGAGGGGAAACATGTTATTTCAGGCAGTGTGAAATATGGAGGGAGAGCAAGAAAAGGGGTTTTTGAGACTTGATGATCTGTTCAGCAACTATTCAAGCTATCCCATGTGTAATGACCGTACTCTGCTTCCGGAAAACAACACCTTGCTGCTCTTCTATGCAGCACAAAACAAGAACTAAACAACATATATTTTGCAGAAGTTGCTGTAACTTCTCAAATGTTTAATTTTTTTTAGCTCACCTAAATTTCATTTTTGTCCCTGCAGCCAGTAACATCGTGCTGATGTCCGCAAAAGCTGTGCTGGTGGACTTTGGTCTGACAGTTCAGATGAAGGATGATGTATATGTTCCTCGGGACTTACGTGGCACAGAGGTCAGTATGTTGGAAGTCACTCTGCACACTTAAATTTCTCCATATTTGGTCTGCTACTGTGTTGTGACTATATATTGGTTGAGTCTATAGTGAGATAAAATGCGGAATTTGTTAGTTCCTGGTGGCAGATGTCCTTTAGAAAGTCATAAATATTCAGTGTCTTATGGTAGGTACATTTTTAAAATAGCTAAACGAAAGGAGATCTGAAAAGCCAGAAGGCATGTGCCTGCACAGACACACTCCCCCTTAGCTGACATTCTGTTCCCTAACAAACTCTGGGAAAGGCCCCAAAGGACACATGCACATTAGCTGCCACAGTGTTGACAGTTTGCCCCATTTGGAAAGTCCATCATGCCTTGCTGACCAGCACTGAAGATTTCCCACATAGAAAAATAAAGTTGTTTACTGTAAGGCAGCACAGTGAGCAGTTCACCAGATGTTCATTTGCCTATTATATCAGAAGTTGTTTTTCATATCTATACTATTTAGAGTGACTGAACAGTAGAAAGCAGCCAGTCCAGTCCAGTATTCATTGCAGAAAAGTAAATAAAAACAAGTTGCTCCAAATTCCGTTGAATTCTGAGCTTATCGTTTGTTTGTTTTCTTTACAGATGTATATGAGTCCAGAGCTGGTTTTATGTCGAGGACACAACACCAAGACTGACATCTACAGTCTGGGAACCACAATTATACACATGCTGAGTGGAAGCCCTCCATGGGTTAGGAGATATCCCAGAAGATCCTACCCCTCGTACCTTTACATAGTAAGTGTTCTTATCAAAATGCACTGAGCTGCTTGATCTTTTAATAGAGTATTTTGCTTGTATGTGTTTTACTGCAACAGTATAGGGGAATTCCCTGAACTTCACCATATGAAACTGACTATATACATTGACCACAGAGCAAAACACAGAAATGCCATACAGGCTGATGTCATAACTTCATGATATAATGGCCTCTATTAGAACAGCATGTCTGATGCTGATTCTTTATCATTTTAATAATAGTTATTATAATAATTCTGTTTTGCTCTTTTTTTTTTTATTTGTTTCATTAATACCATTTTAATAATTATTAATAATATTATTTATAGCCTTAAATAGAGGTTTTCTCTTTCAGGTTATAATATTATTTTTTGTTCTTAACTTTACTTTGTTCTTCTTAACTTCTTAATTTGTTCTTTTTTTTGTTTTTCTCTATTTTTAACCACTATATCAGAAATTACAATGTTTTTAGTTGTTTTAGACACTATAAAAGAAATGATCACAAGATAGAACTTGTGATGGCAAGTTCTTCTTTTTATTTTAAGCAATTTCCAAATATCTCCTTTATTTAAAAGAAAAGAAAAAAACTAATATCAGCAGTTTAAGCTTCCCGTAGCTGTTGCAGATTAGTTTGCATGTTTCAGTTCAGAAGCTGTCCATG
>JAUMHP010000062.1:8927794-8939994 GCA_032361065.1 Enteromius trimaculatus | reverse complement strand
GTTGCCTGCTTGGCAGAAAATACAGTGCATTTCATTTAATTCATTGTCATGTGTGTTCGTTCCTGTTGGTGTCGTCAGTCAATTTGGACTGCAATACCTTGTTCAACCACAAGATGTCAATTCTACATACGGTTCCTTTAATTTCCCACACTTAGATGTATTCATTTACTCATTTGAAGCACACAGTATATGCACAGTTGCCCAAAAAGTCATTACATTTCAATATTTTACTCTCAACCAGTAGTGGAAAAAGTAAAATTTTGCACGTTTTTAAAATTTAAAATCTTATGCAACTGGACCTCAGTGTTTCCCACTTATATAGAGTTATGATTTATAATAATATAATATTATATAATTAGTGCCGGGCAAAGATTAATCGCATCCAAAATAAAAAAAATTGTAAACATGAAACGTGTGTGTATTGTGTACATAGTATATATTTTTCGAAAATATTTACATGATTTTTACATGTATATATTTAAATTCATATAATTAATTTTATATAATATATAAACATAACCTATTTTTTTCTTAAATGTATACATGCATGTGTGGCTTTATAAATATACACAGTATGAGTATGATTTTGGATGTGATTAATCGCGATTAATATAATACAATATAATATAATATAATGGAATACTTGATTCTGATTGGTCAGTCGCCATATTCCAAGGTTTGTTATTGCCAGATAACAACAGGTAAAACGAATAACACAGGCTAAGAAGGTAAACCTGGGAATTTATTAATTTTAAAATGTCTAAACATGCTAAAAAAAAAAGAGATCTCTTTGTAAATTTGCTTTGGAGCAAAAGGAATTTCAGCAAAAGAAACAAAAACCTAGGTTTATTTGTTGTGTGCAAATATTTGATAAAATACGAGTATTATATAGGTCTTTGTTCATCCATTTTAAGCGTCCTTCCAGGATTTGAATCCCCTCAGTTCACGAATACATTATGTTGTACATCCCTCCAGCCTGACACGGAGCAGAGCGGTGCCGCGGTGGTCTTAGAAACACAAGCTAACAGTGAACTGGGTTTCCTCCACACGTATTGACTTAAGCTTATGAGACATTACAGGACTTCAATCCATCCACTGACATAAAAACCCATCACAGGATCCTGAGAGAAATGGGATACTCTAAACAGACGTTCATCTAACACACTGCGCTAACAAGAATCTCTCTCTCTCCTTACTCACTCACGCTTACAGATACATACACAGAGGTACAAAGGTCTCTTTCTGTGACGGGCCGAGGGCTGAAGTTTGATGTTTAATAACTGCGGTATTTTAATGCTGTCTGTGCTGACGCTGCAGTGGGTTTCTGAGGCAGGATAATGACAGGACTAAAACACTACCTGTGGATTCCTGAGGTATTGAGTTCTAAAGCGCCGCTACGAGCTCCGTCGTCATGTATTTCTCACACTAACACTGCAAACATCTCAGCCAGCTCTGATCAGAACTACAGTAGATGTGTATCTGAGCAGGATTAGACGTGGAGCCGGGGAGACTGTGGTAACAGGGATCAATAGAGTGTGCAGGTCTCTGAGAAACTCAGGGCCTCATTCATACATAAACAAACCTCCTTACCAGACACTCAAATACTTTTGATTATATATTTTTTTTTCCAAGACTGTGATATTTATGTATTCTTAAACCAAAAGTACAGCTAAAATGACTTAATCCTTATGGTTTAAGTCACTAAAGTCTATTTAAACTGCAAGAGTAGCATTAGGTTTATATGTATTGACAGTAATGCGAAGGAAGGACAGGAAGCACAGGTTGAGTCTGGGATTTGAACATGTTGCAGGCCAGACTCAAACCTGTATAATCAGTAAAACTAAAGCACATACATTACTGCCGCACCACAGCCCTGACAAAAAAAAATTGTATATTACACTGTAAATTATATATATATTTTTTATTAAAGAACTTTTCAGTGGCAACTATAAAATGTTAACCAATCAATTCTGCCAACATGAAATATGAAAGCAATATGGAAAAGCAGGAACAAAAAGAACTTTGCTCTTTCGAGATGTTCATGATAGTGTCATAAAACATAAAACCATAACCACGCATTTATTTTGGGTATTCAAGACTTTCTTTTGGATGTTCTTTGCTTATTAGAATATTTACTCTAATTATTAACAAAGGTTACATATAAAGTCAAATCAAAAATTATTCAGACACCAGATATCATTTTGGTGCAGGACACTATATAAGTGAGGATAGCAAAATAAAGTAAACTGTGACACATTACCCAAACATTCTTCATACAGTGGACTACCAGTAAAATTTAAACCTGTAAAAGCTTGCTTCGTCTTCGGAACACAATTTAAAATATTTTGGATGAAAACCGGGAGGCTTGTAACAGTCCCATTGACTGCCATACAATTTTCACTGTCAAGATGCAGCAAAGTATGAAAAACATTGTCAGAATACTCCATCTGCCAACAGTGGTTCAATCTGTATTTTATGAAACGACGAGAATACTTTTTGTAGGCCAAGAAAATAAAAATAACTACTTGTTATTCAATAGTTTGTTTCTCCGTGTCACCATAGCAACATTTTGGAGACTATGTACTCGATGCAAACGACGTATGCTCTTCTGTCAGCCATGATACATTTTCGTGTATTTATGCTTTGATGTAAACAAAAACAGTGTTTCCTTGTGGTGCGGCTGACAGAGAACAGCGTATGTAGTGCATTCATAATATCTTAAATTGTGTTCTGAGGGCAAATAAAGCTTTGGAACAACATAGGAGTAATTGATAAATGACAAAATTTTCATCTTTGGGGTGGGTAGACTATATTTAGTGAAAACTGTGTGGTGTGATAAATGGTTCAAAGAACCACATTTTTTAGTTGTATAGTCTAATAAATGTCATAACTGTCACTTTATATATCAATTTCATATAATTTTGATGAATTTTTCAGTTTAACATTAATCGACCCCAAACATTTGAACGGAAGTCAGTGGCATTTAGATATTTGACGCCGTGAAGGCGGATAGTGTATGTTTTTTTAAATCTAGAAAATTGTAAAATAATGTCAAAAACGGATTTATAGTACTCTAAATTAATTCTCATTTATTGAAATGACTAGACTATTCATTATGTTTTATGTTTTATACCAGATTTTTATATTCTATTGTAAATATGTATTGGTGTTGCATGATTAATTATTCAGATAAAAAACACACACTATTCCTAAAGTCATGACAAGGGATATGTGTTGAAAATGACCAATCACAAGAGCGGAGAGATCTGATATTTGATCCCCACCTCCAAAGTCTTAAAAGTCTATTTGACGAGCGAGCAGGGGTTCAGCAGTTGAGAGAGCATTGGGCGAGCGCTGCCTAGCGCATTCTCGACGCACTTTTGCACGCGGGTAGTGTTTTGCGCTATGCTCCCTCGCGAGAATGATTTTAAACACCATGGTCACAGGTATGATAGACAATAGAAAAACGCGTAGGGGTGCAGATGATTTTTTTTCCGCCCAAGTGTTTATGCCGTCCCACCCCACGTGTCATGAAATGCTGCCCCGTTCGCCCATGCCTAAAACTGCCACTTACGGAAGTGTATTTATAAAGAATACAAGATATTTGGAAAAACTGAAGAAAGTTAAGAGAGAGGTAAAGCTGAAGTATTATAGCATTAAGTCCGCATCAGTAAGTGAGCATCCTGATGCTTAATGACCTTTGACCTCTCAGTAAGGTGGTGGCTTTTTCATGCCTGTCAGACAGCGTGTGCTCATAGAAACCGGTCGGTAGGCAGCCATTGTGTCTCTGTGTCCTCTGGGCTAATCCGAGCAGCCCACCCACAGACTCAACATATAGCCTACCCCCCCCTTTCAAGTCTATCTGTCTCCTGCTATGACTCCTTTATTCAGCTTCTTATTTCTCTGCTTCTGTGTTTCCTTCTTATTTTGTGTCGTTATGATGATCTTTAAGTCCCTTTAAAAACAGACTGAATTTCTCTATTTTGGGTTTATCTTTTATGCATTGAAGAATAAAGGTCAAGTTTGATATAAATGTACTACTCCAGTGACTTTTGACCTCTCATTTTTCCCAGTATGTTTGCTTACGACTGTGTGTGAGTTTGAGGGAGAAGATGGTAGAGCTGTTTATCTCACTCTAACCTGTCCAATCTTTCCAGGTCTGTTTGCTCACGCTGACACACAACACTGCCGCTAATGGCTAATGACCGAATGATAAACGGATGCGTGCACGCTCGCACACACAAACACAAAAATATGTGATTAAGACTAATGTGAAAAGCCACAGTGCAAACACACACAAGCACGTCCTCTGTTTATCGTCTATTGTCCAAGGGACTTCTGTTTTTTCACAGAAGCATGAGAAAGAAGATGGATATGTTTACATACGCGGCGACAGCTTTAAACACATTGTTAAAATAACATCTGTGGGATAATCTTCCAAAAGTCGCCACAGATAGTACAAGTAAATATCAAGCAACAAATGCAGATTCTTCAGTCGTTAATGTAAGGAAAGTTTTAAAAACATTCTAACATAAACTCATTGAAAAAACAAACGCATAACATTGACTGCAGTTTCAAACTAAAATGAACTGAACCGTATGTGGCAGTGAAACACCAAAAAGTTGTATTCCTTTTAAAACCATTTACAATTACTGGGCAGATAAGTTCATTTCCATGCAGTTACTGCAAAATACCACAACCATAGTGTATGATTTTTAAACATTCTAATTATTTTGATGTTTTACACTGCATATATACACTGCAAGCTAAAAAGGCAAAGCTTCTATTTTATGTTCGCTTTTGTTAACAATAATGGTCTAAGGTCAGGACGCAGCGTCAAACACAGTTGCATTAAGCACCACTGATCGGACAATTAAATTCTGAACTGCTGAAATACAAACAACAACCAATGTAATAAAACTTCTATCTGCTTCTGATTAAACTAAACACGCTTTTAGGATCACTCACTGGACATCAGCCTTGAAAGTGTTATGAAATGTTGCCACAGGCATGTTTTTCCAATGAATTTACTTTCATGCTTTGCTCTAAAAATACATGATCAGATATAAAGAAATAGTGGTAAGATTTTGGTATAGGGACCAATTCTCACTATTAACTATTATTAACATATTGCCAGTTTATTTGTACTTGTAAAGCACATTATATGAATACCCTACATCCCTAGCATCTAAACATAACAAACATACCTTACTAATTATTAATAAGCAGCAAATTAGTTGTTTGTTGATGCAAAAGTCGTAGTTAATGGTTTGTTAATAGTGAGACCTTAAAATAAAGAGAGAACCAAAATGGTTCACCTAGTAGTTAAAATGAAAATCTCATCATTATTTAATCATCTTTATGTCATTTCAAACCAGATATTTTGGTTAGATATTTTGAAGAATGTTTCAAAAGTTCTGTCTATACAGTGAAAACTAGACCCCACTGACTTTCATTATAAAGACAAAAAAGTATCTTGCTTTGCGGTCCAGAGAAAAAAGAAAGTCACTAAGATTTGGATCAACATGAATGTGAGTAATTTTCTTTTGTGGGTAAACTAAAGGAACATCAACCACTATGTCACAATACACAGTGACTAACAGTGACGTTAATGAGGTAGATTTTTAAACATCCTCTACCTTTAAGTACACATCATACAACTTTAAACAAGGATTGCAAACATTGGTAAAGCCATACAAACACGAATAGCAATTAGCGCTGAACTAGCTGATGTGCAGCTGTGTGTGGAATGAAACCAGGGTTTTCTATGGGAAAATAAGCGCAAAATCCTAATTTAGTCAGGACGACCATTTGAAGCTCCGGCCTCTCTTCATCTCACTTATCAAGCCATCGGATATAGCTGATGTTATTTTTCTCCTCTTTTTCATGAAACATGAATAGCGCCTCTGTCATTTAAGGAGGCAGAGAGAGATGGAATGCGTACGTGTGTTTATGCGGGGTGTGCGTTGAACCTCGGTTTGTGCGAGCGTGTTTGGGGGGAGTCTGTCAGTCTGGGTGCTAGAAGGGGTCTGGGATGTCTCTTTCCTGCCGACTTCCTTATCGCCATGGAAATCCTGAATCTATGTGTCTCTGGTGTCCGCCGCTGCTCCCAAGGCGCACACAAACATTCATTCTCACACAAATACATACACACCCTCCTCAGAGACTCGGGACGGGATGCAGGAAGCTGTCCTCCACCTCGCTTGAAGGTAGGCCCCTGGTAAAAGACCTTCCAGAGGGTGTATGTGTGTTAAAGTTCTTTGGTGGGGCCCCAGAAGCAAGATGATCGTTTGTTTTCAGAGCCATTACTATGACAGGCTGTTTACTGAGGGGCAGATTACAGTTGCTCTCTGCACTGCTGTTAGTCCCCCAGTATAAACAGCCACACCAGCATAGCTTACTGTTATTAATGAAGAGCACCTCCTCTCTTTTTTCTTATTTACCTCATTTATTTACTGCACTCATGATGCATAATACTCTTGAATTGCTTGCATTCTTAAAGGTTACATGAAATGACTTGATGAGCGCAGTTTTTTGCTACCTGCTCTTATGGCATAAACGTACCTTTTTGCACTTTTTAGCAAGACGTATTAATAAGTACATATTACTGCAGTTTCCAAAACAAATAAACACTAGAGGAAGTGAAACGTAGACTCACAAATTAACAGACTTCGATTAATAAAGTGTAATTTTCGCACAAAAAAGTCACAATATCATGTGACTTCAAAACACTATTAATATGCTGGAAGATTTGAAAACTGATGCTTTTAAATGTTAGCATAACACATATCCAGCTTCATACATCTATGGGTTTTCATAGAGTGTAGATTTGTTTGGTAGCTCATGGATTACGGAGATGTACTTGAAAGGACAGAAGCTCTGATCTGAATGCTGGGTAACTACAGTTCCATGTCTGTCAGTCACTACGAGTTATGTCATGCCAACAGACTGGGGTCTTGCCTAGAGCCCTGATTCGCTCTGCTTCAGAGAAGACGGCAATGTAAATTGGCAAGTGGTTAAACAATCCTGAGCCACTCCTCTTCATCCGTGTATAAAGAGGCGACAGGTACAACCATCAGATTTTGCTTTGGAGCCGCGAGCTTATAAGTGCTGCAGTGAAGAGGAAGCTGAAGCATAAGTTGTTCTGTGTGGCGTTGACAACACGATCAGTGGTTTCCCTGTCAAGCAAATCCCCTGGGTGTTTCACAAACAGAGCTGAACATGGTAATTTTTGAGCTGCTGGAGTCAGTGGAGCTGAAGTTCCAGTCTTCCAATGACAGCGCTCCTGACAGCGGCCACATCCATCAAGAGGGTCGGGGACCTACAGACATTTTCGGTGAGCAAAGAGTGCTTTATGTTTGGGCAGGTCTACTCGCATATTGTCCTGAGACCCCAGCCTGGATAAGTGCCTAAGGTTCCCACCATGCCGTTTTGCGATCAGGTGGTGAACCTGGAAGCACTACCCCCAGAGGAGGCAGATCCATCCTTGGCATTGCTGTGTCACGTAAGAGCATTATGCATATATGTGGACCACACCCGGAGCTTCAGAAGCTCTGAGCAGCTACTTCGTCTCTTTCCCTTGGTAAACCCGTGTCTTCCCTTGACTGAGTAATCTGTCCATCTCTACTGCCAGTAGGGTTGCAACTAATGACAACAGTCAACTTCAATAGTCGACTAGTCACTATGAACTGCAAAATATATATATATATATATATGGCTTTGTATTTTTTGTATATTTAATATAATTTGTTTTTAGCATTTTCCTTCCATTAAAAAAATGGAGTGGGTGTGTGGAGAGGAGGGGCGCAGCTGTGAGCTTATTTGGCGGCGTGTTTAATGAGGCCCACGTGAACTGAATGAAGCCTCATCACCGCTGCTGTTAAAAGCAGAGCATGCCTCTCCTCGAGAGACCACGCTGGTGTCCTCGTGGGTCCAGGAAGGGAGCGGAGGGAGTGCGAGCCACCGGAGATGCTGGACGTTGGAGACGCGAGCCACTTGAGATAAGTGCCGTCAGAACAAGCCGCCAGGAAAGTGAGCCATTAGCGGGCGAGCCCCCTGAGCAAAAAAGACAAAAGCAAGAGGTGTGAGCCACCGAAGATGAACGCAGCTGGACTACAACAGACTCCGCCCCTTCCCTGGACCCTTATCCCTCGAACACTCCCTGACCTTCATGTCCCAGGAGCACAACGAGGACACCAGTTCCCCTTTTATTTTGGACAATTTGTTTAGATCATTTTGTTAACAAAAAGCCTCTCCGAGGACTGACGCCACGCCCACTCCGCCTGTTGTTGGTTTCCTCCCGTTACATTGATGACATCACTAACGACCCGTCGACAAGTAATTTTGCCATTTACTATTAGTTGGCCAGTCGTTGCAGTCCTAACTGCCAGTCGTTCCTCACCTTCCCTGAATATGACCTGCCTTAGAGACTAGATTTGTATGTTGGTCTGCCCCACTTCGGGTCAGTCCATACTATGGTTCCATATGTCAACCCTCGATGGTAGGATGTGGTCTCCGTACTGCCCTTTTCAGAAGGTCCGCTTCCCCATTGTCTTGCCAGACCATACAACAAATACAAGAGGTAGCAGCCCCTCTTGCGGAAGGCTGAAATCTCTTCAGGAAGTACAAAGTTGATTCTTCAGGAACAACAGTTCTGGCCTCTCCAGCAGCAGTGTACTCACTCTGGTCCCTACAGGTATCAAAGGCAGCTAATCTGATCTGGGGCAATGGAAGGGTAACGACCTTTGCATAACAATTGTCTGACACACGCTGCTTGTTAACATTTGTAGTGCTAAAAGGTTGTTACAGTTTAGTTTGTGGCATTTTCCATTGGACCCCAGTCTGTCGTCATGACATATCTCGTAGTGACTGACAGAGAGGGAACATCTCGGTTACGTACAGTATGCAACCTTCTTTCCCTGATGAAGGGAACAGAGACATTATGTCCCCTTGCAACGACCTTAAACCATCGCTGAGAGCTCGGACAAATCTGATGAGTGGTTGCACCTATTGCCCCTTTATACCTGGACACCATTTTCATTGGTGTTTTCTCTTAAGCAGAGCGAATCAGGGCTCTAGGCAAGACCCCAGTCTGTCGTCTCGACATAACATCTTTATTTTGAAGACTAGCACAAACAAACGCTTCAGAAACAGTGGAACAGTTTTGTTTTTTTTTATTTATATAAATCATATAATTTTTTTATTCTACTTTTACACATTTTTCTAGCAAATGTTCATAACTGAAACTCAAGGTCTGTGGCAAGAAAAAAAAAAAACAGTAAAATGTAATAAATAGTAAAATAAAATATAATAAATGTCTTACTTTTATGCCATATGTCAGAGCACTCCCCAAAAGCCTTTAGCTTGGACAAAAAAATGGTTAGTTTTAAGAAAATCTCCTCCTTTGACAAAAAAAAGTGTACACATTTTGAAGAAACACCCATACACAGGTGTCTGTTCTCATGTCAAGGTTTTTAAGGCATACTGTAGTGGTGTAATGATATTTCTTATTCAGCTGTATATCATAATCAGATTCTGATTCATGGCATTTGGATACAAACAGGAGAAAGAGGGAGAGGACACGGGAGAAAGTTCTGGAAAGCCGGCATGGTAGTTTGGTGCCAGACCGGATAGCGTTCCGGATGCCGCACCACCTGGGAAAGTGACTGAAGTGGAGCAACCCTGGAAAAATAAGGGGGGTAAATTAGGATGATAATTAAAACAGAGTGCTGACAGAAGGAGAGAAGTTCAGCCAAGAGTCTGGCACAACAAACACTCAGTGCCCTGAGACATCAGTCCAGTCGTGCCTACAGTCTGGAAGATTTTAGGACGCGTCACAAAACCACTAACGGTACACTTATACAAATAAAATGATGTAGACATGACTTTTCTGATGTCAGTTAAGACCTACAGACATTTGTTTATGGAAAAAGCATTTCCTTCAACAAGAATTGCGAGAGCATGCAGCAACTGTGCTTGAATCTTAATTTTCGAGACATTTAGACAGATTCTATTTGCCTAGCCATTTGGATTTTAATATTAAACGCGGGCCTGGGGAAGTTTACCCTGCATCAAGTGTAACAGGAAATGCAGACACCACAGCATATTATTTTGAGAACATCATCCTGACAGCAACCCTAGCAGCGAAAATGCATATGCATAAAGTGTTTTCAGCAAACAGAGCTGTTCTTTGTTTAGATGGCACACACTGCTCAGCACTCAGTCTCCATGTGTGTCTCCGAGGCCCTCAGTTTCTTTTCAGGCTTTCGTTTAAAGCAGACACTCCTCAAACACACCAGCCCACACGCATACACAAACACAATAAACAGTGGCGCCTGTCTTCATCTTCATTTATTCCCTGACCCAAAAACACACGCAGTCACGCACATGCACCCGTACACACAAAAACAGCCTTTCTTTGAGAAACGCAAATGCTAAAAAATCTGTGAGTGTTATTCATTGCTGAGGAGTCCTTGTCTGAGACAAATGGACAGAGATGCCATTCATCTCTTCGATTTACTGCGTGAAAGGCACACTTCATTTACACTGGATTGGTCCGCTACACGTGTCCTCGAATCACTTTCTTACATGGGTTGGTTGGTGTCTTCACTAGTTCACTGACACATTACTAACACATCATGCTTGAAAGGAAGCAAGTCTTACTGTTTAGTGACCCATTGAACCCAACAGGCATATGGTCTTCGCAAACAGAGCCCTCATTGATGCAAAGTGATAAAATCACACAGGAAAAACACTGAATGCTGAATAACATAGTGTTAGTTTTGATCAGGAGAAAGCATGCCGGAACCTTTTGGGATGTTTTTACTGAAAAAAAAATACTCCACAGCTATCAATCCACACTGCTCTGAGATGTTTTTCTAAAAACGTTACCTGTCCAGTCCAGATAATGGTGCTGGAATAAAGTATGTCGGCCTATAGAATTCAATGGGATATGTGAGTGACACTCAAACCAAACCACATTTATCATCACAATCATTTTAGTGGGCAGTACATAACAAGACTGCAGTGTCATCAGAGCTCCAAACTTTAAAGGTTAGCTTAAAATCACATAACAAGCCATAATTCTGTCAAAGAAATAAAAGACTGTACTGTCTGAATGGAAGTCAATAGAGGAGATGCACTGAAAAGCTGAATAAACTACTTTTATGTGGAAAAAGTTACGCACAATAAATTGAATGACTGTCTGGTGATCTTCAACATTTCTTCCATGATATATTCATTGTGGAGTGAGCTATATCTGGGGTAAACTATCAAAGATATGACTGTTTTATAGAACAAGTTAAAGTCAATTTGGCAAAACTGTATCAGCAAATGTAACTGACCGTTCAAAAATAATAATTAGACTAATTTAGCATAATTTCCTTTGCAGAAACTTTAATGCATGACATCTATAGTTTATCCGATAAATGTCGAGTGTTGCCATCTGTGTGGAAACACTGCGATGAACCAATATCATTATGAGTTTAGTTGAAAAAGGCATGCATACAATTATATCCATAAACATCTAAAGCATGAATACTGCCATTTACTCAGACTCAAAGTCATGGAGACCAACTATTACCCTAGCCATTTTGTTCTCCTGATGACCATGGTAACAGGAAGAGAAGATGGGGCACAGAGGATAAGAGAGTGGAAGAGTGAGTGGGAAGAGCAAGGGAAGAAGGGAATAAAGAAAGAGAAATAGGGGGGTTTAGGGCCGGTAATGAGTTTTAGGAGCGGCAGGATGGAAACAGGATGAGAGTCTCCAAGAGACTTGTTTAATGCAGAACAGAGGGAGTTTTATACCCGCTTCTGAGGAAGACCTTTTTTGTTTTTCCACTTCCTCTCTCTCATTCGGGTTTGGAGGAATGAGAATGTGGGCAGAGATGATTTGGCTCATTGTTCTGTGATTAGGGATATTTAATTTCAAATGCATTTCACAGAGTGGTTACAGCATGAGCAATATGTAATGTCACATTATCATCATTAATAAAGTACTAAAATGTCATTTTTGTGTTCTTTATATATACAGCTCTGGAAAACAAATAAGAGACCACTGCAATTTACTTGAGTATGACAAGCACTTCATGCCAGTCTTTGTTAAATTTCTACACAAACATACTCCATTCTGTTTATTAAGGTGTTTATTTGGTGAGCACCTGAATCCAATTGTATTTAACGGGAAAAAGTATAAAAAGCAC
>JAUMHP010000062.1:8903092-8927694 GCA_032361065.1 Enteromius trimaculatus | reverse complement strand
AGCTGGAGTAGTTTGTCCACTTTAAAGTTCACCCAGAAACGAAAATTCCAAACTTCTAACTGACTTATCTTTCTTCTGTGGAACACAAAACGTAAATTTTGTTTTGTGTTATTATTTATTAGGGGTTGAAGCACTGAAACCCTATTGTAATTGTTAGAATGGTCACAGATTTCCACGTACAAATGATCATGCAGGCAAAAACCATAAATCGTAGAGACTTGACATTTGGAGGAATAGTATTCACTCCATCTACAACATAGCTGAGGCTTGTCCAGATCGGTTTGACAGGGCGCTACAGCAATCAAAAGTACAATATCATAAGTCCTAAACCATCAGTAACAGGCTCAAGTATTTTGTAATTGGAATCCTTGGCTGATACCAGGCAAACTGCCTCAAATTCGGAGGCTAAACGGGCATTTTTTTTTAAATGGGCCTGTAACTTCTGAACGGAATGAGAGAACTCCTGAACGGAATCTTTGCCAAACTTGAAACGAAGTTTGAGCACCTACTAGACAAGGTTAACGGAGGTCGATCAGAACTAAACTTGGTAGGCCTTTCGACTCACGGCCCCCAAAGGTCAGTGAGAAATTTTAAGGAAATCAGGCACTGGGTGATGGTATCACATTTTTTGAGGGAATAAACGAATGCGCACATACATGTCATATTTATATCAGGATAGACCTTTTTGTTCTGAACAACTAGAACCACTGCTGTCAACTTTTGTGAACAAGTCCAAGGTTTTTCACTCTCTGGATCAATAATTATCAAAAACAAGTTAAAATGTACCCTTTAGGAAGCTATACTTAGGAAGGCTCCTTTAAAAAAAGTCTAAAATCCATAAAGCCTAATCGAAAACTCAAAACCTCATGAAACCCACTGAGCACATGTGGCAGGTGAACAAGCATGCAAAATTTCAGGGATATTGGACCACAGCTGAACTATAACATTATAAAAACATCATATTTCTATGGTCAATGACCTAGACTTGCCTACTACTCGAGGGTGAGTAAATGATTGGCTGAGTTTCCATTTTTGGGTGAACTATTTTCTTAAATGAGAGATGGGAAAGATTTAAGAAAACAACTATTCCCATACGACACACACACACAAAGTTTAGTCAGGAGTGACTCTCGCAGCAGGAAGTTGACTTATTAGATCTACTTTCTTAAGAAGCCAGGGGTGAAAATAGATTAAAGCCCACCCTGCCGAGTGAGACAGAGACAGAGTGTGTGAGTGTGTGAAAGAGATGAAAAGTTCTTCAAAGCAGTATCATAAAGTATCTGATTCCAGTGCTGCAGATAACACATCTAACAAAATACACACATTCATGTGTTTGAGTGTGAGGAGCGGAAATGATAATGAAAAACACATGCATTGACGTGATGGCAGGTGACATGTTCATATACCTACTGTAAAACAGTTTGCTTTTTACAAAGTCACCTGAAAATAAATGAGATGACAAACTGAGACGGCTTTACAACTGAAACCTGTGCTTTCAGCAGGACCACCATCATGTATTAAATGAAGCTTATTTTGCCACCGGTAATAGTTTTTTCTTGTTTGACAAATAAATTCCATTCAACGTACTTGCTACCATTGAAAAGTTTTGGGTTAGTAACATTTTATCAAAATGAAATAAGCATTGCATCCTTACTGCATTGAATTCATAAAAAATAACAGCATACTTTATAAATATATGTGTGTTACTGTTTTCAGAATTAAAAATGAATATAAATGTTTCTTGGGCACCAAATCAGCATGATAATTTCTCAAGAATCATGTGACACTAAAGACTGGAGTAATGCCATCACAGGAATAATAACATTTTAAAAAGAACAGTTATTTTAAACTGTGATAAAAGTGTAAATTGAAATGAACGACAGGCCGGACACGGGATGTTCTTACTGATGCTGAAACACTAATGTGGTTTTTGCTTCCTTTCTTTTTCTGTCCCTCTGTCAAAGCAAAAGGAGTCAGTCTGGAGTGTTTATGCATCAGAGGCTGGCACCAGTGGAGATAAAAGAGATTTTATCCAAATAGCACAGAGAAAACAAAACGGCACAGGGACAGCAAATAGCTGTATACTGACTCACTTCACCTATTCATTCATCAATCTATTGATCTTTTTCCCAGATTCACTCTCATTTTTTGTTTAGAACTCAATATGGGCCTCGCTGGTGCACAGACCTCCAAAATATTATCAGAAATACTCTTTATTTTACCTTTCTCATACAAAGAAACTTCACAAAAGGCCTGAAAAAGCCACAGATTCTTAACTGATGTATTCAGTCAACAGAAGTTTGCCAACCGTAAAACAGGACGCAGATTTCCCAACACTCAACCATGTAGTTCATGAGCCTTGGCTCCAGGTGAAAGGACAACAGTATACACTGTCCACATGTTCTGCAAACAGATAAACTGTCCTGCCAGTGCAAACAGAAATAAAGAGCATTTATTAAGAAATCAGCATTTTTAAATGGCCGTTCACCAAAATGTACATTTGAAAGCTTTCATATTTCATATACATCCCTCGGGCCCATCCCCTAGTGGGACCCCATGTCCGTTATCGCTGTTCTTGGGGCAGAATTCGGTCTTTCTTCTCTTCAAAAGCTCCCCGACTGTCCAATCTCTCCAGTTATCTTTTTCTTCCTCTTTCTTTTTCGCTCCCTCACTTCCCATGGTGGTCTGTGCGTTGGCAGACCGCGGGAGGCAGATGACTCTTCCTTCTCTTTGAAATGAGAGAGAGAGAGAGAGAGAGAAAGCGTGAAAGCAAGGTAGAGAAAGAGTGAGAGAGTCAACAGTGTAGACATCAAACACGGCAAAGTCACGACAAAGGACATTTAGGAAAGAACTTTTGATCTGTTCCACCTCCCTCTGCCCTCTTTAAACCTGTCTATTAAAAGTGTAACTCGAACCAGGCTTGTTGGCACAGGAGGAGACATGTTTGGGCTACGATTACTCAGCTCAGGTCAAAGGTCATTGAATGGGTCTTGTTAGGTACACATGGGATGGTAACAGATTTTAACTTGTGAATTTTTAAAAACATTTTTAAAAAGACTAATTGATTTGTTTTTAAAAGGATTGTTCATTCCGAAATGAGAATTTTGTGATTATTTACCTGTGTTGGACTAAATAAGTTTGACTTGCTTTCTAATGTGGAACAAAAACAAAAGAAGTTCAGCAGAATGTTTAAGATGCTATCTATAAATATATATATATATATATTTTTTATTTACATTTAGCAAACATGTTTCTAAAAAAACATTCAAAACAAAGGAAAATTTGTTATTTTTATTTACTTTTAATTTAGTGCTATGCACTAAGTTTACAACGGCGTTAGTGCCACTAAATGTTACAAGATTAAAGTCAAAAAGTTACGAGAGTAAAGTCAAAGAGTTTAACATATATAAATTAGGCTGTCAAATGATTAAAATTTTTTATCAAATTAATCAGGATTTTCAGTGGATTAATCAGCATTAATCACTATTTGCAACTACACCTGAATTTAGATCAAGAACAACGCACTGTCACTTTAATTCAGTGTAAAAAATAGACTTGGCGCCGAAACTATTGTGCACGGCACTGGCGCTTCTGCTCTACTCCTGCTACGCGCTGCTGGGCCGTTACATTAAATTACACTGGGCATTCACAAAGCCGCTGTCAGCAAGACTCCTTGTGACACTTCTCTGCAGCATGTGAGCGACACAGTTCATGTGTTTATAGCATGTAAAACGAATTGCGGCAACCATGTTGCGTGTACTGTCAGTTCCAAAGGTTGCCGTTTTGCCCCCACTTAAGTGCAACAGACAGGAACTGTTCAGACAGGAAATGACGCTCCTCAGTTTTTAATACAGCCAGCGTAAAAGACTTTAGTTCCCACGTGCCACTGATGGAATGTACAAAAAAAATAATTAACGCTGTTAACGCGTTAGTTTTGACAGCCCTAATTTGAATCTTTGAAATTAAAGTTATAATATTTAGTATAGCGCACTTGCAAATGACCCGGATTGAGAGAAGGCCACCGGAATTTAAGCATATTTGAATATTGTTGCGTCCGAGCGGCCACTTCGTCTTAGATCTAAGAACTTGCGGGAACCGCTTAATATAAAGAATATGATATTTATTAAAATGCTGAACAGAAACAACTTTCTAACTGTAACATCAGTGATGTGATGGTCTCCCAAAAAGACACTCTACAGACTACTGACTATAAGTACATACACAACTTATTCTAACCCTAACCCTACCAGTCTACTAACACTCTGCTAGCACTCTATTGAGAGTTGGTAGATATGTAGGTGCAATGTTACTTATAATCAACAGAATACGTTAATGGGACAATCAAAATAAAGTGAAACCCTAAAATGAATCAAATTTCAATGTAAAAATATATGTTAAATAGAAATAGTAAAACACTAATATAATGACCATCAAAATAAGGAAAAATGCAAAAACATTAAATATTTAATTATTATAATAAATTATTAATAAATACTATTTTAGTACTTAAATTACACTGTAACACTGACCCATACAATAGCTTGATGTGAGGAAAAGACCTACAGTAAATGTAGTTGTTTGATGCTAAATAAAGTTGCTTTTCATTTCTATTTGCAGTAGTGAAATTGCATGACTATTACTGACTTCTTATTATATTATATATGACTTCAAAAGACTGCAAATATAGCACAAGAGTCATATAGACTAAAATGGTACTTCTATGATGATTTTTAAGGTAATTACAGTAATTTTTAGATCTTGACCGCCACAGGACTCAATTTACTTTCATTGTATGTCTTACTACACATCTCATTTCATAATTTCATCATTCACAAATGTGTGTGTGTGTATATATATATATATATATATTTATTCACAGGCCAGTGAACATTGGCTGCATGTGACTACGTTAGAGCAATGTTTTGCTAATCTCACAAAAGAACACGAATCTACACAGTCACTTTGGCACAGTTGGAGAGATGGAGATAATCGGCAGGAGAGACGCACTGCTCGCTTTCATTCTGCCACTGGAGAGAAGGAACAAAGGACAGAAGTCAGAGGTCAGAACTGCAGGCCTCAAAAGAGTACAAGACAAAACATACAAACATGCACCCACACACACAAAGCTACAAGCCTAACACCAACATGCATAAAAACACAAAACGCCCACACACAATACACACATGCACTTTATTATTCAGTATTAAAATCTGGTTTTAATTTGTAGTGCAACAGGACCGTCTGCATACACTAACAGTCAAGACTTTGGAAGATTAACAATTCATTAAGTTCATTAAACTCACCAAGGCTACATTTATTTGAGAAAAACGCAGTGAAACAGCAATACAGTGCATTTTTTTACTATTTCAAATAACTTTTCTATTTTAATGTATTTTAAAATGTAATAAAATTTAAATACATTTTTATTTTTTTTTGTGAAAACAGTGTTACAGTTTTGCTTTCAAGATTTCAGATAAACAGAAAATTCCATGAACAACATTAATTTAAAACAGAAATCTAATTTAATTTTCAACATTGATAATTAGAAAGATTACCACATTAGTGGTAATGGTAGTGTATCGCTTCTGTTCATCAAACATACAAATAGTGTACAGTGACTAGGGTTGGGCGATATACCGGTAGACACGATTAACCGGTAGAAATTTGTCAACCGATAGAGATTTTGGTCTATCGTCTTAACCGTGGTGACGTTGCACATAACGTAACCACGCAATAAATATTAACTTCGACAATGGATGAAGCTGTGTTGCCAACTTATCGACTTTGTCGCTAGATTTAGCGACTTTTCAGACACCCCTGGTGATATTTTCCAAAACAGCGACGAGTGACAAATATAGCGACTTCTTGTACAAACTTCAGCGAGTCTCTCGTACTGCCGCACACACACGCGGGCTCTCGTTTTCCCAGCGCGCGCACACGTCTCGCTGCAGCTCGGTGATTTCGCTTACATGTGACGAAACCAACAACGAGGAGAATGTAAAGAAAAAAGGTGCGTCATCTGTGGTGTGGAATTGGTTTGGGTATAGGAAAAGTGATACGAATGAGATGAACGGGATTCAGGTTCAGGACCTGTTGTTCCCAGAAAAAACACATTAACCTTACAATGCATTGCAGTAAACAGAATGCTTGTTTTTTTTTTTACTTAAAATATTGCTGCAATTCAGTAAAATAAAATTACATTACATGAAACAGTTTCTTTGTGTTAGAATTTTTATTTGTGCATTTTCAGATACAAATTGCTATATATATCTAATAATAAATATATAATATCTATAATAAATTGCTTTTATTTTGGTTATATCGCACACCCCTAACAGTGACCACCATGTATAAAAACATAAAAACATTTCTGTTTTAAACCTAACATGTTTGACACCAACAGATGCTTGCAACTTAGTACACTTATTGAAAAGCAGCTGCATTCTATAGTTAAAGATGCACTCAATAGTAAAGCACAGATATTCGAAGTATGAGACGATATGAAGTCAGCGATTTGTATACAACACTTTCATCCAAGACAAGTGTGGACAACAGAGAGTCCTATTAACAAAGAGATTGAAAGAGATTAAAGGGACCAGTGCCTGATTCAAATGCTGCTAAAAGCCCAATGAAAGAAAAACCACACCAATAAATGTCAGCACTTTAAGAGCTGCCACAAACAAACGCTCAAGGACAGACGAGTTGTGTTTACTCTCTGCTTGGCCTGTGTTTTGGTGAGCATGTGTATGCTAGCACTCATTCTTGAAACTTTCAGGGAACATGTCTCTACAGGGTGTGTCATAAGCATGTAATCTTGGGAGAGTGCTCATAAAATGTCCTAAAAGCTTTCTAAGGGTCAGTGTTTGAGTAAGTGCACGTGTTTGTTTAACCATCTTTGTGTGCGGTTTATGTTTCTTTGGGTCTCGGGCGTTATGTAATGCATGTCTTCTGCAACTTATTAAGGCTTTCAGTGATGTTTTTACGTGTGTGTTTCTGCATGTGTCACATAGCAACCTGGACATGTTCAGTGTGTGTTTTGGCTGGAACTGCATAACTATATGCTTAAAGCAAAAGCTCACCCAAAAATAAAAACTCGGTCATTCTTTACTCACCTTTATGCCATTTAAACCATGAAAGCAGAATGCCAAAGCTGTTCTTTCCATATAATGAAAATACATAGTGACCACAATTTAAAACTTAAACTTTAGCTTGTTCCACACATTTGCTATTGTATGACTTCAGAAGCCATGGCTTACGAATATTGCTGTATGTTTATTTTTTTTTTTTTGGTCACTATTCACTTTACGGAAATAAGCATCCTAAACATTCTTTAAGAATGAAAGACAGTCATACGGGTTTGCAACAACGTGAGGTCGAAATAAAGACAAAACGCCCATTTAAAGTAAACTATCTCATGAATTCCAATAGTCCTCTAAAAATCCCCTAACATCCAGATAATAGTCTGTTCAATCTGTAGTGAGATGGAACCTTTAAGGAGGAGAAGGGGCACCAGATAACATTCCTAGACAGAGGAAAAAATAGTTTTAGATAGGGCATTTGGAGCTGCACTTGCCAGAGAAGGACCATGGTATCTTAAGTAAGCATTTGAGAGATCTTAAGAAACTTGTTTTGATGCATCCCCTACTTGAGTTCACACACAGTTGTCAATTGTGGGGACTTTCCATAGACTTCTATTACTTTTATACTGACCAAGCAATATTTTTTTATTGCCTAATCCTAAGTTTACCCCTTACAGGAAACCTGTTCGCATTGTAACACTTTCAAACAAACACAGAGTGGGTTTATTTTCATAACACCACCCAAATGTTTATGCAAAGAATGAAAGCAGAACTATTATTCTCACTGTAGTGTTGCTGCGGCGCCATGTTCTGGAGATGCTGTGTGTCATTGTGAAAGTGAAACTACTTTGTTTGTGCTTCCAAAGAGGACACAACCAGAAATCAGTGGTTACTTTATATTTACAACACTGTTCCAGAACAGTTTAACTCAAATATTAAAGTGTGTTCAGTGCATTTAGCAATGACAGTCTGGCACTTCTCACTAACTCGCAATCTTTAAGTTAATTACATTTTCTTATTAAATTAATCTGCTACTTATTTTTTAAACACAAGTTTTGAGCAGTGAAGGGTAGTGCTTGTTGTATGTCATTTCTACGGTGCAGACATGGTGTTATGTTTACGAGGCAAGATGCAACAAAATGCATAAAAAGACAGTACAAGTCATTAAAATCAATAATTATATCTCCACTGGATGCAACAAGTGCCTCGTTTGCAATGTGTTTTATTGTTTTAGTGTCATAGCACCGGTATGTGGCATCATGTTATGGAAAGAGACGTAACATTTCCACCACATGCTGCATTCGGCCAATCACAACGCACTGAAAAGCTGGCAAATCAGAGCACACCGTACTTTTTTAGAAAGGTGAGCTTTGTCCAAAATGACCCGTTTCAGGAAGGTGGGGCTGAGAGGAGAAACAAGAATGTGCAAATAATGTGTTTTTGAAACTTAAACAGCACATACAAATTGCATTACACCAAAAACACTAAATACTGTTCTTTCTAGCAACACCATTTGACCCCTTTAAAAAGATACACAAACAAACACACTTGCACTTAATCTTTCTATCTGTATTTCCATACATAACACTATTGGTGGTCAAGTATGCGACTAAGTAAAGAGGTGTGCTTCGGTTTGAACTGTATCTCAATCTCACTCAATAGCTCCAGGCTGATTGTCTGAGGCCAGACTCTAAAAGCCCAGGAGAGCGGCTCCTATCTCAGCCACACTCTCCAACTCCTCTGCATCTGCTCACTACAAGATAGCACAGAAGTACAGCCAGCTATGTGTCTGCGCATGGGTGGATGCATGTGACATCATTGAAATAAATGTGTGTGTCCAGTGGTTACTATGAAGGCAGATGGTCATGCATTCAGAGCTGGTGTGATCATGAGAGACTGTAGCGTCTGCCTCACAGACCCAATAACTGACAGACAAAGCCAGAAAACAGACTTTTGTCTAACATGCAGTTGCTCACAAAGATAAACATATAAATGCTTTTTCAGCATGGCAGATGGATGATGGCGCAAAACCTCTGGACATATATACCTGATATCATGTTACTTGATATCAATAAAAACAAAGCAGCCAATGTAGTCATGGAAAAGATTTAAGCACACATTCTGCTATTGAAGAGACTGCAAATATTTTAAGAAGAAGAGTTTGTCCTTCAGCGTATGTGGCTATTTGGTGTCTTGAGGTTTCTGAGATCAAGTGCACTAACTTTCTTGAACCTGTGGGTGGCACAAAGATCACCTGAGCACTGTCGTGAACTTGTGATTCATGTAAGCTTGAAGGCGTGTATGTGAGAGGATTACATTTTCACTCTGGACTTTATCCACTGCTTCCTGCCAAGCTTTGCCAGTCGGTCACAATCAGACTAATGGAATGGAGTTTATCAGAACAAGATGAACTTTGACCTGTATAGTCTAAACAAGACAGGACAGGGTGAGGTTCATAACTGACACTTAGCCTATCGCAGTACAAAAAATTCCCACAGACGCACACTCATTTTTAATTGAACAATGAATAGAAGGAAGATCAAGAGTGTCTTTTCCTGCCGTCGTAGGAAAGAATAAAAGCAAGGTATGACCTACCACAGAGAGGACAAAGAGATGACTCTGTAGCAGGTAAACCAAGACATTTGCTGAAACATGGGATGAAACACTGTCATCCATCTGAATTCTCTCTCATTCTGTCGCTCCGTTTTTCTATCTCACTTTCTTTCTGGTATCAAAGCGACATTGCTTTGGCTAATCAGCTACTCCTTTGATCCCTGTCTGTTAGGACCCCTGGGGACTCTGGGTTGCCCTTTTATCTGCCTGACTACTGGGTCCTTTCAGAGAAGAGAGTGATAATCTGATTAACTGTAATACTTATCCTACAAAAAGAGAATAGAGAGAAAAAGAGATAGCAAGACAGAAGGGAGACAGAGAGAGCAGAAATTGTTTGGGTGGGTAGGGGTGTGGAGATTTTGTCCCTCGAAATATGTGTCATCTGGTGAAAATCATACAAAATAAATGGCTATAATGAACATCAGTGAACATACAAATCAGACTAAAACTGGATCAGCAAAGACGAAAGTCTAAAATATATAAACAAACACAAACACAAGCACAAAGAATGCCAGGAGTTTAGATTCACATACAAATGCTGAGCCAAACATCTTCCTGCAGTAAGTGGCCTACTTTTACTGCTGTTTGTTTTCAGTGTAATTAGTTTGGAAGGACAAAGTTGCTCTACCTACTCCAACCCCCGACTCCAAGCCTATAATAGCTTGTTATGGCTCTTATAAATATTTTTTTTTAATTTTCCTTTTTTTAGTGTATGAAATTAAACTAAATGAAACTGAGAATTGTTGCTTAGGCTACACTGTAAAATCCAATAGTTTACCTTACTAAGATGTAGTTAGTTCTCTACTTCGTCAAATAAGATTGACTTACTATTTTGAGTGACACTTAAAATATTCAATTAGCTACAAAGGAACCAATTATATTAATAAACCAGTGAGAGGCAGCAGTGTACTGTTACTAATGTGCAAAATAACAACAGAAGAAGAAGAATTGTTTTTACTAATTCCTCCATGTCTGCAGTTATCTTTCACTAGTGGCATTCACTTGTTTCCCAAAATCATCTTGAATGCTGCATTTTCAATAAAACTAAAATACATGAGAGAACATCACATAAGCCACATAAGATTTATATATATACACACACTTTTTTTTTTTTAATTAATTGTAACAATAACCATTTTATTTACTATTTTTGTTGTGCTACTACTCATAAAAATTGTAAATAAAAACAACAACTCTAAGACAAAGCCAATGCATAATTGAATCTGCTGCAATGCACTTTTTGAGTGATTATCAACTCTAAGTCATGAGGAAACCTAAAGTAAATTATCAAGTACCCCCTGCAGTTCTTTTTTAGTTAATAGAACTCTTGTGCAACTAAACTATATTAACTAAGCCTTTGCCAGTACAACATACTACTCCTATTTCACTTTACTTACTTAGTTTAAGGCAATCGAAAATGTGTTTTATGGTTTTACTCAAGCACACTGCAGAGTGTAGAACAAAACAATAAAGAGCAGAGAGACAGACTGAGAGGAAAAGAAAATATGGTCTAGACCTGGCCTGTGTGAAGTCAGCAGATGGAATTACATATGATGTCCTCTCGAGAAAATGTTTTAAATGTGTTCTCGGAAGGTACATGATGGATAGAAATGCACAAGCTCATTTTTGAGGATATGGAGAGAACTGAAACCACACATTTTCTTGAAAAAAGAACTTTGAATTTGTGAACTTTCTAGTTTGATTCACGGTTTCACTTGTTAATGGCGGCCCATGTTTTGTATACTGACACCTAGTGGTCCGGATGTTGTATTATGAAAATACAGAGTTTCTGATGTCATTATAGAAATGTGCCATTCATTATTTATTATTGTGTAAAGTCTCCAATAACTGGGGTTTAATGAGATAAAGCTTGAAGGAATCATCTGGTTATGTGATCTCAAAATGACACAATGAGGCGACTGATTTTATTTGCTTGTTATATTTTATATAATATTCTTCATAGGATTGTCATATACCAGCTTACACAGTTTTACATTTCATATGTTTATATATATTCTTTAGGCATTTATTTTATTTTATAATATATTTTAATTAATTCATATGATGGCAAAGCTTTTCAACAGCCAATATATTTGCAAAAAATTCTTCTTAATATTATCAGTGTAAAAAATAGCTGTGCTGCTTAATGTTATTATATTATTATATTTTTGTTGAAGGATTTCTGTCAGGATTCTGTGATGAACAGAAAATTCTAAAGAATGGCATTTATTTAAAATTAAATTATGTAAGATTATAAATGCCTTTACTGTCACTTTTGGTCATTTAAATGGATGCTTGCGGTTTCTTCCTTAAATAATAAATATATAAAATCTTATACTAACCTTATACTAATCCAAACTTTACAATGCAGCTGTACATGACTGAAATTAATTTTTCAAAAGATTAATTTCTGCCGAGATAAAAAATGAGTTAGTGAGGTTAAAAAAAAAATGACAAAGTGCACCACACTTTTCCAACGATCTACAGGACACATCTGTCCCACCTCCTTCTCCAACTAAAGGTCTGTCCTTCACGTGTCAGTGGACACCCACAACCACCATGGAAGAGCAGCAACAGACAGAAACATTATTATCTGTTTCATCCTTAAAGAGATTTTTCCACTGATGTCTGGCCGTCACGACATATTCGAACACACAGCACCTTCATTGAAGTGGCGTGGTGGTATCTTGAATAAAAAAAAGGTGCAGATCAAAGTAAAAAGATACAGAGTTACAGTTTTTTTTTTAGACTCTGTCATGCTGTGGGAGAAGGTAAATTGCCCGGCATAGAGGCGGATTAGTTAAAATCACTGGGATTAAGAATGTTCTGGCATTTCCATTGTGTTAGAGTTCTGGCAGGGTTTGGGGCCATTCATCCAAAAATAACATATGGCTTTAAAAGGGGGGAGAAAATTACCCAGCTGAACGGCAAAACGACAGCGGCACACTGACAGCTTGTTTAGAGATGACCAATAACAGCAGACACTTTACATAATGATGTTTTTGTTGTCATTTCTGATTTCAGTTGCTGTTTAAAACTGACATCACACAATCAAAAGGTTAAAATTCACATCTCAATCTGTAAATGCATGCAGTCACTGGCTGTATGACACGCTACAGCCAAGGTTAGGTTACACTCATTTCAGCCTGTGCGCTGTAATTGCATGGTTGTGTTTCCCATCAACCAAACCATTTCCAAACTCAACTCTCATTAAATACAGTGGGAGGAAATGTTTGCCTGAATGTAATGTTTATGGGCTATATACGGAGAGATGGCCTCATCCACACAATAACAAGGCTGAAACTGGATCTCTGATTCCAGGGAAGTTTAGAAGGAAACTTGGGTTTTAAACAGGCAGCATTTATTTTAGAGATAATGCTTTATGACCCGGTTTGTCATCTGAAATGAACGATAAGAAATTCAGAAATCTTTCCTAAAAGGTTGTTTACAGTTTGAAACTGAGTGGAAATACTGTAGCTGCATAAAGTCCTAATTTCCCAGACCACAGTGGAGCTCGGAAATGTGTTTGCTTATTTTCATTGCTGTAAAAACCGATCTAATGGGGCCTTAAAAATGCTCTGGTTGGACTAACAGTTGCTGATGTGCACTTATGTGAATACATCAAATCACAATCCTCTAGATGTGATTGCCTATAAGAACTGGCTTTTACGCATTTGTGGTGTGGGTACACAGTGTGTCATTAAAGGAATAGTTCACCCAAAAAATATAATTCTGTCATCATTTGCTCACCCTCGATTAGCTCCAAACCTGTATGCATTTCTTTTTTCTGCCAAACACAAAGGAAGATATTTCGAAAAAAGTTTGCAGCCAGACTGTTTTGGGTCACGATTGACTCCCATAGTATTTTTTTTCCTGCTATGGAAATTAATGGTGACCCAAAACTCTGTTTACAAACTTTCTTCAATATATCTTCCTTTGTGTTGAGCAGAGCAAACACATTTTTGGGGGAAGTATTCCTTTAAATGTTAATACGGTTTAATAGAACTGTTGAATATGGGCTATTTTAAAATGCTATTTATTATTGTGATTGAAAAGCAGAATTTTAGCAGCCATTATTTTATAATATTTTTGTATAATTATTAGGAAACATTTCTTATTATAATCTATGTTAAAAAAAAGTTGTACCACTTGATATGTTTGTGGAATTTTCTTCAGGATTCTCTGAATTATTTTCAAATAGAATTCTATACTGCCTTGCTCCATAACAGTTTGATTTCCTTCAAAACTATTTTTAACTGACTAAACCTTGTGAGCAGCAGTATATTTACATGCAGGATTCATCTGTTTTCAGTTACTAATGTGGCAAAAGTGTGGCATTATGTAATCTTTTAAGTGAAACTTAGAAAACTGTGTCATTTGCACTCTACATCGTCTCTTGATTTCATTGGTGTAATATACATACCAACTTGTAAATCTGTAAACTGCAAATGCTGAAAAACAAATAGCACAAAATCAATGTATTCCTATATTATCTTTGTCAGAAGGTACATTAATCTCCCATTAGACATGTCTTCATTGGTCTGATTTCCCATGAGATGAAACCATGCTTGGCCTGATGCAGCACTATTTCAAATGCAATCAGAGCACAAGCAGAGTAGAGAATACAATATTACCCCATTTACAGACTCCAAGTGCTTGTGTAAGAAACCGCAAACTGCCCAAGTTTTCTCCCTTGTCGCCACAAAGCATCCTTGCAGTCTTGCAACGGAATGGCAGGGTCAGAATTCCCCATTATCTGGAGTCTATTCCAATTACTTACCCCATTATTGCCGAGAAAGACAAAGCGCACAGGAAATGAGATAAATGTGCTGAAATTACAGCCTATGATTAGGTCTCCGCTCCCACTACCGACTGTGTCTGAATCCATTTGGGATGAAATGGTTCTGTTGGGTGCTTCAAGTATCAATGCTGTTTTATTGTGTCTGCTACACTCAGAAGCTGAGAATAGATGCAGTGAGTGTGTATATGTGTGTATACTCAAGTGTCTGTTCATATACGTGCCGAAGGGGTGCATGGGCCTCCCAAAACGGTTCCAGAGTTGAGCTGAACATCAAAATTTATTTTTCAACCTAACATTAAGGCATGCACACTACCCTGTAATTCAGTGTACTTTGACCTGGTTTTAATTTGAAGGCTGGTGTCTGCAAGTCATATTCTCTCAGCATGGAGCCCAAATTAAAACGGACAAGTGTAATGGACCAGCCTTCTTATGAGTCTCCTTTAAAACAGTAATTAGCTTCATGCTAATCAGAAAGCACGCTAATGGTAGTGAAATACCAGGCTAGACCCAATTACCGATGCAGGCCTATCTGTAGACTTCTCAAAACTCTGTGTGTCGACACAGTGACAAAGCTGAAAAAGAAAGTAGCTGGTTAACTACAGACGTGTAAGATATAGTCATATTTCATCTTCAGGCTAAAATCAGACGTCTGGCCACACTGACTAAAACTCACTAACCCTCTGGAATCTGGGACTGGGACGGATCCATCTCAGGCTCAAGACCGCAAAGATCTGTATCTAAACTAAGACCAACAAACCGAGGTCAATGCTTTCAGTGTTGCCTCTCGTTGAGCTTTTACCTTTGGGACCGTTACATTTTAGGTTAAGCTTCATGTCTTTTTTGGCTTATCAACTAAAATGGCTTTGTATTTGTGCAGTGCAGTGATGGCAAAACGAACAACAACATGCATTAATAAAGTTCTTAGGTAATTTTCCAAATTAAATTTTAAAAAATTCAAAGCACAATAAAACGCACAAAAACCCAGGAGCTCTTTTGGGTTTACAGTCTCCAAGCTGCCAAAACAGCATGAAACGCTTATTGCATGAATAAATGCATTGTTTAATTACACTTGAATCAAGGCAATCGGAAATTATCTGAGTGCGCATAACAGCATTTTAACTCTGTGTACGGTTTTCTTCACTTATTTGGACCTTTCAAGTGAAATCGTCCAAACTCAAATTGCCCTTACTGCTTTTCTTGGACAGCAGAGAAGGAGTCAAGTAATTTAGTTTGATTACCGGTAACAGGCTAAGGAAGCAGATTTCAGTCATAGGAGGACAAGAGGACTATGTGTCACTACTAAGTTTTTAATTTGTGCCAACTCAAACCATCACACTGCCTACGTACTGGGGACATGCCAGAGTGACCCAGAACTCTCTGTCATCACCCTTCTCAAAGATTGTTATCCACCTGTAATGCTGGACCACAAAAGGTGCCATTCTGTTTACTTTGGCATGGAAACAGCTTACAAAGACCCTTTCTGCATGTTCCTGCTGGCCAATTTGTTCTTTCTGGTCCTCAAAACCGATTGGCTTAGAGGTCTTTACTTACTATGAGATACTCACCCAGTACGGCCATTGGAAGTGTTTCACCATTTGTAACACTCTGCTTGAAGCATTTCTCACAGTGTCATGGTGGATACCCACATTTAATTTGAAAAATACTGCTAATATTGTGTCACTGAATCTAAGTTTTTAAAGGTGAAAGTGTAGTTCTTAACATTTCAAACATGCTGTTTATTCTGTTTGAAAATTTGCTTCAACGTTGTCAGAGATGTAAGCTTCAGGTTTTCAATGGACATTCAATGCTCATAAAACCTCCTCACCTCAGCCAGGGGTGTGTTTTCCGAAAGCAACTACTTTCACAAGTTTCAAAGAAAGATGTGTTTTCATGGGATTTTAGCTGGATTGTTACGTCAATAGAATTATATTAAAAGTTGTAAACAGGACATTATTGTTATGTTCAACAACACTTTGTAAGACGCAACCAATTTCCATGTTATCATGGAAATCCCTTGAAAGTAGTTGAAAGTATGACAGTAACAGTATGACAAAGATATCGCTTTTTTACATTTAAACTGATGTTTAATTCTATATATGAGATTGGGCTTAATAAGTGCTGTATCAGATGTAGGTAACCACATCTCTCTTTCATATTACTCTACTATATATAATACAATAAGTTTTCAATGAAGCAACACAATGTTTCTTAATTACTAGTTTTAAGTTACTTTTTGATTTAGCAACAGAGCTTGGGATCAGTTGTTTTATGGCCTTACTTGTGCCACTGAACTGTTAAGCACAATATCACACTCATGGCCATGCAATATTACTCTATATCAGCATGGCAGCCTAGTGCTTATGGCTAAATAACAGCCTGCTAAAGTAGAGCAATTTCATACAGCATATGAGTACATACAGTTAAGAGAAGTCTCAAACTGTTATCTGTGTATATATGTGAACACAATGTGTTGTAAGATAATAAAGGCAATTTTCGCATGTATCTTGGCGCCACGCTAGTCAAAGCCGCAGGGTACTATCAGAAAGCATTAGGATAACACACCTGCCAGTGCAGTGTTTGGCACAGCTATAAACAGCTAGAACATTTGCACAGATAGTGAATTTTGGGGCTCATTTGTCTTGAAGGCTGAAGAACAGTTCTGCTGAATCAAGCTCATCCCCCATGATAAAAGCTACATTCCTTTTTATCATTTATTTTAAACATTATAGTCATGCTTTGCTTCCAGTCAGTCACACTTATTTTTTGTCTTGCTTCTCTTGTTTTTTTGTTCTTTCCAAATATCTCAGAACCCACTCTTTATGAACTCATCTTACAAATATGTACTCGGTATGTTTAATGATTTTCTTTTTCAAGACTTTTGCCTTCGGAAACAAATATGGCGAAGACAGTCTTAAAATCAAATCAAAATAATGAAGTCAAATAATAGCCTACAATTAAATTAAATATAATCTATTCAAACTTGATGGGATGATATGATTAAAAAAAACATGTGGCTTTATGCAGGCTAAGTCTATCTGATATTGGAACATGAGATGGGACTCAAAACTTTGTGTGGTCTAATTGGCAGGACAGAGGAGAGATAGTCTGGAATTGCTGTTTTTACAAACTGTGAGGCATGTGTGATTTATCTTGTCAAACTTTTACTAACTAAAAAGATACCGGTCCAGGAGAAACCTCCAGGGTGACATTTAATTGCTTAGGAAGTTTTCTTTACTTTGCATCATGGGAGTGGGGGGTTTGGCCTGAAGCCTTGGCACTAAAGCAGAGAAATCAAACAGTAAGTGTAACATGAAGGCCATGTTTTTCACTGTTTGACTTGGCAGGGCAAGAGGAAGTAAACACCTACACTCATTAAGGGAGCAGTAAGCATGATGGACTGATGGACCAATGGAGATTAATGGAATGTGCCTGGTGAAAAAAAAACAGGACTAATAGGACCTTAAATTGAATAAAACATACAGGTTTATGGTTTCATGCATAATAAGCAATAATCCATGGTGCATGAATGTGTGCACAACATGTACTCTGTAAAAAAAGAATAAATTACTAGATTCAATAAATCAAAGGTTTATGTTTAAAACAAATTAGATTTTCCAACACAAACAAAATAATGCCTCTGTCATACCCATGTCTTTCCATAAATGTGTGTCCCCATAAACCACCCAAACCAGCATGCACACACACACACGCGCACACACACACACACAGTACCGTTCAAAAGTTTGGGTTTCAGATTTTTTTGATCGTCTTGTATGCTCCTCATTGCTTTATGTATTTTATAGATAAAAATGCAATAAAAACAGCAATATTGTTAAATATTACTACAATTTCAATTGACATGTTTTCTACTTTAGCATATAATTTATTTTTGTGATGGCAAAGCTGAATTTTCAGTAGCCATTTACCTCAAATAGTAATAGTAATGAAATAGAATTAATTTTTAAAAAATATATATTTATTTAAAAAATATTTTTTCTTAAAAGAAATCTGAATGGTATTGTATTTAACACACAATTATGTTTTAATACATTATGGAAATTTTGGGAAGTGATTTAACTTTATTAGAATAAGGAAAGTATTTTGTGGAGCATATAAAAAGGACAGCTATAGCTAAAATTATACAGTGCGCATAAAAATATCACAGAAGAAATGAACTGCAAATAATTACGTGTCACCATCATGCCACTGTTGGTGCGCTTATGTGGCATGTGTATATAAGTGTGTGTTATAAATGAACAGCACCAATTATATCAATGAAAATCTACTGTGCGGACATGAAAGCCTTGCCTTTCCTATTTCCCAGAATAAACTTCATTCATTCATAAAAGCGGGAGACTGGCTATGAACGGAAACTTAAACACAAAACCATATGCCTAGCACTCAAACTCACACACACACACACTGCAAGAAACTGCAGTGCTCTGAGAGCAAGAGAGCACCACACAGGCTATAATTCCCAGCATTCCAGAGTGAGCGTCCAAGCCACGCTGACGTCTGTGCGTCTGGGAGGAACGCCGCTATTTACCACCACAAACTTCCTCTGCCTGCACATCATTCAGAGAGGAAGAAGCGGAGCGAAAAAAAGGGAAGATGGCATGACTACTCTCTATTTAGGCAGCATGCTAAGTCAGCCTGGAAATGCCCCCTGTCTCCACCCTAATTCTGGTGCCAACGCGCCTCGCCACAGCGGCTAATGGCTGTTCTCCTGCGTGAGTGTGTGTGAAAATTCCTCAGGGGTTCAGGGGTTATTGGACTGCGGGAGAGAGCTGTAATTATTGCAGTAGCAATGAGATCATGGCCCCCTGTCTCTTAATCTAATGAGGACATCAGTGTCAGCAGTAATCAGCACACTAAAGACAGACAGCAACAGCCACGGGGAAAGACGGAACCGCTGAGAAATTCAATTGCGTAGACGTAAACAGAAAAGGAAATCAAGATCAAGTCAACTGATAGAAAAAAGCCAGATTAAAAACAAGGGACAACTATTTCTTAAAAGGACAGTTGACAGAAAAAAAATTACAGTTCTGGCCACATTTCACTCAACCTCATGTCGTTCCAAGCCTGTGTGACTTTATTTCTTTTGAAGAACACAAATGGAGAATTTATGGAAGAACTGTTTTTGACTATCAGTCGACTTTCGTTGACTGTTAATTATAAAGATTGTTTTTAAAATATCACCTTGTTTACAGAAGAAAGCAAGTTATACAGGTTTGGAATAACATGAATTTGTATTTCTGGGTCAAGTATCTTATTTTAATTTTCCTCTTATATAATTGTTTTCCGTCCTTACTAATTGTATCCAAAACAGAAAAAATGGCAACGATATATGGTTATATTGATCAAAGTTTGACTGACTCACTAGTTTACACACACACACACACAGTCTTTCTTTGTGCCCACAGAATTCCACGGGAAACTCAGAATTCTGCAGAACTGGAACACCTGTCCTAGGCCACATCCCCCCACTCACGACACATTCTTAAAGTAATTATTTTGGTTTATGAAGTATGCTTTAGGCTACTATGTGTCTAGTACTAGTAGTTCTGTTTATATCATAAATATTATTATATTTAAATCCAAACATTGTGGAAAAAGTCAGCAAATTCCGTCTGGATCTAGTCTAGTAGACTAGATTGATTTTTGTTTTTTTACCTGATGGCAATAAAATAATCACATCAATAATAAATCAATGCATTAATAAAAATCTGTATTTTATTTTTAAAATAAAGAAAGCAAGTAATACTTTCATTCAGCAAAGATGTATTAAACTAAATGGCCAGTTAAAACATTTACAAAAAAAAAAAAAATGCTGTTCTGAAAATATAATTTAATGTAATTATATTAAAAATTTTAAATGTAATAATATCTGAGAGCATTTATTTTTAATCAAATGCAGCTTTGATAAACATTATTAGAGATATCTTTCTGAAACATTACATAAATATCTGATCACAAACTTTTGAAGTTTTTGTATCGAGACACATTAACATACATAATGTGTTAAATATCCAGAGAACATAATAACTTGCTGTTGTATCTATGTAAGAGAGGGAAATTAAAGAAAAGTTAATAGACAGGAATCAAAATGAATAGATGTACGGATGTGAGTGTGTCGTGTGTTATGTGTCTGTGTCCCGACCTCATGTGGGTGGAATAAAACGATCAAAATGGCTCGAGAAAGCAGACAGTGAGGCCTTCAAACAATAAATGTGGTCATAATTCACTGACTCACAGCCTCACAAACATCCGTATACACAGAACAGATATTGACAACAAACATGAGCTTCGCCTTTCCTTTGCTGCTCTCAATCAAATGTTGTCTTTGTCTCGTTAATCATAAAACTGTACAGAGAGAATTAAGATGTTTCAATTCCCTTCGAAACTCTTTTGGTTTTTATGAGCTAATTCTCATATTTGCAGTGATCTCGTAAAGCGTGCTTGAGGAAAGAAAATGACATTTAATGGAAGCAACATTCTGTTATGAACACACACACACACACACAGCCAAATGAATAATGCCCAGAGTTCTTGTCCGCTGATCTGTTTCATGTCATTCCTTTTACATTCAAACTCCAAAAAGCTTGTAAAATACTTCCTGTACTAAATACAACGAAGGTCAGCCAACAAAGTCCTGTTTTATTAAATTAAGCTAACACAAGAACACCTCGCTACCTCTACCACAAACCTTTTCACCAGCAATTCATTCGTCATCTGTTCAGATTTAATGCATAAGTTCTCCAAAGCAACGTGTGCACCAAAGAACACCAAAGCAGCAAAGACTTTCCTCAGTTTGACGTTGACATGTTGCTAAGCTAGCAGCACAGCACTCTACAAGCATAAAATATATAGCACACAACTACTGACTATTTTCCATTATATAAAACTATTATTATTGATATTTTTCATGATTTTTCTTGACCCATCCAAGGAAACATGTGATACTAGTTGCCCACCTATTGGATCGGACTTCGATTGGGAATTACATCTATCTACTATAGTATGATACCTATGTAGGGAGCACTCTGAATTTTGGAACAGAGCAGTGATGTTATAATATAACTACCATTTGCCAACAACTATAAATGAGAACTTAGTGAATTATACAGTATTAGAAATAAAGTAAAATTTGCAGATGAGGAGGAAGGGAATGGCAAGACGTGGAAAGTGGATCTCAATACTCACTTGTTCCATTACCAGCAGAGTTTACATGACATTTCAAAATGCTGCTTTCTCTAAACAACCTGGAATAAGCCGAGCGGATGTAAACATAATGGTCATTATTTCAACTGGGTACTTTTAAAAGTCACCAAAAACATGTCTGCTCTGATTTTTTTTTTTTTTTTTGGAACACACACACGACACAAACATTCCAGAGCTGCTTTCATTTTAGTCCATCATGATAGCAGAACTCCTGCATGTCTGAGTATTCTGCCCGTTTTACTGTTTGCCACGTGTATCTAATCTACGGCTCCATTCTGTCTTATCTATTTGCTTCACATAGAAACATGCACGCGCACATGCTGCACGCCATCAAATACTCAACAACCAATCCTACAGCACCCTGCATTTATGTCAGGAGATGAAATTTACATTCAATTTTTCCTTGAAAAAAAAAATTACCTTTTTTTGTTGCCCCGTAAATCTTAAAAAAAAAAAAAATGTTTCACTCCATTTATTAATGTTGTCCAAAGCATACAGAATATACATGCATCTAATGAAAAAAAATTTGCCCCTTTTTTTCCTAAATGTCATCATCTTGACCGGAAAAAAAGTTATTTACACATCTTAAAATCTTGTGTTTGGTAACATTATGTGATACTTATTCCCAGTAAAATCTACACATGAATGTCACCTGAAAGAATACATTCTTTTAACCTTTATATAACAACAAAAAAGAAACAAATTAATTGGTTTAGGCATGGTAAGAGGTTTTTAAAGTTGTTGAAAGTGTCTTATGCTCACCAAGATTGCATTTAAGTGATTAAAAACAGTAATATTGTTAAATATTTTTGTTGTCAAAAATAACAGTTTTCTAAGTGTAATTCATGTGGCAAAGTTGACTTCTCAACAGCCATTACTCCAGTCTTCAGTAACAAATCCTTCAGAAACAGTTTTATTTGCTGATTTGGTGCTTTCTTCTTCTTCTTCTTCTTCTTCTTATTATTATTATTATTATGATGTTGAAAACACCTGTGCTGCTTAATATTTTTGTGGAAACTGTGATACTATTTTTTTTTTTTTAATAAAGAGCAATTTCAAAAGAACAGCATTTATTTGAAAAATGAATATTTGTTTACATAAATGTCTCAATGATAAATTCAATGCATGTTTGCTGAAAAAAAAACACTTAGTGACAGCAAATTATAAACAACAGAGCAATTCTTTTTCGCAGTGTATGACATTTAGTCTTATGTGCGTGTGTATGTTGACCTCAGAACAATGATGCTCGACAGTCCACTACAGCCGACTGAAGCAGAAGCAGCTTTGAAGAGAGGGCTGATGAAGCAGATAAGGCATGAGGAAGCTCTCTGGCTACTGGGCGACCAGACCAGCCCTGACATGCAGTGCGTAAGTATGTGTGTGTGTGTGTGTGTGTGTGTGTGTATGTATATTGTGTGGTTACTGACTAGATTAGAAGCAGCAGTTGCAGGAGATTCTTGTTTCCCCCAGAGCGTTTGGAGACACAAGACTTAGGCGACAGGAACCTCAGACCAACAGAGACCTTCTGTTACACACTCACTAAACCACTCTCTGCCATCCGATCTCCTGATAACACACAGACTCCCACACACATACACTCATGCTCTCACATGCACGTCAATGCCCAGAAAAGCCTTCATACAACTCATTCATTTCAGGTCTAATAAATGAGTATATTTAGATCTGATAACACTTCATAATAACTTTTATTAGCAATACTGACAAATATTACTAGCTGCTTTTTACTTTAATTCACTGCTTATTACTAGTTAGTAGGGTAGTTGTTAGCTTTAAGTTTAGGTATTGGGTAGGATGTGCTTTATAATTAATAATAAACAGCCAGTATATTAATAATAGGCATGCTATAAGCAAGTTAATAGAACTGGTCCCGGTGCTAAAGTGTTACCTAACTCATCATAATTTCCAAAAGCATATTGAATCATATCCCACAACTGCACACAAACAAACATTTTTTTCTTATTACCTAAAACTACAAAAACTCAAACTTAATTTCTAAGAGTCGTCAGAATCTACTGATTTTCACTCAAAAATTGCGGTAACACTTTAGAATAGGTAACACTTGTTAACTATTAACTACAAATGTTCCATCAATAAATCAATAAATTAATTTAACTTAATTTGCTGCTTATTAATAGTTAGTAGGGCATTGGGATTACATTAAAAAATATTGTTTTTTTAGTTGTTTGCTCAGTTTACTTAAATTTAATAAGCTAAAACAACACAAATCTTTAGTTTTTTACTCAGTTGTCATTTGCACTCAATTTTATTATGCTAGATGAAATTACATTTGTAAAATATTAAGTTAACTTAACTTGTGCTGGGCTTGCACAGATCATTTACTTTGAAACTGAGCTTTGGATTTCTAGTTCCCAGCATGCTTTGCATATGGATAGATCAGGAGAATAAATGTTGAAATTAAATGCAGTTTTATGTGTCTTTGGTAAAGGGAAAGACATTTTAAAGTTTGTTGTTCAGTTATATTTGACATCTAAAAGAGTTGATTTTTGAGGTTCCCATCATGGTGAAGTGTAGAACTTGTTGTTAAGCAATGGCTACATGAGCTATGTGTTAATGTGCTAATGCCAGTGATGAGGCCATTTTTACTTGATCACTATATGTGTGCTGCAGATGTACAGAATATGTTTAGCATGTGATCAAGTGTTATGTTATGTTCCCATAAGATTAAAAAAAAAAAAACAGTTAATGCCAAATTAAATTGTTTTTATCTCATTAAATTAGCATGAATTTTAGTCATCAGTACAACTGTGACGCTTGAGACTCGGAGTCGGACAGATTAAGATCCATCTGCAGTTTATTATAAAACAGGGTCGTACAGGCAATGGTCAATAGCAACAACAGGATCAACA
>JAUMHP010000062.1:8886564-8902992 GCA_032361065.1 Enteromius trimaculatus | reverse complement strand
GTCCGGGCGGAACTCAGTACTCCGGTGACAGTTCCCGCTGATGACGGTCGGAGGGAGCCACAGAGGCCGTTGTTACAACAACGTAACTTACTTAAAGTTCAAGTAAATCAATTCAAATGAATGGAAATAGGTTTCATAATTTTATTAAGTTAGACCAACAAGCTATTTTTTGAGTTTAGGGATGTAGAATAAGGCATTAAGATGTGATAAAATAGCAGTAATAAATGGATATAATTGTAGTAATATGCATGCTAGTAAGCCACTAATAGGTGTAACCTTATAATAAAGTGTTACCGAAATTCCTAGTAATTTTTACAATTCAAATTTTGACATACAAGAAATTTTGAAATAGCATTTTCTTTCTTTAGAACACATTTGAAATATTCTTTGTTTCATTTTTTTTTATTAATTTTTGAAAGTGAAAAATTTGGATGAAAATCGTCCTAAAATCTCATGAAAATGTATAGAAAATAGAAATGAGAGTTCATTATTTAATATGGATGGCGAAAAATCTTTTTTTTTTTGCTTTGCATGTACATTTCTACTCATCTGCTGTGCTACATATGCAGTGTGTTGATGTGTACACTAAAAAAAACTTTTTAAATGTTTTTTTTTAACAGTTAACTTTTGTATATTGTATTATAAGTATGAGGGATGTGGTACATGTGCATGTTTGCTGCTGTTGTGGGGGGCTGGACCATGTACATGTGTGATAGTCGGGGCTTTTGGGGGCACTATACATGTCTGGATATCGTTTGGATTGAAGTCTAAATATTTACATGACCTCGGTTCATTAGTCGAATGGAAGCTTTTCCTTAAACCACACAAAATGTCCATCCATTAGTACGGAAAAGCACTTAAAGCTAAGTGCTCTTTTTTGCGCGCACACACATTCTTTGTCTATCTTTTTGTAAAAGCCCATTTTGCGGGGCCACCCTTCACACAGCTGTCAACTGTCTTTAAATTGAGTTCAGTGTACAATTTATGTACATATAACTCAAGGTTCATACGCTCTTCAGTATCACATTTATCACCCTAACACATTAGTTAAAATGAAAGATAAGCTTACAAAACAACGCGTAATCACATTAACCACAAGCCATTGTTTTTCCATATTCTGGTGAATTTGAACATTTAAATTTAAGCATATTTACCATGGCAGAAGGCAGTTGGCAAACTAATCTGATTGGTCGGTTGTAAAAGAGAAATATGTGCACTGGGGAAGTACAGTAGGTTGCTGGAAAAGCCATTGGAGTGAGTGTATGAAACACATTAGAGACAGAGAGAGAGGGAGGAAAAGTGAGCAGGGGGGAGCTACAATAAGAATTAATTTATAGACTCTGATTATTGAAAAGGAGCCAGGATTTTTCTGGAGAGGAGTCAGTCTGGCTTAGTGGATGTGTTTGTGTGTTGAGTTCTTCGCCATACAGCATTGAATGAAATCAAGACATGCTAGCTTGCCTTCTATAGTGCTGTTCTAACTTTCTCACACCCATAGGTAACTTCTCACACAGAGTGCACTTGTTAGATAAACATGTTATCTGATTCATGACTGATTGCGAACCAACAATTACACTAACATAAGTTGTGTATGCGTCGAACAAAAGATTTGAGTTGACTTTTAAACAACGTCTTGCACAAACAAATCCTGTATCCTCCCTGGCTGAGGATTGAGTCATTGTTTGGAGTAGTTTTTTTTATCTCAGATTGAATCCGTTTACATTTGATTCATACACACATGTAATATTTACCCATGTTGCATGTATAGGTCAAATAGACTTTAAAAAGGATTTGAGTAAACATGTGTAAGACATTCTGTATATCTTTATAGATTTTCCGTAATACGCATTCACAAATGCTATCTTCCTGTAAATCTGCCCCTGAATTAAGTAATTGCACCTGTATTGGCATTTGGATTGAAACTGAAAATGGTGCAAAGTATGAAAGAAAACTCTCTCCCTCTCTCTGCTTATTAAATTATCTTTGACATTAGCATTTGGCTAATCTCTTAGATCTGAAGACATCTCGTCAATGGGTCTCTTTATCTTTAGTACAGTTTCATGGGCCAACACTGATCACTGGTTAATCATATTTTACTGACTGCTCTATCACAGTCTGTCTGTCTTAATCTAATATTCCTGGAGCCAGCACTCAACAAAGGCCTGTCAATAGTCCCTCTTCTTTCTCTTCTGCTTTACAGCCATTACAGAAAAAATCAGGCTTAAATTCGCTGTCCAAAGTACTTTTAGAAACGAGGCAGGAGTCACACATGAATTACAAACGCTGCTCGATGTAACTCATTTAATCCATTTAAAAATAGGTTTTAGCAACTAGGCTCCTGTCGCTTTTGGTGTGGGTTTTCTATAACTTCTTTGTGCATGTTGAAAAGACTTATTATATTTTATATTAATATGAATATTCATTTTGAAATATTATCTGTATTGTGTTATGTAGGAAATATTATTTTATAATATAATAAAACAATATAGTCTATATTTTTGGTTTGCATAATCTTCCTAGTTTTTCACTTCCTAGTATATTTCACAAATAACTACAAATAAATGGCAAGTAATACACTGATTAATTTTAAACATAATATTAAGAAATATGCATAGTTCAATAAAGAAATCCTTCAAATAAAGTGTAATTATAATGTAATATCATGACATAAGTGACATCTCAATTCATATATGAATGGAATTGATGTATACATGTATTTCAAATAGATTATGGCATGTTTTTTTTAAAGTATACAGCATGATGAATGAATTTAAAGGGATAGTTCACTTTGAAACTAAAGTTTATCAGCTTACCTCAAGGTGTAGGTGTCTTTTCTTCTACATTAGATCCAATTTTGAGATTTTTAAGTCAAACCACTGTAGTCTGTCAGTAATGGTCGGTATAGGGAACTTTCTCTATGAGAGGGGAATTAAAAACATGCACAGAGAAATCCAAATTAAACCATACCCGTTTCTGTGAGAAAACGAACAGTATTTATATCGTTTTTTACCTCTTGTACATCTTCATGCACAAACGATTTGAGGGCGCGCATGCATCCGGTGCGTGACGTGTGTGCGCGCTCTGGCATAGTCTAATCAAAAGTACCGTCTTCCATTGCGATGTCCTGAACGTCTAAATCTGTTTAGTTATTCACAATGAAAGGTAACACTTCCGAAATATCTGTGTAAACAATGAGACATATAGGCGCGAGAGATTACGTCCGGCGCTTTTCGGCGCTTGCGCAGACTATGCCAGAGCGTGCTCACACGTCACGCACCAGATGCGTGGGCGCCCTCATATATTGACATGGTGATGTCATTTATGTAGCATACATAACAATTACATACATTTTATACATTGTGTATGTGAGTATGGAGTGTAAACCGTATGTTTCTATACAATTACATTTACATTATTTACATTTCCACCCCTTTCCTCATTTTTAAAATGTATGTCCCTGTGTGTGGGCAGGGACATGTCATATAAAGCAGGACAATTGCTAACGGCAAGAATTCATTTCTCCACCACCATGCTGGAGCTGAAAGGAGAATGATCACATGAGCTCTATCGTCTTCTTTCTATTTGCTGTCGCTCCCGAAAGTCACTCTTCATTTGCAAAAAGTTGAGAGATTCTGAACTTTGTTGCATCGCTGGACACTCCCACATCCGGTCGCCAATGGTCACTACGTCGCTAAAGGCCGCTGTCGCTCTTGACGCTGGAAATCTCCAGCTCTCCATTAAAATTAATGTGAACGGGGCTTGAATGGGGCTTGTATCGTTATGATGGGGTATGGTTTAATTTGGATTTCTCAGTGCATGTTTTATTTTCAGGGGTGGACTTAGCCATTAGGTAAAGGTAGGTGACTGCCTTCGGCCCCCGAAAGCCAAGGGGCCCCCAAAATGCTTTTTATACACGAGATGCACATTATGCGCGCGCACACGAACGGTTGCTATTTACTGTGTTTATTACCACGACAGCCGTCTGCGTGACAGAGTTTAATGTGCTTCTTGTGTATCCTGCTTGTAGCAAACAACGATAATATACATCTGATGCTGACCACTGCAGCACAGCGCGAACTCTGCATCTGCTTAGTTCAGCGAACGACTGAAATGAGCCATAAATATACGGCTCAGACTAAATCCAGAAGAAATGTGACAACGTCGCCAAGAAAAAAAAACCTACCTGGAAAGCTACATGAAAAACTATGGGCAATTGTCCCTCAGAACAGAAGCTGTTTTACCGAAAGCTGTTCCAAATATGTATTTGATTTAGTCAAATACATATAAAAACTTCAAACAGTACTGTAGCTTTCCAGGTAGATTTTTTGAAGCATCTTGGAGCCGTTGCCACAGGATTTAGTCTGTCATAGTTTGTTCTGTTTCTTCATGTCATTTCAGACAGACTGGATGATGATCAGATCAGATCTCTGTGTGGAGCACTGGTTGTTGTCAGACTCCTTGTGCAGTCACACTTAACTACAATTAACACTGCATTGTTAACTATAAACTAGAACTTTTCCCTCAATAAATCTTTTATTTGCTGCTTATTATTAGTTAATGCAGTTGTTGTTAAGTTTAGGTATTGGCTACGATTAGGTATGTAGAATACAGTTATGTAGAATAAGGCATTAATACAGTATGTGCTTAATAGCACTATGAAATGGATTATATTCTAGTAGGCCTATGCATGCTAATAAGCAACTAATAGGTGTAACTGTAACATAAAGTGTAACCTAAGTATTAAATGATATTAATTATGAAATGTAGTGCAGTAAATTACAATATTATACTTTAGAATGTTGTGACGTAAACACTCTAATCACATACTGTCACTTGAACAGTAATTTTAGTAAAAAATACTTCACTACTAAACGCCTCTGAATTCTAATTCAGATTTTTTGGTGATATGATCCCTTTATCTAAGTCCCTCTACCCAAACCTTTAAAATACTCATTTTGAAACTGATGTTAGATGCAATTAAGGAAAGAGCCCCAGAAGAATGTTTTATTGTTTAGCTTGAAGACACACACCCTTGTTTGTCTTCCTGCAATCACACAGGAGGAATTTACAAGAGTTATCAATCGATTACAGGCAGGGGAGAAGAGATACACTGAGCCATATAATAGAGATAAAAACGCACACACAAAACATAATCCAGAGTTGTATATATAGTCTGTATAATGTCTGGTGGGATATAACTGAAATAGTGAAAGCCGAACCACTGTCAGAGTGATGAAACAAATCCAATGTAAAAGTTACTTCAAGCTCTGTGATCACTGAAAACAACTACAACAAAAGAGGCTTTACTAAGCCAATTTAATACACCCTCTCATGCATTTTTCGCCTGCCATCATCACCTTTTCAAGCCAGCTTAGTCTCCCTCCAGATCAAATAGGTTGGTTGGTCAATAGCAAACACTTCCATCCAATGGCAGAGAGTTCAACTGAAGGGAAAGTGGTCTGTTTTCATGCTGGACAAAAGAAATGATCACTGGGTTTTTACACAGTAATGAAGTGTCACTCATCACATGCTTCATTACTTTAAAGGAGCGGCACAATAGAGTATGTGATATGGATCCCACAAATGTGAGGCCGACTGCTGCAAGTCTGTTTTTTTAGTGAAATAATCTATTATAATGTTGAGGGGTAATTATAATATAACTTTTCCTCATAATTTCAGCAAGTCATCTCACTTTACTCAAAGGATGGATTAGAATGGAGAGAGTCAGTTGACGTGGGAACTAGAGCTTGAAAAAGTTTGTCCGCTGTAAATAAGTAAAGTGATACTTTCACAAATATGGAGGTATACTGTATGGGGTTGCAAAAATGGCAAATATAATGATTCTGTATTTCTTAGCAAGGCACGTTCAATAAACCATGAAAAAACAGAAACTGAAGAACAAGCAGAGAGACAAAATGTGTTGTGAGGTGAGGTAGGAGGGGGGTCATAGGAAAATGAGGGACAGAGAGGCGAAGAGGGAGAGACAGTCTATTGATTTGGTCCACAGTGAGAGATAAGGTATCTCCACACATGACTTTATCTGACTGGTAACATATCAGCAAGTGACCGTATCGACACGGCAACATCAGTCAATGCCATATGCTGTTCTATTCATCATCCACACTGAATAATGACAGGCACACATGGCTCTGTATTTGTATATATTTGTATAGCATACAATATATGTACCTTAATGATAACGAAAAAAGTTTTTATATAATTGATTGTTTTTTCCTTTTTAGATATTCTGATTATTTTAATTGATCTTTATAGCACTAAACATTGATGAAAAAAACATGAAATGGCAGAAAAAATTTCATTCTCCTACAAAAGTTTTTATTTTGAAGAAACTTTAGCTTTTTCTCACAAAACATATGTGATCTTTTACAGAAGTATTCCGTTCCTCACCAAACTTTCTCAAAAAACTACTATTGTTCTCTGGTAAAAATGTCACATTCATTTACAAAACTGAAATACATTATTTTTTTTTTTACATATTTTTAACACAAAAGTTTTATGATTGAATGCAAAGTTTCAACACAACAGCTACTCTTTTTGTTTCTGTTGTTGTTGATTTTAGAGGCTTCTTCTTTTTTTTTTTTTTTTTTTTTTTTTACATTTATTTAAAATCTCTTTAATATCCATTTTATTATGCACACACACACATTATTAAATAATTAAAAAATAATAAAATAACCAGTGTGAAAAGAAAACACATTCTTTGAAATGGATATTTAGATCATATTTACTGGAAAACAAAACAAAAATAATGATTGAGGAAATTATTGAAAATTCTAAAGAGTAGGTGGCATCACTGTTGTCATTCAAATAACGGACTTATAGATTTATACCCTGAAATCCAACATTATAGGAAGCCAAACAGATGGAGACAGTAACTCACTGTGAATCAAGAAACAGTGATATTGAGATTCCTGATCCTCTAAACAGAGTCAGGTTTATGGGTATAGATTTCGGTGTTGCTTCCTCTCTAGACCTCCTGCCCAAATCAATTATACACACATACAGGTTCCCAACTCGATGGAGGTATAGGGAGTTTTATCCATGAGTCAATGTCTGTGTCTCCATCTCCACAGCAGCCCCAGATTTATTAGACCGAGGCAGGTGTGTGTGCCTGTGTTTGTGGAGGTTTATATGACAACACTTTCCCATGTTCACATCCTACAGTAATTATTGATAAGACACTGACTCGACTCACCCTGAGTGGATCAATGAGACCAGATGCTCCTGGAGGGGAGGATAGTGTGAACAGCATTATGTGGGTAAAATAGAGAGGAGAGATGGCAGTAGTAAGTATTAGCCACAAGTCATAAACAATAGTCATACTGATTTTAGACTGAAAAAATACTTACCTTTTCTAATCAAATATACATTTTAATAACAATAGAAAGAGAGAGATTGATAAAGGCAATTAGAATAGAGTACAATGCAATGCTCATGATTTTTCTAAAAATCCATAGGGTCCATACACAACTTGTAACTTGCACAAAACGATAAGCTTTACATTTATGTCAAGTTCTGTCATGAAACTAAAAGGCACAGGCTGAACTATTGCAGAAATGTTATTTACTTCAAGGGTTTAAAGCAAAGTGTTGTTTAACATTATAAAGGCCTTTTGAGTTCATTAATTTATTCCACTTTCACATTTTTGTGATAATCAACATTATGCAACAAATACTGTTAATTAAGTCTGATGGAAGAAGTGATTCTTTGCTCTGTTGTGTTACAGTCAAAGCTAAATGTAAAGTTACTGGAGATGTCCACCATATGTCACCAGAGATATAGCATTTTGATTATTAGTTACAAAGTCAAAAAAATAAAGAAATAGCATGTGCTCGATTGTCTAGTAGCTGGAAAGGGGTTTTTAGCTGTAGGGTCTTGCTTTAATAGCTTTTTTTACTGTTCAGTGACAGATTCATTTTTCACTGGGTGAGGCCTTGCTCTCACTGTCTGACAAAAACACAAATTACAGAAGTAACCGACCACTTAATGTCATGGGACAGAAGATGTTGAGGCATGACAGCTTCGATTTAAGTAGTCCTCATCTGACCAGTTCAAAGCGCAGCCGTTCATTATCTATGTCTGGTGCCGACAGCTTCAAAGCGACTCTTCAGACGGTGTAACATGCTCTAATTGCGCAGGTTAAGTTTGGTTACTGGCCGGCCACTGTAGCAGTAGCAAACCACATATCATGAAAATGTCTCTGCGGTTTAGCTTTTCCTCCTCTGTTTTGTAGTTGTGAGATTCATGAAGAAGCTGTGGGCTGGGAGAACAGAATACCCCCTACTCGTTCGTTCAGAGAGACTACTTGGCGTCTGTTATAATGCCGATTTTGTGTGGTAAAGTCCCATTAAATTACTAGACAAGTACATTTTTCTGTTCTGTGTTGACAGCAATAGCCATTATAGACGTTTGTTTCTTCACAACTATGAAACTACTTGCTAGTCAGTGGCACTGAATATTAGACTTTAGTGGTAGCTACTAAATGTGTTTTTGAACGTCATTTAAACACTTTAGACTGATTAAATTAGCCAGTTTTCTGAAAGTTGGACTAACTGACAGGTTATGGTCTTGAATAATGAGAGCATTCTTATTTATTGGTTGAAGTGCCCTTTTAGAGGGTTTTGAGGGTCCTGACCTCTTGGCTGTGAGACTGTCTATGGATGCCTGAGGCTGAGGTGTTCTGGGTTCATTATGACAAAGCCTTTGTGTCAAAATCCCATGTTAATCCAAGCATCCATTTTCCTCTCAAACTTAAATCTGATTGAAGTGTGACAGAAAATAGTTTCGACACTTTTCTGAGCTCCAGGAGTCTGCTTTGGAAAGCTTTTTTGGACGTAATTTCTGTATAGGGCAACTCATTGTCCTCAGTAATATTAAAAGGCCTGATGATTTCTATTAAGTATTAAGAATACAAATTTAGAAATGAAAATTTTACTCAGAAACTCTACCAGATAAATCATTTCAGAGCTGGGAACAAGAATACTATGAATAATAAAAACAACCATGGTGTAAGATTTTAAGACAGTGGTTATATTAATGATTCTGTAGCTGTTTCAATTTTGTCCAATTTTTATTCTTCCCATTGGCCCCCTATAGTGAGACCTGGTCACTTGGATTTTGTAGCAATGGCTACTAAAAACAAACAAACAAAAAGTTACCAAAGAATGACCTATTAAACAGCATTTTTATACACTTATAATTAACATAATTTTTACAAAAATAATGTCCATAATGCGTTATGTAAAAAGGTAGTCGTCAGGCCATTGTCACTGCCAACAAATAATGTGATTATTACATAATGCAAAGTACTTTTTTTATTTACTAGATTTTTTTAGGCACTCTGATAGAGCCCTTGTGACAACCAGCCCCAGAGTAGATTGTCAGAGAGAGAAAGAGAGATAGAGCTCTTGTAATTTCAGCAGAGGGAGCTCTTTCTATCATGTAGGAAAGAGAGTAAGAGAGAGAGAGAGGGTTCATTCTCTCTCTTCGCAATCTGTGTTTCTCCCACAGTCTTCACACAAACTCCTTGGGCTCCGAACAACTTTTGGCCAACCTCTCGCGTAATATGTAAAGCATACATCCTCTTCAGAACACTTCAGAATGACACATTCCGGTGGCCAGATTCATCAAACGTAATGGACCCGCTGTAGGCTGGTGTGGTCGCTTTTTTACCCACCCCCTCTGTCTTTTTTCATTTGCTTCTGTCATTCATAGAGGGCCTTAGGTCAAAGCTAAGTGCTATTCTGCTATTAGCAGAAATTGGAGAGAATCCAGAGTCAAGAAATCTGATCTTACTAGTTTCTGGATTTTGGGAAAACATCATTTGTCTTGTTGTATGAATGGGTAGCAGGAAAGAAAATACAACCACAAGGACCAACATACATTCAGTCAAGACAGAAATGAGGACAGAAGCAAGAAAGTGAAAAAGCATGCAAAAATGGTGGGTCATAAAAAAAAAAAAAATTAAAAATGCTTTTGTTCCCCATTTTTCCCTGCTACATGCTTCTTATTCTTTATTATTACCCACAATGCATCATCGTCCCCCTCTTTGTTCCTCCACTCTGCTTTTGTCCAGCTATCAGACAGAATTAAAAACTACAGGAGCAACAAACTCGAGCTGACATGACCTGATGAGGGCCATGGTGGGGTGATGGGAAGGGGGGCCGTGGTGGTTAGAAGAGAGTGAATCGCTCAAGTCATGTGACACCCTAGCCCAGTCTGCAATCAGCTACAGAATGTAACAAAGAACAAAACCCTTCATTCCCCCTTCCTCTCTTTTCTTCTCCATTGCTATTGTGCTGATATGAGCAACGGCTTTTTGTATGGATGAGACGCAACTGACGCTTTTCTCCCATTGCGCTTTACAGGTTAAGGTCAAAGGGGAGGCATCCTGTCTATTAAACATCCATGATCCTCACCTCCTTCCTAAATGCTCTGTGGCCCACAAGGTGTTAGCGCTGGATAAATGGAGTGGGAAGCAGAAAAAGAATTGTTACGGGGTGACAGGAGGAAAGCTGGCACAGTCAGACTCAGTTAGGGAGTTTAGTGACAAGTAACTAAACAACAAACAGATTTGTAGATTAATATGTCTCGGATTTTGTTCACTATTCCTAACATTACTCTGCCAATATGGTCCACCCCTGCTGGAAAAAACAGCATATACATATGTTTTGATGCTGGGATGCTGGTTTAAGCTGGTCCTTTGCTTTTTTATGCTGGTCACATGCTGATATGGATAAACCAGTAAAACGACCAGCTTAAACCAGAATCAAAACATACCTAACCAGCATATGTACTGAAAGGGTGAATGAAAATGAGTAAATGCATTTCGGACACAGAATAAACTGATGAGCCCTCAGTCAACATGTAGGGTAAGTGAAAATGTGTGATAATGTGTACTGCAAGCTAATATATTAGGCTAATCTGTTTGCTAGTGCATACACTAACTAAAATACATTATTGATCTTTATAACAGTTCAAACTATCATGAGTTTGTAGGAATTGTGCTTAAGCTTTAAAGGGAGGGAAGATATTTGTTTTTCTTTTCATTTGCTATTGCCTTTAGCTTTAGCAAGTTAGCTATTTATGCCATTATGTGCTTTCATATCACAAAGTATGAAAAAACATACTGAATACTCAAACAACTGTTAATATTGTGTCTAAAATGTAAGTCACTTCATTTTAACCTTGTTCATTGAACTGTATTATAAAAGCAACATCACGCTGTTGATCTGAATGCCTGAGCCCTGAGCTGGTTTTAGCTGTTTTTTACTGCAGGGTATGTGCAGAAGGTCTCATTTCTTCTGAGAACATACACATTCTAAAACACGAAATAATGTCAGTTTATCTTTCCAGATAAATGCTATTAAGCACCTGTGTGTGTGTGTGTTGGGGAAGTGTTCAGTTAGGCAGTTCAACAGGCAGACACAGCACAGCTGTAGTTGATTTGAACTGTAGCCCTGACAGCTTTAATGAGATACTTTATGGCTAACACAGATCTCCTGCCCTACTCATGCTATTAAACACACACACACACACACACACATCTACATAAGCACATCAGGGTTAAACCTCAGTGCTATATCAAATAAATTTTAATCACAGTGAAAATTGCAACAGAGAATCCACAATAAAGTAGATCCTATAAATAGTTTGGCTATTTAATGCACCAAACAACATTGGGTAGTGTTTCATTTCCTCACAGTAGTTTAATCAGCAAAACTGATTGGGTTCATTGTGATTATACTTCAGTCATTCATTTCATTCAAATGTATGGTAAAAAGCTCAGCTGACATATATGCTGTGTGCAATTCAAGCTGGTCCATCCCTCAACAACCATCCGTCCATTCCACTCCCGTTATCTCATTCTCTCCCTCCTCTGTCCGTCTGTGCCATTCCCAGGTCAGTCTAGCCCAGACCTCTGTGTCTGTCTGAAGTCTGGGGGCAGAGTCTGATCAGAGCCTTTCAGCAGAGGCCTCTGTGTATATGAAGCTAATCTGAGTGGGTCATCTCTCCCCCGCTCATGGCCTTTCATTCAGAAGACGTAGCTTCTCTCAGGTGCCCCATCTTCATCTTTAGGTTTCATCTATACATATACATATGCACAACATAGCATGGCAAGCTTATTTAGATAGCACATTTCAAACACAGTGGTAATTCAAAGTGCTTCACATAAAAGGAAGGAAAATAGTTATTAAAAATGATAATCACAACAAAAAACAAACAAGGAATTTAAATAATAATAATAGCAGCATATCTCATATTGGCATTTACAAACGTCAGATTGAATCTCAGTAAATGGAAACATTCGATGTAGCTTGTAGATAATGCACCATGAAGGTATTCCTAATGTTAGAATGCACTTTAAAATCCATTATATAATGCTAGTGTAAGTATAAACACATTTATAATGCATTATAATACTTACCTGTTTATGGCAACTCCTTTAAAGAGCATAATGCACTGTAATGTGTGGGATGGTCAACAAATTTTTCCATTGATAGGTAAATTAAGAAAAATGACTGGCCATAAAATTGAATTTGACACTCTTTAGTTATAAAAAGACCTGGTTCAGGCAAAATCACACAACGTGATAAATGTATTTTTATTTTAAACATCACACATGTAGAAAGAAGAGGTTCTTTCTACATCTGTGATGTTTAAAATAAAAATACATTTGAGAAAGTTAATTCAAATATTGTTTTGGGGGGAAGATATAGATAGAGATATAATTGCTTTATGAACAGATTTAGTTTACATGGAGTGAACAATCCCTTTAATGCATTGAAAGTATTTTGTAGGCTTTATGTTAAATGTTATGCCTCTTGTTTTATATTACTCTAAAAAAGACAATGAGTAGAGATACAAATGTATGTCAAATCCATGCTTTTAAGGGATCAGCAGATGCTTTATGAGGAGGAACATGTCAAGAGAGAATGGGCCAGTGTGTGTGTGTGAGTGCTCAGTTCAGTAGACACGTCCTTTGGCCTCATTAGATGGTTAACTCAGTGCTCATTCAGGTGTAGTGTGAGTGAGGAGTGTGTGTACGTATTCAATGTAGTTCAGTGGACACGTCCTTTGGCCCCATTAGATGGTTAAGGCACTGCTCATTGAGCCGTGTGAAACAGGACACACACAAGAAAGCCGGGCAGAGGCACGTGTGAACGACGACTGTGTGTGTGTGTTTTGTCATTTATGAACATTTGTAAGCACACATACTTGCACATACGAGATACAGAGATGAAATAGAAAACAATAACAGTGTGACTGAAGTAAGTCCCATTACTCTTTCTTTCCGCCCTAGATTTTTCGATATGGCTTTTCCTCTTCCTCCCTCAGCTTTTCCTTTCTCTATTCCTCATTCGCTCCCTGTCTCCTCTCGTCTACGTTCACAGCATGTGGCGTTTCTGACTGTTACAGCTTGCTAATTATGGCTGTTACTGTGTTCTTCAGAACAATTGGATGATTGTTGAGTGCAAAGATTTGAAAGACAAGCACCGGCCTCTCTATTTTTTGTCTTTCTCTCTTTCTCCATCTTTCTTCCCCTCTGACGCTCTCTCTCCCCATTTAACCCCCCTTATTCACATTTGCTCATTGCTTGTATTTGCTCTTGTTATACAAGAGTTGTGAAAGCACTTGTATAGGAAAATGCTGGATGCCGAGTTTGGTCTTGACTTTTTTGGCACAAAAGCTTGTTTTCTAGCAGTTTTGTACATTGGCTTCAAAACCCCTCTAATTAGTCTTGCCTTCAAAGTAAAAATTTATTATCTTTTTTAATCATTGGTGGATACATAAATTAAGGCAATAAAACAGATAGGGTCAACTATTCGGTAACACTTTATAATAACGTCACGTTGTAAGTTATTTATAAGTGATTAGTTAATGATGAATTGTACAAAACATTCACAAACGATTAATAATTGATTATTATGTTTAGTTAATTAATTTACAAGTCAATTAGAAGTTGTGATATGTTGGGTAAAGATGGTAAACACATGGAGTATTTTAGCACTAGATCCCACACACTCCACACAGAACACAAGTCTGTCTTAATGAGACAAAGGGTTTACACACTTTATTAAATTAAAATAATTGACTTGTAAATTAATTGAACTAAACATAATAATCACTTATTAATCATTTGTGAATGTTTTGTAGATGAACATTTAATCATTAACTAATCACTTATAAATGACTTACAACAGGACGTTATTATAAAGTAATAAAGCTGCTTTGCAATGATATGTTGTAAAGCTGCTTTGCAATGATATGTATCATGAAAAGCGCTATACAAATAAATTTGAATTGAATTGAAAAATTAAAGTGTTACCTTTTGCGGTTTCATAAATATTTTTGTGGTCCACATTTTGCTGTTTATATTCTTATAATATTCTGTTTAATAGCTAGCAAGTAAACCCACACTGAATACAAACCAGCCTCACTTTTAATTTTTAATTGTCCCAGAAGTAAATATTTCTTTTTGTGTGTGTGCTAGTGCATGCTTATCTTAAGTAAAGTGTGTGGTAGCGTGGGGGTCATTCCCACATCAAATGCTGTCTTTTTCCCACAGACATCTTTGAACACTGAATTCAGACAGCCACAGATAACTCTGAACCAACCATGCCTGACCTCAAAAGTGTGCGTGTGTTCAAGGTTTGTGCTGAAAGGTCCCCCGGCTTATCAAGATGTTTGAGTTCATTCACATTTCTAAAGGGATTCGAAACATGTCTGTAAAGCCTGTGTTTTTGAGAATATGTGGTCTGTTACATTCTTCTTTGCTTAATCATCAGAGGAGGTAGTTAATTACGGAACCTACAAGAAAAACAAAACAGTGGAAGCACAATAGGCTGTAAATTTAGGCTGTCACATAATAATTTAGTGTGATTACTAGAAACATCAATGTAGACAAAATGCTACTAAAAAGAACACAACATCCGGAAGTATATACAAGTTAAAAGTATTTTTCAAAGTATTTTTTGTTGTGTTTTGCACAAGAACCAGATTAAAATGTTTAGGTTATGTTTAAGTTTAAGAAATATCTTATAATGCAGCTTCATGTTATGATGTAAGCTACTTGGTCTCTTGGCATAAACGTACTTGGATACACTTTTTAGCGAGACACAAAATATGTACCAGTAAGTACATATCACTGCAGTTTCCAAAAGAAATTAACAATAAACTCTTTTTACACTTTTTATTGCTGTTGTAAGCCGGTGAAGAACAACACAACAAGGCAAGACTGTTTGTGAGCCCCAGAGGGTGAAGAAACTGGTGCTTTGCTGGAGAACGTGGGGTCCGTGGGGTAAGTACTCATGCTCCTTTTCCTCCTTCTGAGTGACGGTGTCCAGTGCTCCAGGGTGCTCTGTGGTGTCTTCTGGGCCAGTTGGTCACGACGTCTCTTCTATACAGGAGAAAACAGAGAGGCATTAAGCACAGGTTCAGTGGAGATCAAGCTCACCGGAGTGGCGTTTCACTTTCTCTTTTGTATCTCACAAGCCGTAACCAATTGGCTCGAATTGGCACGGCCCGAGTCCCGTGTCTGAAGCATCGGTCTGTAACAAGAAGGGGCAGTTAAAGTCGGGGTCGTGGAGGACCAGTTCGTTCGTGAGATCCCGCTTGATGGCCTAGAAAAGGCACCCTCAGCTAAAGCAATGATAGTACCCAGCCAACCCCAAAAAGGCTTAGACCTGGGTTTTAGGTACTCAGGTACTTTGCCTCAGCCATGGCAAGGTGACATTTGCGGGGGTTGGCGGTGAGTCCAGCCCGGCGAAGCTCCGTCAGCACCCTCTGGAGACGGTCTAGGTGGTCCATCCATGCCTCAGAGTGGATAACGACATCATCCAGGTAAGTGGCGGCATAACTCTGGTGGGGCCGGAGGATGAAATCCATTAGCCGCTGGAAAGTGGCTGGAGTGCTGTGTAGACCAAAGGGGAGGGTCGGGTACTGCCAGTGACCAGAAGGTGTGTCTTCGGTTTGGCTTCTGAAGAGAAGGGGACTTGCCAATACCCTTTGGTGAGATCCAGGGTTGTGATGTTCCGAGCCCTCCCCAGACGCTCCCCATCCACCCAGGACATGGGGTAGCCGTCAAATTCCGAGACTTCATTAAGGCGCCGGTAATCATTGCAGAACCGGAGGGTGCCATCGGGCTTGGGGAACCAGGACAATGGGGCTGGATCATGGACTCCTGGACGGCAAAATTACCCCCAGCTTAAGCATCTTTTAACTTCTTCCTCTATAGCTTGCCGATGGGCCTTGGGGACTCGATAGGGCCGTTGCCTGACAATGACCCCGGGAGGGGTGATGATCTCGTGCTGTAGGATGCTGGTGTGTACAAGGGGCTCCGAGAACACATTCTGGAACTGACCAACTAGGTGCCTCATTTCTGTCCTCTGAGCGGCTGACAAGTTG
>JAUMHP010000062.1:8852608-8872071 GCA_032361065.1 Enteromius trimaculatus | reverse complement strand
CTGAAGGTTTTGATACTGAAGGGTGTAGTTTTCATACATATCTGCTCTTTTATAAACACAAACACTCTCCTAATATAAAGCCACAGGACCTGGCTAATTAATTCAGCATGCTGAAGTACCAGATGAGTCCATTTAAAGTAGGATTATGTTAAACGCAGTTTCTTCAACAACCAATGCAGGATCCAATATGCTACCAAGAACTACATCAGATCAATGTTCAATTTGTGCATTTCAGTTAAAAGCCTTTTGAACAAAAAGCGTTTTGGTGATGTGGCATACAAATGCACCTGTGGTTGGTGTATGTGTGGCTGGTGCTGCTGGTCTCGTTTGTGTTTCTAGAGGACTTCTTGTTAGATCAGTTTAAGATTTACTCAAAGGTCTCCTCCGCATCCCGAGGGGTAATTCCCTGCAGCCAATGTAAACACTGCGTAAATAATGGCCTCTCCCTCACAATCTCACACACACACACACTCCGCCCAGGACTTAAAACTACAAAGTGTGTTTGGCGCTTACAGTAAACTCCGAACTGCTTTCAGAAAACACAAGAGGTTAACTCAAATAAGTCCATGAAGACTTACAAAGGTAAATATTTGTGTAGTGTCAGGCCTACTTGAATTAATGCTGGACATGAGTGATAAAACATTTGTCACTAATAAATTATAATACTAATTAAAATATAAAGATTGAATATTTAGCTCCACAAATGCTGTTCAGGTTGTGAGCATCCTAGTGCATGTCAGCGAGTCACAATTCCTCATGTTGTGGTCATACAGCCACAGTTCAGCCTTCACACGGCACAGGACTGGGAGAAAGAGAGATTACAGTGGCACAAACATAGTAATTAAACAGCTGTTCATCCTCGAGCAGGTGTGTGATTATGTGAGCCTGTCGTCTTTGAGAACTGTCCTTTCTGAGAACTTTCCAGGTGCATGTTAACATTCTGTCTGTGGTATTTACAAACTCTGGAAAACATTCACATGAGAGAGAAAACACGCTCCCAGTCTCACTGCAGCCCGAGGAGTCAGAGAGGTTATTTGTATTATCGTTCAATGGGCGAATGGTACGAGAAATGCTGCGAGATCATACTCATTCATCATACTTGTACATCATATTTACCTAGCTCTGTACTGATCCCGTATCATGTATTGTCATTTTACAACTTGGTAGGAAAGCAGTAACAATCAAACTTAAAAAAAAATAAAATCATTTGAACTCACATTCAAAAAAAGATCCGAAGTTGTACAGTTTGAAATGTTACGGTTATTGGCATCTGAAGGTTTTCATCGCTCTACGCTGCTTTGTAGTTTCCTGTCATGACAAAGCTTTTTTTTCTTCATATATATATATATATATATATATATAAACTGTATATAGAAGATTCTTTGATTAATATAAAGTTCAAAACAACAGCTTTTATTTAAAATCTAAATATTTTATATGTCTTTACATTTACTGTAATTTATGATCCATTTTAATGTCTACATGTATATGAGTACATATAATTGTTATATATAACAGTTGAATGAATGTGTTTATATTTTATACTAATATAATTTTAAAAAATATAACGTAATAATAAAATGCTGTGTTTTGTCGAACAGGCTTATAAGATATATTAGTAAGTAGATATGATTAAAATTAATTTTTTTTTAAAATCACACACACACACACACACACATATTAGTGCTGTCAAAAGATGAACGATCATAATTAATCACATACATAATAAACGTTGTTTGTAATAATATGTGTGTGTTCTGTGTATATTTATTATATAATTATACACACATACAGTGTAAAATATTTACGTTTATATTGAACGTCTATATTTATATTCATATAATTTATATTATAAATAAATACTTTTAGTATATTCAAAAAGATTCTGAAATATATACATGCATGAGTGTATATGTATATATGCATAATAAATATACACAGTACATATACACATTATCCAAACAAAACTTTTATTATGTATGGGATCTAACAAAACTTATGTGTGTACATACATATAATAGTCATGATCACTTACATGTGTATGCATATCAGCATTTTATTTTACATCAGCAAGCCTTGTTTACTTTTGGCAATCCGCGCAGAAGACCTGGGTTGTTAAACTGGCTCCATGAGGTCTCGCTTTAATTTAGGATTAAATCCAAAACACCAAATGCATCTTCCATTATTATTATTCGATTTGGTTGAGGTCCTCTCTCAGAAACGACTGTAAATGTGTAAGTTCAGGTGCCGGGCAGGAGAACACAGAAAAAGGCAATAACTCCTGTTTTGCACAAGACGTACATCAGCAGTAAATGTACAGTAAATGAGAACCAAAAGAAAATAGCACAAATATGGTTCCTTCTCTATAAAATGCTCCTGCTGTGTGGTCCGTCTGCTTCTTAAACGCTTGTGGTCACTGTTAAGAAAGTTCTTTCTTCATTTCACCTCATCAGTGGCTGTTTTTCCATCAGCCGAGAGAAACTATCAACCCTCGCTGCTGAACATTGACTACCAGTGAGCGTCTAACAGTCTCAGCTTATAGCTTGTTAAAGTTTGGTTTCTCTGAGGGGTGCTGCAAAGCGTTGGTTGAAAAGAGAGCTCATTTCATCTGTCACTCAATATAAATGATGCCAGCTCCCCGCTGCTGAGTTCCTTGGTTTCTGTAATTGGGTAGCAAGTGTAAACCACTTACCATACTTTAGTAATAAGGCATGATAGTGAGGCATGTGAAGACACAATCCATCAAAATGTGGTTTGGTTGGAACGATAGAACAAGGTGCTAAGTGAAATTTTGCTTATGGCTTTAAACTGGCATTATCAAATCAATATTATGGCTCTCAATCAATTTATTTCATTTCTACACCAAACTCATCCAACCGGGTATTTATGGACTTTGCTCTGCGTGCAACATTAAAGGCAAGCAAGCGGTGAAGGGAAACAGGGAAACAATAAAACTGTAAAGAAGAATAGACCGGAAAAGGATTAATTTTTTACGAGTGTCCTCCCTCGGCTGCAACATGATAGTATAATAAGCTGGGTCCTGTGAGCCGAGTCAAACACACACAACATAAGCTGTTTGATATATCTGTTGTTTTAATGACATTTGTCCTCAAAAAACAATTTGGTTTAATTAAGAGTTACTAATAAAACCTTTTGTTCTGAATAGAAGTTAGCTAATCCAAGGATTTGTGTTTTCTGGCTCTTTGTGATTTTTTTTTGTAAAATAGAGAGAAAGAGAGAGAGAGAGAGAGAGAGAGAGAGAGAGCGAGAGAGAGAGTTTGAAACCTTTTTTGAGAGTTGAGAATTTTGAGCGTTTTAAACTGTTTTGAAATATATTTTATATATTAAAGGCAGGGTAAGCGATATCTGGAAGCTAATATATATATATATTTATATTTATATTTAAAAAATAGTTTTAAAAATATAATTTTGTAGCTCTGCCCCCACACATACGTAGCCTTTGCAACCCAGGCATGATTAGTTCTGTGATACAAAGCAGAAACAATGCTACACCATCTCCACCATAGATATATGTAGATGCCTCATTAACAACTGTTTCTGTAGGCCATGGGTACGTAAACCGGCCTTGTAGCAATCATACCTGACCTCATTCACCATAGTAATCACTGAAAGACATGTCTATGGTTTACACGGGATGCGTGCGGCGCAACAAATTACTACAGTCTTTATAATAAGTGATGCTGTCTACACCAGATGCGAGCGGCGTGACGAATCTCCACCAGAAAGCTGCTGCCGCGTTCTGTTTATGACATGCTGACACTAATTTCAAATGATTTTCAATGGTCACTTTATCGCATCCAGCGTGGGCAGACTTGTCGCGGGGCGGCGTCTGGTGTAGACAAAGCAATCTCGGCGTCTGATCCCAGGCCTTCCGCTCACTGAGTTCTCTCCAGCGCTGGAAAGCTGATCAGATATTTACACGGGTCATACTTCTTTGCCTTATTGTTCCACAGACATTTTCCTCTTTTGTTTTGTATCTTTATGTTGCTCTGCTCTGCTGTTCACTGAACACTCTCCTCCACATCATTAGTGGGCACGCCCCTTACTGCTGATTGGCTACACATTTGTTTGGGTACTCTGCCCAATCTGCTGCAATGGAATATTGGAAAAAATATTTAATTTATTTTACTTTATTTATCTTTATTATAACTTTATCTTTAGTAAATGATTTAAGTCTGTCCATGAATCCATGAATAGCTGGTTTTAGAACAATATAATTAATCATTATTAATTTAGTCTAAAAATTTTAGCTTTTTTTAAAATAATAAACAGACATTTTAAATACATGATTATAAAGACAGCATACAATAAAACATGTATGTGCATGCACAGTAACACACACACATTGGAGAAAGTCTGTCTAATGTTCAGCAGACATTTGTAACGTTCCTTTAAATCACCCCAACAAAGCCGCACAGGTCAAAAATGTAGGAAAATGAAACCTCTTCAAAAGCCCTTGTGCAGCAGTCTTTAAACTCTACGTGTGTGTGTGTGTGTGGTAGGGAGAAGGTGAAGTTCTAAGTTTAACAGCAATAGTTGCTCGAAGAGAACTCGTAAACATGTCACTAGGACCTTGACCTTGCAGTAAACAGCTCCACTCCCTATGGTACCTTTCTTTCAGTCCTTCCTATTTCTTCCTATCTCACTTCCTCTGCTTTTGTGCACTTCCCTCACCCTACTTGAACCTCCGGCCCAAATTTGTCATCAGTATTTAAATGCTACCCCTGCTACATCATTGTATTGTCAGCACATTTCATCTTTGATTTAGGAAGTTAAATGAATGACATTGTCTTGTTGTATGGTTGTGTGTCTGTCTGTGCTACGGCATTTAGTTCAATTACTCATTCTCTCTCAGGGCGTCTGCTCTGCTCCTCTTAAACCCAACTCTGCTTTCAAACAATCCCTGTCATTTAACATTAGCCAGAGAACTGCCATAAAACATCTCAAAAGAATAATTACCAAGCATTTAACCCTTGTGATTTGGACCGAAGCAGAGCGACTGTCATAATTCACTTCCCTCTCAACAGATGATGCTCCACACGTGGTGGCAATGATGTCGCTCTCCAAAATAAACAAAAAGATGAATTCATTTTGTCAGCCAGATTTATGACAAGATGAGATTTTGTGCTTTGTGATGCTTCTGCCATGCATTATTTTAGGGTCTCTTCGTTGCTTATTAGCATGCTATTAGAATATTATTAATACCATGACCTCAGTCTACATCCTAATCCTACCCAATACCTAAACATAACAACCTTACTAACTATTAATAAGCAGCAAATTAGGAATTTATTGATAGAAAAGTCATAGTTAATATTGAATAAGTGTTCTCTATTAAAGTGTTACTATATATGACTCTATATGACCTGTATGTCACCGTTAGCTCTTTAGGTAGACTATCAATGGAGACAATAGTGTAACAGAAATTACATTTTTATTTCATTTTTTCCCAAAAACTCCACTTGCTGGCATAAATGCTAAGAAAACATGACACTAATGAAAAGATGATTAAAAGAGCTTTAAATAACCCAATGTGAGATCAGTAATAAATTCTGTTTTCCTTTTGATATTGTGGTAACAGAGTTGATTTTCTTAAAATAACATTGACTCTAAAAATAAGGTTTTAGATTCAAATATTTTCTTACAGGCAGTGCTTCAGATCTTGTCAGTGAGTGAAAGTAACATCATTTCCTGTAACTTACACAATTGTTGACAGATAATTCCACCAATTTAATGGAAAGATATTGTTTGGTAACAGAGTTGACACGAGATTTGGGAACACACAGTTTCCTAAGGAAAAAAAAAAATTAAATAATGTAATTCTGTAGAATTACTTAAGTAACTATTTAGGGCGTACCATAAAATATTATGATTGCACATTAATACATGATGGAAAAAATACACTGGCTAAAGGGGACAAGAAGAAATAAGGATTTTTAGCTATTTTAAGACACTTTTAAAATAAATTATTATATTGTTATGGACAGTAACAACTTGTAATTCATAACAATTAGTAAAGAATAATAATAAATTAATTAATTAAAATAATAACAGAAAAAAAAGTAGAAAAAATAAGGACTCTATTTTTGCGGGACACCAAATGTAGAATCACAATTTCTAAAAATGTTTTTAAAAAGACATGATTTTTAAAAAACAAAACTTTTTCTGTCTACCTCTGAAGCCTGACTACTTAAACACTCAATACATGGAAAAAATACACTGACTAACAGGGGCATTGCACCAAATTCTGGGCCCTATGCACAAGCAGTGGCCATGGGCCCCCGTAAGAGGGAGGTTCACGACTACCTACGACACCATTTAATACATCAATCAACTGATGCATTTACCCAAAATATTAGCATTTACATTAGTTAACAACATTTATTGAGATCTTAAAATTTCACTCCTCAGGGGCCCTCCCCCCACTTTGGGCCCTGGTAATTTAATCTCACTTTTTATCCAACTACGACGCCCCTGCTGACTAAAGCAGACAAGAAGAAATCAGGATTTTAATTTTAAAAAAATTAATTAGTAAAAATAATGACTCTATTTTTGTGGGGACACCAAATATACCCGCAATTATAGAATCACCCATATGATATGTAAATATATATATATATATATATATATATATATACATACATACACACACACACAATATTTCAGCTTTTTTTACTTTTTCTGTAAAGCCTGACCACTCAAACACTCAAAAGAGCGGTATGTTGTTTTTTTTTCTTTGATGACTAGAAAGTTGAAAAGAAATGCATTTATTTAAAATATACAAATCTTTTGTAACATTTTAAATCTTTTAATGCCACTTTTGATCATTTTAATGCGTCCTTGCCAAATAAATGTTTTCTTTCTTTTTTTTTCAGAAACACCAGTCATATTGACCACAAATGTTTGAATGGTCATATTTATTTCATTTTAATGTTAGGTTTCAATGTGCTGTTTGAAGCTGAATTTTCAGTCTGACCGCTCAAACACCTGGCGAAGGTGTTACGCTATCAATTTATTTTCAAAGCAGAGCTGAACACAATGATGAAAACGTAAGTCCTTCTCAAAAGACATAATACTTCAGCAAACATGTCTCTCAGAAGTGGAGCTGTTGCCAGCAGACTCATTGTCATATAGGCTCTGTAACCACACCCTTTAAATAATTGCTCAGGAGGTGTGGTTACAGGTGTGGCCCGTGGCATTCTTCACTTATCACCAGCCTGACTAAGAGATAATTGCCTTTACAACCTGTAATATACAGTTCTGGCAAAGTGCTTCGATAACACGCACATGAAAGGTCACATCCACGGGAACATAGGCTTTCATCTTGATCAAAACCAAGAGCTGGCACAGAATAAAATGCAGATACATACTCAGCTGCTGATTGAAGCGCTTTTTAGTTAAACCATTACATCTTACACTATATATACACTACAATTCAAACATTTAATGGTTGGTAAGACATCTCTTAAACTCACCAAGGCAACATTTATTCAATTGCGTGCATTATTATTACATCTGTTTTCTAATCTAATATATTTTAATATGTAATTTAGGTCATATTTTATTTTAAGGTCCAATTCTTGCTATTAACAAACATTTTTTATGGTTTATTATTTTGCCTCAATAAACCGGTAATTTGCTGCTTATTAGTAGGTTGGTAAGTTTATACTGGTTATGCTGGAATATGGTTATGCTGGATATGTGCTTTATACGCACATATTAATAATAGGCATGCTAATAAGCAACTGTGAGTTTTAGTTCTTATACTACACTGTAAAAAAATTACGTACAATTTACGGTAAAAACTGGCAGTTGTGGTTGCCGGAATTCGACCATAAAATATATGTTAACAACATTTTGGGTTTTACGGTTTTGAGTTAAATTTACAGTTAAAAACCGTAATTTCATTAACTGATATACTGTACTGTTAAAACAACAACCTATTAACGTACTGAAATCTGTTTTGTACCTTTGTACCTATATACACTGATAACCTCCAAAAGTAGGTGTTGATGAGAAAGTCACATCCAAAACCCATCCCAAGCAGCTATTAAACATGAACATATATAGAACATATTTAACAGGTTTTTACTGTTAAAATCACGGTACATTTTTTTCAAGTGTTATAATTTATTCCTGTGATAGCAAATCTGATTTTCAGCAGCCTTTACTTTATAATTTCTGTCACATAATTACATTTTCTGATATGGTTTTCAAGAAACATGTCTTATAAATAATCAGTGTTTAAAACTGTTGTGGTGCTTAAAGGGGCAGTTCATCTAAAACTGAACATTTGTCATAATTTACTCACCCTCATGTTACTAACACACAAATTAATGTTTTTATTAATGCTGGTAACCAAACTATTGACTTTCATGCTATTTTCCCCTGTACTATAAAAATCAATGTTTTGAACAATAAATAATTACAGAATGTTCGTTTTAGAGTGAACTCTCACTTTAAAATATTTGCGGGATGTGATGATTTTTACAGGATTCTTTAATTAACATGAAGGTTTAAAAGAAAAAAATTGGACTAAAAATGTTTTGCGTAAATGTCTTTGCTGTCTTGTTTGGTGGCATTAATGAAGCCTTGCTGTAATGAACAATAATACAAAAAAATGCATTAATAGTTAACAAGCCTATAGTTAACAGGCTTAGTAAATGTTCATGTTATTAACCTCTTGAAAAAAATGTATTGAAAGGCCAAAAGGAAGCGCTGGGGTGCATCAATGTCGGCGCTTTTCAGTGGCAGCGTAGCAAAGACAGAAGACCGAGAGACACAGACTGCTCTTCTTTCAGTGCTGTAATCCAGGGCTCTGCACTCACAATACGCACACATTATATCTCTGCAGGAGGCCTCGGGCTACGGCTGCCAAATCAGGGTGTGTGTCACAGTTTAAAAAGAAGAGAAGAAAAAAAAAAAGATAAGAGGCTTTTCGGGCCAGGAGCCAATTCTGTCTGTGGAATCCATTATTAGTCTCGAGCATGCACGCAACCTTAGCTTTCTTTATGAATTCTTTCTTCCGTTCTCACCTTTTTTTTGATGATTTTCCTTCCTCTCTCCCATCAAATTCATTAGTTTGCATTTATAAAGACAAATTTTCCCAACAACCTCATCGAAGAAGACATCCTGGCTTAAAATCTAGCTTTGTGTTCAGAGTTAAACTGGAACAAGGCGTTAATTTGTGCAATCTCATATAGGGATTTCTGAAGCTTTTCCAAATGAAACACAATAAGGATGAATACACTGACAACCAGCAACAAATCCATTCCCATCTGCTCCTGCTTCCACAATCTCTCTAACATCACCACGCACCCGATCCCCTTAAGCTTGACTGAAATAAACCTGGGTCCATTAGTTCAGAGACTCCGAGTGGGGTCACTGCCATCTCTGAAAGGCCCTTTATTTAAAGAAAAAGAAGAGGGATCATTGGAAAAGACGACGGACAGATGGACAAACTGATAGATAGATAAGACAGAAAAACATTTGCGCTATTATTTTTAGATGCAAACCTAATCTTGACATTTGCGTAAATATTTAGAGGTATATGAGGACATTGTTCCGGTTTGTGAACTTCAAAGCATGTCTCTCGGCTCTTTCAGTTGTTCAAATATTTAGGTTCTGTGTCCAGTACATGACTGTCACTTGATTTCCATGACAACTGCTTCCTTCCAAATTCTGTTTGCGTAAATAAGCAATGCGGGATGACATGTTGTGTTTGTTTGTTGGGAGTGGCCTGGTTTATTTCATTGGAAGAACTAATAAATAATCAAGCAAGGAAAGGAGAAGACCTCCAGCTTGATTGTTTTAAATAAGTATAAATACGTGAAAAAACGATTTGAGGGTTATGACAATCCAGAACAAATCCAAAGACAGGGAAAATGCATGCGTATGACGGATGTACTTGATTTAATCAAACAAGCTGTTAACTTGATTGGCTAACGGCACACAGTAACTATCAGATTGTTTCTAACAATGGCTCGAGGCCACTAAATGATTTACATTTTAAAAATCGAATATCGTCTATGTAAAGGTACTATGTCCAGAGGCTAAATGCGGAGGGGGTCTCAATAAAGCTGCACTGCTGAATAGCAAGAAAGCAATGGCAGTTTGAAGTCAATTCAAAACAAATTAAGCTTGTAAAGGAGGCTCAGCCGGTGCCCTTGTTAAATTTGCATGTCAATACAAATGGCCAGACTGACTACTGCCACGACAATGAGTGATGCTAAACACACCTCATGCTGCTTTTATGTTGCTGTTGCTTTTTTTTTTGGACAAGCTGAGTTACAGCATCTCATTCAAAACAACAGTATCCACAGGTTCTTAGTTGAATAAAATGTAAATACAGCCAGATTACTGCAGTTACTAAATCAATAAAGTAAAAAAAAAACAACAACTAGTAACATTTAATTATTTGGAGACACATTTAAGCAAAGCGCACTTCATCTCAGAAGCAGGGGATTGGCCGGAGTGAAGCTGAGAACACAATGAGATCATTAGCCTGTCCAAACTCTCAGGCTTTTGTTATCATTAACCGAGCGCTAATAGTCCAGGGGGAGGCTAAGCTCACTAATGCTAGCGTCTGTTAAGTGGTCCGCCAGGTAATGGCGTCTTCCTGGGGTCCTGATATACAGCAAGGTCAGCTAAGACACATTGGAGAGAGAATAGACGTGAGAGGAAGCTGCAGACAGGACAACAAGCTTTAGTCAGGGACAGGGTAGTACTGGAAACACTTGTGTTAACTAAGGTCAATGTATTATTTTTATCAAGTCTTTGTTATTTTTGAAGGAATGGGTTTTCAATCTCTTGTTTAAACTTAATAGTACTGGATATCGCTTTCTTAATACTGCTTTGAATCTATGTTTTGTATAAACACACTACAAATAAACCTGATTTGATCTTTTTTGAAACAATGTAAGTCTAGATCTTCAAAATCAAGGAAATATATACTGTATTGAACTCAAGTTATGGAATTCAGCAAATAAATGTTCAACCCACATATTCATAACTGTTCGTATTCTGTGACAACAATTACTAAGTAAGTTGACTTTTCAAAGCTAATATTGCAATGCCTTTTAACTAAAATATTTCCAGGTGCCGTTTATCTCATTAACTATGCCCCTAGTCTTTTACAACCAGAAAGTGCCACAATTTCTGTCTTCATTTCGAAACATTATTTCTGTTCCTGTACATCTAACTTAAACTTGCATCAAAACAGTGCTTGTTACTTTCAAATACAGTTTATATGTTGCCGTCTAATGCATTTATACATCAACTGTGTAAAGTGTAAATACTCTCTCTTTTGACAAATTAAGAACTTTTAACCCTTATGCTGTTTTTTTGCGGTCATTTTGACTTAAAGTTTTAATTTTCCAAAAATGCATGAACACAAAGCCTAATGACTTGGCTCACATATAGTATAACAACGTCCTCCCCAAAATGTACAATTTTTATATAATTTTTAATAATCGCGGGTCTTATTGATGTAAGCTTACGTATGTCGGATTTTAATAAACATCAGCAAAATTATCGGCGAATAAAGCATTTTTAGTAAAAACTGAAGTGCAGAAGCTTATACAGACATGATATAAAAAATGATACAAAACCTGAGCTAACTGAAAGAAAATAAGTTAACAAAGCGACTGAATCCAAGATTTGGTGTTAATATATCGAAGGAGAATAACAAGCAATTTTTAGGTAAAGCATTTTCAGCACGTTATTTGTTTCTGATCCCTCTTAAGGAGTCTGAGTAAGATGTCATGTGGAGCCTATGCTGTACACTTCCACTGCGATGAACGAGATCACACAGGAATGTTAGCAACTGCTGCTGGTCTTAAAGACACTTTAGTGTGTAAAGCTGCAAGCATATTTTCAAAGTAGGTCAAAAAAGTTTCACAGTTCTCAAATCTGCCTGTGATTTGTGGATTGTAAAGTCAAGCCAGAGTGCATACAAGGGAATTACTGTGTTCAGCGAGTGCAGGCGAAGGACTCTGAACTCACAGCTTACCGACATTCCCTCACTTACTAAATAAATACTCGCTCTACCTCCAGTATTAATCCCAAGAGAGCAGCCTAGAGAGCCAGAGAGATGTAATGTGTCCCTTTTGGAGGGGTTTCAGAGATGACGCAGTCAGATGAAGGGCACTACTTTAGAACAAGGCCCCTGTGTCAGTATGCCTGCTACTGACTGACCTTCCACACACACACACACAGCTTAATAGAGGTAAAAACACAATTACACAAATGTGTTTGATTCATGAAATCATAAGCAGAGGCATGTGATTTGTTAGAGTCAAGATTGGTTCCTTTATTCATACAATTTGACTACAACAAATCTTATTTGTACCCTGGTGTCAGTGTAAAATTCTTCAAAAAAAGCTGCTTCGAATGCAACTTTCCAACCATCCCACAGTCATCTAGGCCGTTTTAAACAAATGTGCAAAATAAGACGGTCTTTATGAATCCTTCAGTCTTCAGTGTCATTCCAGGATCCACAGGACACGGCTCGGTGGGGGAAGGGGCGGGGTTTGCAGTCCATAGCTCCGCCCCTTTCATATTCACCAGAGCCCCACAGTGACCGGCCATTCTAATTCAAGTAAAGTGCTCTTTTGAGAAAACACAAAGATTTGCGTCCTTGAAATTTCTTCGCTCTCCACGGAGACAATAAAATAACACGCCGAGCAGGACGATAATAAAATTATGACAGCAAACTACACAGTTACCCTTTTGTGCCCTAACAAGGAAGCTCCGAGTAGTCATACGAACTCCAGCTTGCCATGTCCCGTGTACATCCCCCAGTGCACAAGAGATAGGAGACGTTCACCTCCGCTTCCTCCTCCCGTGCACAACTCCGTCTGCCGCAGCTTATCGCAGCCCAGACAGCAGTTCTCATGTCCCGTTACCGGCACCATGCACTCCAAGTCCAATTTAGCCACGTGGCCTTTCTTGGCGTGGTGGTGTCCATGAAAACTGTAATGCAGGCGAGACAGCATCTGCTGGCGCTGGGCCTGGAGACGCTTGTTTTCGCTACGAAGCATTCGCAAGGCCAGCATAATCAGCAGAACCAGGATAAGCCCACCAGCGATGGGAACCGCTATCACTGCCGCCCGGAACCACACCTCTTTAGCGGATGCTAACTCTTGCACCCTTGTGATCAGGTTCTGATTGGAGCTGTAGTATCGGTCTAGATAGAGAAAGAGAGCATGGTGAGAACAAAGTGAGATTTGGAGCTTAGGCACTGAAGAAACAGCATGAGGTTTAACGCTAACGTGTTACGTTTATACTTGTTCCACTCTTTTTAATATCTCAGCACACCTTTTTCATTAAACAGGATTATATTTATGTGCTTTGAGCCGTCTGTCAAGGGACGCTGTGAGAAGCACATTCCAGCACAGTGGGAACGTTTCATGATCCACGTGCAATAAAAAGTATGTGATCTGAATCCAAGTGCTAAAAGGTAAACTGCCAGTTGCCCGCAAACTCACGCTGCACTGGAAACCATTAAATATCAGCCTGCAGTTTGGAGCCGTGAGAACAGTAAAAGTCAGCCTGCACGTGTATTTCTGATACTAAAGTATGTGACACAAGGGTCCATGTTTGCACAGGATTGACGTCAGACATCAGTAAAGATAGTAACCTACTTCGATTAGATAAAAACAAATCTAGGCATAAAGGAATCACTGTGTCCTATTCAATGCCAGAGCAGAAACATAAAGGTCCACAGGACATTTATTCACCTTCATGCCATTCTAAAGCCTTCTGTGGAACAAGAACAATATTTTCTGAAGAAACTGCTTTTGCCTGTACGATGAAAAGACTTCACTTACTTTTATTTTATGGACCAAAAAATATATTTTTTTTAAATATTTGTTTATGTTCCACAGAAGAAAGCCGGTCAGACAGATTGAAAAGACAACTAAAATGTTTTCATTTTTGGGTGATCTATATCTTTCAAATGTAAAACAAAGAGCTAACATACAATAGAATCTACTCATACACTTACAGTAGTCACACACTAGTCAGATTTGTGTATCTTACCTGTCGAGTCACCTCGAGGGTGCGTGAGGTCATGTAAGCCTCTGTAGTTACACATATCATCATGGCAACACTCTACAGGAGAGGAGCTTCCGCTAGAAACATCCACGTTTTTGCTGGAGCACACGTCTGCTGAGTTTAATAGCGAATCTACACAGCCGTGTGTTAGAGGTGAGTTTGTGTTTAGTGGGTCCAGGACCTTAGTGAAGCAAGCGTTGAGCTCAGATTTACACATGTATCCAGTGGCAACGCAGTGCGGTGCGTCACAGTAGCACCGGATCTCTCCTGCAAAACAGAAAAGCCAGAAAAGATATGTAATAATTGATTTAACTGAAATTAATGCACCATTTTGGATATAATAAATCATAAAGCAACTGTCCTGGTGTACTTCCAGGAAACTCTGAACTTTTCAAGGACTCTTGACACTAATTGTGGATACATTTTAAACCGGCACCAACAACTGCAACTGAATATTTGCCCAGTGCTGCGTGGGAACGCTGACATTCACATCACATCCATTTTTAACAGCAATTGAGCATTTTATTAGAGAATTAAACTGCTTTATTACTAAGATTTCAAGTACTTCGACTGGTTAATTTTTTATTACCAGGATAGCATTCTTCACTTTACCAAAGAGGATGTTTAGGGAAGCAACTAAAACTGAACTACTTACATGTTGTGCTAGAGAAAAGCAAAAAGAGACAGGACTAACAGCGCTGTGACTAGTGTTTGTGTCAGAGCACTAGTATGTGGCTGTTCAACGCTGTAACTGTGTCATGGCTTTTCATGCAAGGATCCTTTTAGTCTGTCTTATAAAACAGGAACCGTGTAGCTTATAATTAGTGGTTTGTTTGCCAAAGTCAATTTCTTTCAACCCAAATGGAAACTTGTAAAGCGGGGTGAGAGCAGGACTCCGTTTTCAGTTAACGTTAGCACGCAAACTCACTTGTGGTCAAACCTGGCATTAAGTCGGAGGGTAACTTTTAAAGGGACAGTTCACCCTAAAATTAAAAATCTTTAATTTACTCGCACTCGTGTTGTTTTATATCTATATGACCTACTTTTATCCGTAGAACACAAAATGGGATGCTGAGGACCGACAGCAACAGTCGCGGTTCGTTTCATCGCAGCTTAATACAATGAAGGCGAATAGTGACCGAAACTGTCAATCTAATTTTGTACACCAAAGAAGAGTCATATAGATTAATAACGCGAAACACGACACAAATATATTAAGGTTAAACTGTAGGTCAGTCAGTTCATCATTATAACCTACCGCCAAACTACCAATGCGCGTGCATGTGAAACGGAGCACTGAACACACACCACGACACGAACACAAATAAACACGGCCTTTGTGTCGTTGTAAGCTGCTTGTGTACACTGTCCAAAGCTGGGGTTACATGTCATCTCATTAGTGTAAGAAATCACTTGAGTTCTTCTTATCAGTTAGGCTAAATGGGTTTATTATTTATTTAATCTCTGATTGTGGCGCTAAGCCTATTTAATAATGCACAGAAATTAACCATATCACTGTTTTTGGCGAGTGTGGCAAAGTTTAACAAATGCCCAGTAATTCATATAACTTGTTAGTTTTGTTTTGGAGAATAATAGCTGGTTTATGAAGCATTTATTAAACAATTTTTGAAACATGTTAGCGGGTCAACCATAATCTAGCAACACATTTTAATCTGGAACATGCTTTAGATATAATATTTGAGTTCTAGTTTTTTTTTTATTTTTTACAATTTAAACTATTCATAAAACGCTAGATTTGAAAAACGGAGATAAAGTTGCAATAGTGAAATTAAAGTTTTATAATGAATTGTTTACATATTGTTAACAAGTTTAACTTGAAGCATTAATAAAAACTGTAACCACGCACTGAGACGTAACATATGCTTTCTTCTTCAGCAAACATTGTTAATAAGTTAGTTAACACATGTATATATAAAGATTTTTTTGAGCGCTGCAGTTTCACACGCTCTTAGTGTTAAGTTTTAAAAACGACCACCTAATCTGAGTCTTACCTTTCGTGAGAAGAACAGCCATCGCACAGAGTTCCAGCTGAAACCAGAGAGAAACAAGGCTGGAATGGCGATCCATTTAAAACTGCTTTTCCTTGTCTTGATACCCCGTGGCAAGACCCTCGGAATGGTTTGAGGACTTGTTACATATGTCCTACATTGATTACTGCATTCCCAGGGATCCGTGAACAGCGCTGTATCCAAAAACACACGGGAACAGAAAGGCTGTGTCTTGTTCCATCAGAGACCGATGCCGAACTGTGAGATCCGAAGATCCTTGCGCGTAACCAAACCAATCCGTCATACGTGAGAAACACGAATATATATATATATACACACACACACAGATATTCCTGAAATAATACAAAGAAAAATCCGAAAGAAATTAGATTTGGACAACTATTCTCGATCGCGGAGCAGCGGCTCACTGGCCGGGGAACTTTCACTGGATCACTTTTGGGAGCAGTGTAGCCACGCCCACGCAAACGTTCATTGGTCTGCTTGGTTGGTTCATTTGCATACACCGTCCTATTGGCATTGGTATTGGTTCACACAGCGGTCACACAATTTGTCTTTCCGCCTACAGATGCTGAGCCAGAATCGCATGATGAGGCAGGTAGCAAGAAAAAAATATAATAATAGCATAATGGTTATTAAATGGGAGCTGGCGTGGCTGATTACTAAACAGAAACCTAATATATTGTATCTGCGCGATTTAAGGACTCTTTCAAAAACTTTCTGATCTTTGTATCTAGGGGCAGAGGTAAATTACCCCCCCCCCCCCCTTTTTTTTTTTTTTAGAAACGCGTAAAACTAAGTTACGCTTTGTCAGCTATATGACAGCGTTTCCCAGGCTGCTGGAGGTGGATACCGCAGGCCTGCACTAGAGAGTGGATGTAGGCGGGTCGGTTAGAGAAATTAGCAATCCAAAGAGGCACATGGCGCCAGCGAGACGACACAGACAGACAGTGACACTCAATTACCCCCCAGACAATCCCATGCAAAACACACAGAGCACAACGATCGATATCTCAACTGCCCTACCCGCCCTAATGTGTTGAGCACTGTGGTCAGGGCATGTGCTTCACAATTGAAGGCATTTTGGGCAACCTTGAACCATAAATAAACAAATAAATGTTCTGCAAATAAAACCAAGCCTAATGATGCAGTAGGCTATTTACACAAACATTTAGACCCACCCATCAAACAGCTAGCTAGCTTTTATTTTAACTATTTTAAAATTAAACAAAATTCATAATTAGACTAAGCTAACAAAACCCCTTTTTTGATTAAACAATTCATGTCGTTGACTTGAAATATCTTGTGAAATAATATTTTGTGTCTTTCTCTCTGTATTTATTAAATTTAAAAGTGAAAAGGTTTAGAGTTAATTAATTTGAAAATAATAATAATTAACACTCCCCTTTAAAAAAAAAAAATTAGTTTAGTTTATGAGTTAATTAATAATTTATTGTGGCAAGCTTAATGGCTAGTAAACTAAACCAAAACAGATTTTGTACGCATCTATCTATCTGTGTGTATATATATATATATACTGAAATTTATTATAGCTAAAGGTAGTGACGGACGGCGCAGGAGATAGGGAAGTGTTTGATGATGAGAGACAGACTGGGAGACGCTCACATCTGATAGACGGCCATCGATTCAGTGTCAAAGGCTAAAGACAAGCCATTCCGCTTCAGGGGACACATTCAGAGACCTACAGAAATTACCGGATTGACAGCAATTATCCTAATTGTTGGTAATTTCAGAGAGGCGCCAGTTCAAACCCAGTCCTCCCTTCAAATGGCGAGCTTCACACCTCCACAGACTCATCTGAGAAACTGCCCTACAAACATCAACAGCGACGTTTCTACTGCTCCGGTGAGCTGTCTGAAAACGAAGCTACATTTTTCTGTCATACTTCATTTGACCCACCTATAGCTAATTCGGAACATTGCCTTTAATGTTTAGTAATTTCGCTATGAATAATGACTATTCAGCAGTAATCCACTCCAAAGAACAGTTTAGTCTTCTAATGACGAGGAGTCACAGGATGATGTGGAATAAAGTAATCATGATTTTATAATAAGCCTATCAAGCTACGTTCTCAAGCACATTACAATAATTAAGCAAATGGGACATTTTTTTGCACGTAGTTCAGTCGGCCACCAGGTGTTTTTCTTTTCAGGTGTCTTATAACATATTCGTTAATTAACATTTCAAACAAATGCATGGACGATTTGCAAAGTCTTTCTGTTTGAATGATCAGATGCTGCCCTCTTGTGTCCAACTTGTGAAAATATCAACTTTTATGTACTGACATATGCTAGCACATAAAAAGGATAATGTAATAATTAAAATAAAATGTTTCACAAAATTTCAAAAGAAATACACATGATAACAGCTAATTAAAAAATTAATTAATTCAATAAAGTTTTGTTTTCATATAATTCATACAAAATTCCAAAGGGCACAAAATAAGTGGTAACTTTATTTAAACTAATGATATATTTCTTATTCTAAACCCCTACTTTAATGTGCTATTTAATATAAAATGTAAAGAAAATGCATAACGTGTTAATTACTTTAATGTTTTATAATATTTCTTCTATTGCTCTCTATTTTAGTTAATGCAATGTTGTATTTCCTATCACCCCTATACTTTTATAAAATATACCACCCCTCTTCTTTAGCCCTATGTATGTTGTAATAGGCTGTTTCTAATTCTGTAACCACGCTAAGTTCATTTTATTGTATAACATATTTTGTCACTCCTACCCTATATAATGTAGGCCTATTTTTATTATATTTCTTATTCTATCACTCATCTAGCTTTATAAACAAATATTAATGAAGGCTATTTATTTTTGTATATTTTATAATCTATGCACCTTTCTCAGATGTTGATGACATCTCACCTGGCCTTTTTTCTTTACACTGACAAGTTATTCTATATAATGAAATCAGCTTTATTGGCTTATAATGCAGCATCCTCACCTAACCTCAAGATGCATCAATTAATGTAATGACCATACAAAATAAATAAAATACACTGCTCAAAAAAATAAAGGGAACATTAAAATAACACATCCAAGATCTGAATGAATTAAATAATCGTATTAAATACATGTGCTGGCAACAAAATCACACAAAAATGATCAATGGAAATCAAGTTTATTAACCCATGGAAGTCACTCCTCGACAGTCTGTGGTGCAATGCAACGTGGAGTTGTTGGATGGAGCGAGACATGATGTCCCAGATGTGCTCAATTAGATTCCTATCTGGGGAACGGGCGGACCAGTCCATAGCATCAATGCCTTCATCTTGCAGGAACTGCTGACACACTCCAGCCACATGAGGTCTAGCATTGTCTT
>JAUMHP010000062.1:8834498-8845459 GCA_032361065.1 Enteromius trimaculatus | reverse complement strand
ACTTCCGGTGGCTTCACTGCCTGACGGCAGTTTAGAATACAATGAGCGATCCAGTCATTATATATAGATCAGTGGTCACATAACTCTTTTCCTCTTTCAGGGTTCAACTGATTGTTAAATATTCTATGGACATTATCTTTACATTTGTTTGGAAAGCTAAACTCACGATTATGGTAAGGGGTGTTACATTTCTGAGGCGTGCTTGTGAGGTCTGTCCAATCACAATGCACTGTCAGCTGGGCAATCAGAGCAGACTGTGCTTGTAAAAAGCAGGGTCTTTTTAGAAAACCAAGCATATGACAGAGGCAGGGCATAGGGGACTTACAATAAATGTACAGTATTTGATGTGTTTTTTGAACATTAAAACGTCAACATATCCTGTTACACTAAATGATGATCTTTAAAATAGCACCATATAACATTTTTAATTACATTGCAGTCTATGGGAGAGTCACTGAGCTCAAGAGAATTCAACAAATATTACAAAACCTTGTCTTCAAGCACTTCTCCCCATTCACAATGCTTTGTGTATTAGGCCAAGCGTTGAATGGTTACAATTCTACAAAGACCACCAGCAAAATGACGGACAGCACTCAGGGTTCCCACACTTTTTAACAAATGGACTGCTTTCCAGTAATATGTAATTATTACATGATGATTTTTAAGAATAATTCAAATCCATTCAACAATTCACTAATCAATCACTTCCACCAGTCTGCGTTCTGGTTTGACTGATTCAATGGAAAGAAAGACTCAATACCAAGTCACACAAAATGATACATTCATCTTTTAGCGATATCCAAGTGACGAAATCCTTTAGAACAGAGCATACCAGCCACATGGATTATTCTATATAGAAATACCTTTATACAAGTTTTTTTCCCCTGATATTTTAAGGTTTTCCATGAGAGTGGGAACCCTGTGCCTTAAACCTGCTGCTTAGCACCTGCTAGCCTTCGACTGCCTTGATGAAGTAAAGCATTGAGAACTATACTACTGCTGGGAGGACTGAAAAATAAATGAAGACAAATAGCAGCATGTAGCACAGGAGTGTTTAAAGAGCATTAACACGTCATATGCTGCATAAGCCAAAGACCTGCTACTGCCTCCTACCAGTATGGACAAGCAGACCCCGGCACTGCTTACGTGGGTGGTGTGGATAAGCAGAAGTTTGAGACATAAAAACATTGCACAAGCTCTAAATGTTGTCCTTCTATAAATACAAATCCAATCTGTGGTGGTCTCTGTTTCGGCTCGATTAAACAGTATGTCAGTAATGACTCTGCAACAGCAAAACAAGTGACACAATGAACTTTTCCTTACAATAATATAGATCAAATATGTCCAGTATCATCTGCTTTTTAGTTTTTCAGGGCCGGCATTATCTCAGTTGGTTTAGCAATAACAATTCAACTAACCTATAAGGATTACAGCTTGCAGAAATCTTACCCCTACACACACACACCCCTTTACATGTTTGTGAATGTCAAAAATAGTAAAACTGCTGTTGTTGATACTGAACGTTTCCTTTTCTAACATCTTAAACCTTTTCAGAAATGTAATATAAAGACCTAAATATGAATTTCATTACCCCTTTTAAGACTGCGAGGCAGTAAATATCAATCCCTGCCTTTGATTCAGAACACAAAGTATTTCCATGGTTTTCCATGATTAAAGGGTTACTCTATCCTGAAATTAAATTGTCGTCATTAATCACTTACCCCCCATGTTGTTCCAAACCCTAATAACGTTCGTCTTCGATGAAAACTTCACCATTGACTACCAACACTTCGTACGGAAAGAAAATACGTTTTTTTTTAAACATTTTTCAATTCGGCATAATAACGTTAGCCTGGTAATACCTGGCATAACAGAAAAGTGTTTACTTTCTCGTCTTTAGTTTAAAATCATTGGTGTACCCACATGCCAATCACATAACGTGAGCCAATTACATATCGTCAATCACATATCTCCTTTGGCCTCCCCAGTTTCTCATTGATGATCGGTAAAAGTTGATCAATTAAAAGAGGTTTCAGTTGGCAAATGCCAGGAATCTTTTCCACAACAGAGCGAACAGCATACCATGTCTGTGTCCGCTGTCGTTTTAGATTTCCGTAACCTAAACTACAATCTTAAATTTGGCGCTTGGCTTACGTCTTGGCTTTAACCCCGCCCTCTATTCATACACTGGTCTGGCCGTTTTGGAGCCGGGGAGAAACCGTAAGATAGCCTGCTATCTCAAACTGAGTACAGAAGCGAACTGAAATGGAGCGGAAGTACGAGGTCTGATGTAGTCAGGCTACCATAACGTTACATTAGCACCATTATGGAGAGCATACACTGGACGCACATAGCGTACACTCTTAAGTGTCAGCAGCAATGCAAGGATACGTTTTGTACATGTATTTACGATTTAAACGAAAACAGAGCATCCTCATGTTGCTGACAGAACTGCGTACACTTTGTGCATGTAGAGTTTAAAGTTTTGAAGAGCTTACGTGTGTCTGGAGCATTGTTGATCTTGGTGTGGAAGTATGTGGATTTGTCAGTATGAACTTGCGCAGAAAAGGATGAAAGCAAAGACTGTCACCTGGACGAATCAAGGTCTCAGTCAGGCCCAGGATACGAAGTGAGGATTGTATTGAGAACGCGGAAATGAAATCAGCTTTGTTAACAGCTGACTGGCAGTTCCAGAGGCCGATACTAAAGGAGAAAATTTCAGTGGATGAAATGGTGACAGGGCAAAGGTTAGTAGGTAAAGTCCCGCAGGAAAAAGTCGATGGTCTTTACTCTCGTCGGTCTTAACACAAAAGCTGAACGCTTCCGCGACAGCCCGCCGATACTGAATATATACACTGCTAAATGAGATGCGAGTGATACCAGCTGGACACGCCTACTGAATAAGGCCAAAATCTTTATCTATGCAAATGGCTGAGATCGAAACTAAGAGCCAGGTGCTTTACACTTAAGTTTCAGCCAGATATCAGGGAAAATGTGCCAATTAAACAAAAAGCAGTACTATAAATAGACGGCGAACGAAAATCAGACTTCTAGCACCATGCAATAATTTAAACAACCTATTACAACACTGTATTAAAGAACATTTATGCGCCGTCGCGGTTACTCTCCCGCTGACAAAGTGCTTATCCCGCACAGTTAAATCAGGTGTTATTGATAAAAGAGACATGCAACATGTGCTGTGTTGGGGAGGCTCCAGGAACGTGTTTGGGGAACCCCTGGACTTAACAGTGAAAATTGTTTGGCAGTCAATGGCAGAGTCACAAGCCTGGTATGGTTGAATAGGTGAACCAATGAATGGATGACCTCAAGCACGTATGTGGTTTTGTTTACAGCTTTTGGTTTGCTTGCGAAAAGGGCAGTGTGAAAGCAAACGGCACCAAACAAAAGGAGCCCTGTATTTAGTCCGGACCAAAGCAAGTGCACTAGCAGACTTTCCTGGTGTAAACACTGGACTGCATTTACTTAACCTTTACTGCCACTTTACACAGCTAATAATGTGAGCTTTCAGACATTGACACTTACTAGTGCTGGAGAAGCTGGCGGGTGCAGCTTGCATGGCTTCACGCCTGTAGTCCCTGTCTTTAGGGAAACTGTTGACCACTGCTGCCATTTTGGTTGCCTCCTTCTGCCTTTGCTCTCTGAAACAGGAAGGTATTCACAAATGGTACTGGCATTCAAAAGACAACAAAACCACATCAGCTTAACACACGACCGGCAAAAAAAAGCCTCACAATGAGACTAACTGTCTAAACGTATTAACTATATCGTGACATGACAGTGTAATTATCAAATCACAAAGACTGCGATTTCATTACATATGCATTCAAAATGCAGAACTGCACTAAGTGAGAATCTCATGATGGAGTGTTTTGTGCATCTAAAAGCAGCTTGGTTAACGCTGTTCCATCTCTGTATGTTAACATACATGAATGCAACATGATTTTATAGTACTGTAAAATTGACAAGCACTTATAACCCTGATGTCAATAAAAGAAACTTTAACGGTTTGTTTTCCTCCAAAATAAAAGGCTGACGGTTTAAAAATGAAGATAAGTAATAGTAGTAATTTATTTAGATGCTGACACGGCAATAAAAAGCCCTATTGGATGAGACTAGTTTTCTAAACCGTTTTGAGTTTCAATTCTTACGTACCAATTCGGACGGGACTAACATCTTACAATGATGGGTGCATTGTGTATAGTTATTCAGATTGATTACCATTAGTGTAAACAAAAACGCCATAGTGAAGCTAAATGGCTAGCAAAATCATGTTAGCATGTGCGGTTACTTTAGTTCAACCATTTTATATTATCTTCTTTAATTTTCATAAAGGTAGATGTGTTCAAACATTGTGTAATTGAGTGCAGAAATGTATGCAAGTAATCCTACCTGATGCTGCTGCTATTACAATACAACATGTGATCTGGATTTTATTTTGAATTATTATTATTATTATTATTAGTAGTAGTTTTTTTCTTCTTTCTCTGGAACCATTAAAGAGGTTGTGTGAGAAACTCAGACACGGCAGATTCGGATGGGAATAAAATTACCAAGTACATGTGTAACATTTATCTTACAACCCTTTGTAAAACTAGTGTTGCCCGAATAGGGCTTATTGCTGCCTCATGGCAAAAACTGAGAAGGAAAAACAGAATCACAAATACACAAAACAACAGCAGTTAAAATTTATACTTTTTTTTTTAAATCAACATATGATAAAAATGTAAACACAACTTATTTTACAGTAAAATATTGGAATCATTTTGTTTAATATAGTTACTGAAAAATACTTGCGATTCTAAGAGTTAATACTACTTTATAGTAATTGTTAAATCACAAATGCTTTGGTCAATTTGTGCAGATCACCAAACAACAACGAAAAATGTGGAGCTCTGAAAGGTCATAAATGGTCTTTGTTGAAAGCTCACGGACAGAAAGCGCAATGTGATGCGGTTTCCATCGCACTACTGCTTCCTCTGAAGTGCTGTAAGATGTGTGAAACAGGCCTAAGACTGCAAAATACCATTTCTGCACAATTTAAGATGCTAAAATATGTTCCTATTATTGTTGGGAATGTTTCTTCTGTGGAAACATACTATATTAAACTGCACTGATCACTTGACGTTTCACCAGCAACGTGTATGGATTAGCGTATTAACATATAATTAAGTACAACTCAAGTGCATTTAATACCTCTCCAGCCACTCTTTGGGTTTCTCCCACTGAGACACCTCCGTCCTGCAGTTGTAGTAGTACTTCTTCCCTGAAGAACTGATGTGTTCAGACCAATCATCTGCTGGCTCATATGGCTGAATAAAAGAAAAACAACAGGTGTGAGCACCTGGAACACTGGCATCATTTAAAGAGACAGGAGCTGCTAAAGGCATGAGAGAGGAAGAGGTATAGGAAGGAAGATAAAAAGGGGGTAGGGCAAAAACAAAAGGAAAGACCTGTAAGGGAGGGAAAAAAAGAAAGAAAAAAAAAGGCAATCCAGGTGGTGTTGTTTTTCTTCTGACATAAGAAAAGGCTGCACAGAGCAACAGCATGAGGCAGTTAAAAACGTAGAATAAGACTTAGAAGAGAAGGAAAGGGAGCATTAGACAGTCGGAGCGTGCAGAGAAAAGAGAGAGAGAGAGAGAAAGCTGAATCCTGATGCAAGCGTGTGTAATATTTGATGAGGTGGATCTCTGCACATCGCCCCTGCAGGATGCTTCTTTAATCTGCCCGAGTCCACCCTCCACCTACTAGCAATCTGACTGTCAAAGCCTCTAACACCACCACACCAGACAGAAATTGCACACTTCAGCTTTAATGATCGGTACTGTGACACTAGCATTACCACCTGGAATTGAAAATGACGACAATTTTCTTGACTGTTTCCTTCATTGGCCAAAGGGTCACAATACGGTTTGTTAGAATGGCCTAGTTAACTCCTCACTAGAGACAAAATCGTTCTCCCTTTGATAGACATTCAAAATAATACATGTAGTCTTACTTAACTTTTGCTAGCAACGCATTCATCAGGGTCCTGTACCAGAATGTTAATGGGTATTTCTTTCCAGTTGTTACAGAGCGTTAAATCATTTTGAACAAACTGAGTCCCAGCCCAAACTAACAGCAGACAGAAAATCTTACACATACAAAATTACTAAACATGACCCATTAACACTACGTTAAAAACGCCATTTTGGAGAGTATCACAAATATAACATGTACATGGTTACGTTAAATTTAGATCAAAGCGTAAACAAACTGCGAATTTGCATAAGGTGCTGCTGACAGAACAGTATACATTGTTTACATATTGATACTCTCAAAAACGATGCTGTAGGGCGACGAAGGAGATCGTAGATAGCTTCGTAGATGAACAAAGGTTTTACATAAGGGTCAGTAATTAATAGCAGAATTTTCAAATTTGGGCGAACTATCCCTTGATATACGATCGCTGCATCTGATAAAATCAACACTACTATCATACATCTACACTAAAGAGCAACTGTCTGCAGTGGTTTTGGCCATATTAACAGATAAACTATGCTGACGTGCTGGCTGCTGCACAGTCGATTGAATGCGCTGCTTCTTGAAGCTAATTGAAGACGCTGAGAAAGAGTGATACTCCAACAGGAAAGCAGTACTGGAGACATCTTCCAGCTGAATGATACCTAGGGGTTTCCAAAATGGAAAGTTCGCAAGAATATCATGTTCTGGCTTCTTGGCTGACCTCTGACTTGACATATGATGAAAGCAATGTCATACCTTGTGTCAGAATCACTGCCAGAAGTCAGAGATTTGAGTTATAATTTAAAAAATAGGAATATTTTTGTTACAAAAAACCCCATCGATCTGCTTTAGAAAATATGTTAACACCCTGGAGGCGTTTAGGTTGGTTTTACGACATTATTACCAATCAGGGAAGAGTCAGGATAAACAAAAAACCTGAATGTTTTCGTCTGAAAGAAGAAAGTTATATACACCTAGGATGGCTAGGAGGTAAGTAAAGTATGAGGTCATTTTAATTTTCGGGGGAAATAGTCATTTAAAAGTTATCTGCTCAACATGGTGTACATAAATATGGTTTCGATGCAGAGTGCAAATAGCTAAGCATTTGTGTTTTTTAACTTAACGAGAGTGAAATAACCATGCGTTCTCTGTTCTTTTGTGTGAATGTGGTGAGAACTAACCAGCGCTGAAACAGGTGGTTTCATGACCCTTTAAGCATCAAATCAGTATATTGGAACAATTTCTGAAGGATCACATAACGATGACCAGAATAACGGCTGCTGAATTCCATGCCATCAGAGAAATAAAATACACTAATATAATTTTTATAATGCAGCATGGATGAGCATATAAGAGTTTAAAAACATTTTAAAATTCTTTCCATACAAGCTTTTGAATGGTAGTCAATCTCTTAAAAGTGACTCATAGAATACAATGATGTTCATTGCAGAACTATGTTCACTTCACTGCACTCAACGCTGTCCTTGAAGACACCACAATTAAGTAGCACATATTTCAAACCATGAAGAAATTCACCTCTGTATGCCTGCCGACAGCTAGTTCTCGCCTTCAACATAATTATAAGGTTTAATACAAAACATAAAATCTTGGGAAAAGTAATTGAGCAGATGAAAAGGGTTTGATGAATGAGTTCATAAAGTAGGTGGAGCATCTCACCATCTTCAGAGTGTGGAAGAGATTTTACACTGCGTATCCAAAGTGACCCCATAACATACAGAAGTAAAGGCAATTTAAACAGAAGCACAAGGACAAGTGATAAAATTAGGTTCCTGTGCCATTTCAATACGAAAAAATTTAAATTTTATGCTGGCTCACCAAATTATCTCGGATTTATAAATACAGCTTATGGTACATATATTAGATCCAGTCATCAAGTTTGTCAAAGTAAGCTAGATACTTTCCAACATGTTTCACAAAATGACCACTCATATGACTATGGCTTGGCATAATGTTTTTAAAAACTGAATTCAATCCATTTCTTTTACTGATGAGCAAATGCTAAAATTATTCTACAGCAATCAGACCATATGACGCCAACGTTTCAGTGCCCTAAATGAATGATGTAATGTTGAAAGCAGCAAAAGCTCTCCTTTCTTATTCTGGTAAAGGTAAGCTGTGCCTTGTATCTCCCAAAAGAGCTCATATTATCTACAGCAAGGGGACAGATGGTCTGCACACAGGAGGGTTGCCACACAACCAGACAACACATTTAACAGCAAAGTCGAATTTAAGCCAGGGATAATTTTGTTAGATCCAAAAAAAATTAAAAAAAAGGCCCATAAAACAACATACCACTTATTAGAAGTCCGAAATGGTTTAACAGATCTGCCAGGATAAACGTTTTCTGTTTTGGCTGAACTGGTGCTAAATTAAAGCTACTTAATCGCTACTTGCAGTGAGCCAGTTATTCAAGATGATTTATGCAAAACTAATAGCACAAATAGCTATAAGGTTATCGTAAAATGGTCTGGTTTATTCAATAAACATTGATTCAATAACAGGCTTGTTTGTGTCAAAGGGGCAAAGGGTTACTGTTGTATATGAATAAGAGTTACACAGAGACTGTGGGACTTACCGTGTCTGATGATTTGTTGGGATTTGAATGAGAGTTGGAGCTGTGCAGAGAGCTGTGGTTATGGGAGTTCTCTTGAGGGGATATACTTGTCCCTGAAAAGCAAAAATAAAGCAAACCAGTTGTCTTTTTTTTTTTAATTAGTGGAGGAAAATCTATGCATGTCTAAAAGAGTAATTGCCACATCTGGTTGATCAAAACGCCTCTACTACAACATTCCCACTATGACCTGCAGAACTATAAAGCTTCATAGACAACTTTTAGCAAAATCAAGTATGTACATCAATGACGCTTACAGCACTCAAGCTTTTTATGGCTGAATCATGCAGAGACACGAACACTTCAGGGCCTTTCTATTGGTTCCTGGTTTACTTTGATTCATTAGTCATTTCAGTTTGATCTGCATTAAACTAATTACTAGGGGTGTGAAAATTAATCTTTTCTACAATGCATCACGCTGCAGACGAGAACAATTCGGTATCGGTTCAGTAATAGACCATAAACGGTTATAACATACTAACAGTTTTGCAGTAGAATACAACGGCTGATGGAGGTGGATCTCGAGTGCGAGTAATTAAAAAAACTCCAACTGCTTTAAAAGCCGACATCTGGGCACATTTCGGCTTTTATGTACAGAGCTACTATCTCAGGTTGTCGAGGAATGGCAGGTATCAGATAAAGATATAGTGCTTGTGACAGATAATGCGTCGAAGATGATCGCTGCAGCTCAATTCGGATGATTCCCTCACGTAAAATGCTTTGCGCCTACAGTGAATCTGGCATCGCAGCGCGTGCTTAAAGTGGCCGTGCTCTCCTGGCTTTTGGCCAAAATCTGTCGAATATCAACATTGTCTCATCGCAGCACCACAGCGAACCACTGTCTGAAAGTGAAACAGCAGTGTCTTGGCTTGAGAAATCACAAGCTGATAACTGATGTCAGAAGAGAGCAACCTGACAGTGTCTCTCACTGCTCCTCTAAATGCTATTTTGGTTTATAAATTATAACTTCATATATAATTTCATTATACATTTGTTCAAGAAGTGTGTTTTCATTGAGAAGGTAAAATTTAAGTTTCAGTTCATATATCTGACTGCTTGTGTTTATTAACCAAATTGTATACATGTGAATTAAAATTGAAAATTGAGTATGCAGTGCATCGTGATGCATCGAGATACTGTATTAAACCGAATCGATGACATGCTAATCGTAATCGAACTGTGAGACCAGTGTAGGTTCACACCCCCAACTGATTACACGGACAATACAAATACAGAGACTCATCTGGCAAGCGTTCATATTGCATGCTTTTAAAACCAAAATAAAAGAGATGCTTTATGTACAAACTAGGGATGTTCATTTTGGTTATTTCTCGTAACCAACAACCGGCACTCGTTCACCGATTATTAGCCATTCACCAACAACATTATTTTTAACTACAATTGAATTCAATTAGAAAGGATAAAGTGCCTGTGACCCAGTTAAAAATAGTAATATTTGTTTTCTGCGGTTTCATTGTAACATGCGCAAAAACTAGCAAACAACAGAAGACCAAGATTCACACGTTTATAAATATTTTATATATGCCTGCAGCACTTTTACGACGACCAGAGAAAAAAAACATTATAAAAGGATAAATAGGCCTATACGAGAAATATATAGCCATCTTACCTAAATAAAAAATAAAGAAAACGAAAGAAAAAAAGTTAGCAACAGTGACCCAATATCGAAGATGGCAACGTCCATAAAACTAAGTCACTTTCTGACATGACAGGAGTCCAATCGAGGCACGAGTTCTTTCATCAAACCTTCATTAACCGACAGCAGCTTATAAATTTGGGCGGAGAGCGGAGCACAGAACACAAAACTTCTGAGCGGCTCAGAAGGAAAACTGACGAGATCTAACAAAACTTTCAGATGACACGCAGCTCATTTCTCCATCACTATAAGTTACCTGAAACACACATAACACCGTAAAAACATGTAACACCCGGTAGATGCACACGCCTCAGATCAATACACCTCTCTTTAGCAGTGTATGACGTGATAGTTGTCTAGTCGTGTTCCGTTCACACAGCACGTGTTCCCAGAATGCGGTTGAGTCCTGAACATTTCCAGGTGAGTTCTGTTACAGGACGCGGTTGTCACTCCTTGTATTAGGACTCAAGCAGCCTGCCTACAGGACTGACAACTATTCTGCTTAGGGCTGGGCAATTATACGATCTCGAGTTGTGATCGCGATCAAATTAAGTTCGATCACGGTGATCAGCACTGGGTGTACTTTCTCGATCACGTGCATAATATGCTGCAGTAAAGTGCACGACAACAAATCACAACCCGCTTTCCTGG
>JAUMHP010000062.1:8813225-8834398 GCA_032361065.1 Enteromius trimaculatus | reverse complement strand
GTTCCATAAAACAAGTTTACCAAATAAGCCAGGCTTATTTCATTTAGTCTGACTTATTGCCAGTTAATTTGTATTAAAATAAGTCAGACTATCTGCCATAAGCGTGGCTTATTTGGTAAACTTGTTTTATGGAACAGGCCCCAGCTTGATGAGATTCAGACTATTATGATACAGACCAATGGCTACCGGATTTCTCTAGGAGTCACATGTCTTTGATAAACTTAACACAGTACACTAATAAATTAGGATAATGTTTCAGTTTTATAGGTAATTATCTTTACTGTTTACAACTAATCACTTCTTCATGCTTTTTCTCAGACTCAAAATCAAAGACTTCAACAGGAGAGAACAGCATCAGCACTGGAAAGATAAGTTAGTCTCAGTGTATTTTTTTTTTTTTGCCAGCCAGCACCAGCATTTTGGTTATTCTCTCCTAAATTTGGCTGCCCTCAGAATATTTTTGTGCTATATTTTTTGCTATGATGAATATATGAACATGTATCAAAAAGTATTTGATTTCAATTTTTTTTTTTTTTAAATATTATATACACATACATGCACATACACAAACATATTTAATTTCATCTTCATGTGTGCATGTTTATCACCATTTGAATGCAAAAAAAAAAAAAAACATTATCATATGCCATTCTTTCACCCGTAAATAATTATATGTACAATTGGAATTACATTCAATAAACAGAAATTGATACACACACTCACACATATACAAATACATATTCAGATCAACAGGCTATCGGTCTACCCAACAACAAGAGATGAGGCTAGGGGTGGCACGAGGCTACATTGCGCATGTCATGAACCGTGCGACGCATGCATGCACCGAACCGAGACAAGTGTATCGAACGGTTCGGGTTTTTTTCATGAACCGTGCCACCCCTAGTAAAGGCATCTCCCTCACTGACTGCTTAGTCCCAAACAGATTCAAGAGTCAAAATATGACATTTTCTCTGATCCTTCCGTTTATGCCGATCACTTTGTAGTTGTAACCGGACATGACGTGTACTCTCTGCTAAACCCTGATTGGCCGAAGAGAACCGTCACTACCTTCGTCAGTGAACTAGATTTTAATCAGCACTGCCAGAGAAGGAACCGTTTTGAATAAGTGCACCTATATATATATAAAAAAAAAAAATTAATAATAAAAAAAAAACTATACACAACTATAACGACATGAATATTCCCGCCCACTCTACTAAACTGCAGTGGAATCGCAAACCGAACTGAGTCGTGCCGTACTGAACTAAGTTGTATCACGCAATGGAAAAGACTTAGATTAGACTAGAGACAGCCCTTAGGGTACAGACAGCCCCCACTGCCTCGGAGAAGATGTGTCTGATGTGAACCATGAACATGATAATAAAGTCACTATGAACACTGAAAACCAACTCAACTGATGTACTGCGTTTCGATATACAATGCATTTTTGGGGCTTTTGGTCCACTCATGTTAGCTTTGAGTTCATGTGCTCTTCAACATGGACACAATGACTTTTGAAAATAAATGCACAAAACAGAAAAGTCTCTCTGATCCAGAAACAAACCAAAATGATGGATTACTCCCTACAATTTTTCTGTCCAATCAAATTATCTTTATAAAAAGTTACTGACCTCTCCCCTAAATGACACCAGCAGCCGATGAACATGTAGAAAGTCTTATCTACTGAGAAAAACGGTGAGGAAAGATCTCACTGATATTCCCTAGTCCCACCCATACTTCCTGTGAATAAGAAATACACCTTTAACCACTGCTTTCCTTTTCATCCAGAATTAAAAAAAAAAAAAGAAAAAAAAAAGGAGCGTGAGAAGCTATTTGACACGTACACACTCAAAACAAAACTTTGGAGTGGTAGAACAAGTCTGAACTAGCTACAGTTTACATTAGCCTTTATGGAGGAACTAGAAAGCCTTGTTTTGTGATTGCTTTAGGTATACATGACAAAAGTTTAAGATCTCATCATCAGATGTAATTATGCATATTGTAGGTAATTCATACTGCTTACGTTAAATCAACAAATCATAAAACTGTCTGGATTTGAATTTAACCATCATCAATTTGTAGGTCTCAAGATAAGTCATTTATGCCATTTTCAGCTGTCGATATTTGTTACTTTAAATAACAGACTCTTCTTTAAAATTCTGCCAATTTTATCACCTAATTCAAACAAATGTAAACAAATATTTAGACTTTCTTTAAATGTAACATAAGGTAGCATACTGAAAGATTGGGGACTCACAACAATTTCTCACGTCGCATTCTCAAGTCACCCATCAAAAGAAACAAGTCACATAATGCTACATTTAAATCAGTGAAAGAAATTCACTGTCCATAACCTAATTAACTAGAAATATAACGCTACAGACAAACATTAAATATACACTATATTGTATAGTCATTCCCTTATTGCCTTTTGGCGAGGCCTTAGAAATTATTAATGCAAAAATGTATATATGTTTGATTAAAACCCGTCAACAGGACTATTTCACAGCTACCGTTTAAATGATTATATTACAAAAACAAATTGGGGAAAAAATCATTAGAAAGTTGGTACAAAAGAAACTATGTAAATGTACACAATGTTGTTGAATGTCGCACGTAAAGCAATTAAATTAAATAATTTAGGCTCAATTTAGACAGCATTATTATGGTGTAACTTATAGCATTAGAAATGTACATGTACCCGAAGTAATCTAAATAAATCTACAGTATATTCAATTGAATCAAGGGCATAATTAAACTGAATTGAAAGAACAATATATTTAATCTAGATACATAGCTTTACTGCTTTTAGCATTTATGCTTAGTGCAAATGCATATATAACCTCAAACTAATTAATCATGCTCTCAGCATACTTCTATTTAACAGTTATGCTTTTTAACTGCTTCAAGAGGCTCTTTAACAAGATGCAAGGCTTGACCTATATAACAGATGAGGTAAATATGAATGATGGATGTTAAGCTTTTACACCACCAAGAACCATAAGATGTGGTACTAAAAAAAAAAAAAAATAAATACAATTCTATAATGAGCCAGGCAATAAATCAAGTAGATTCATCACTTTTGAAGAATAAAATCTTCAAAACAGGTAATAACATTCTCCTAACTAATGCAACTTTCCTTGTACAACATCTAAACTTCAAATAGGTTAGAATCTATAGTTCAGTAAGATCGGAAGCAGTGTACAGCAACTGTCTGGTTCATTTCAATGTATGATGCGGTCGCTGTTCAGTTAGATGATGCATTTATTTGGCAGCAATCTCATTATCTATTCATTATCGGAATAAGAGTAGCAAATCAGCATGTGGCGATTAGCTTCGACTGCCTTTATATGTAGCAGCAGTATATGATCACAGACGTCTTGTCATGCAATTAGACTGAAAAGAAATAATGTTTTATCTAAATTCACAATATCAGGACTAAAAGCTGGTTCACACAAGGCACAATAACTATAAAGATAACACGTGTGACACAACGGATATGTTTCCAGCAGCCTGTTTTTATATGCATTTTGAAGTATCGAATCAGAAACAAGTCGCTAAAATGTAAACAAAACTGTTAATTTGCAAAAACGTTTTACACTTGCTTAAGGTAGTTTCTGACTTGCATGAAAAAGGATTCATACGAAAAACGGGAGACGGAAACATATTTGCATAGAAAATTGTGCATCGAAAGTCACCTGACTTTGAAGGGACAGTAAAACCTGACTAACCAGGGAACCGATTTTTTTCCCACGGCATCTGAAATGTTATGATTATTTTGAAATGCATAAACAGATGTCTATGAAAGTTTTTCTATAAAGTCGCCTCCCAGAACTTAGTTTTCAAACAACAGGCACCCACCACTAAATGCAAAGGCAGCACAGTCTGTTCACTCTGAAGCACAAGTAGTTTATTATATATGAAAATTAGTATTTCATTGGCTTCTCCTATTTTTCTTAGTTATATATAGTGCCAGTTTACCAGGAAATGACCATTTTGTTCTCTTTGACTCATTTGATGGAAATATTGCTTACTCGCCAATGTTTTATGCAAAATTTAATTTGGTGCGTAAGTTTAATTCACAACTTTGGATAAAGGGCCGACTAATGCAAATATAAACATAACAATAATGACACACAGGAACAATACTGTTGCAATCAATTTCACAACTATTAGTTATCAACTGATGAACAAAGCCAATCAGAGTCAATCGGACTTTGACAAGTTTGAATATTTAAAGCAGCAGACAATATCACGGCAACGATCGCTTATAATATACAGAGCGTTATTGTTGACACTAATACAATTATCTTACTTGGTGCCTTAACTCAATCTGTGACTTTGCATTTGCCGGGCTGACATTAATTCATTAGATAAACCCAAATCAACTAATGGAATACAATGTTTCACACTTTTTTTTTTTTAATCTTTGGTTAAATTTGGTGACACTGGTGGCACAGAAGTAAGCTTAATTTTAACTGAAACCTTGTAAAATAAGAAGTGTGCTGCTTCTGGCAATTCTCATACATTAGTTTGTTGATGTCAACATCTTAACATTTGGTCAAAAATAATTTACTGTGGAAAAAATGTTATGCCCATATTTTCCAATTACGGCTAATCTTACTGCAACAATCAATCTTACAAGCATGGCCTTACAAGTGTTCAAATACCATAAGTTTTAAAATTATTTTTTTCTTTTTTTTATAATGTCTCTGTATGTTTCTTTAAAACAAACATTCATGTTCATCTATATTTGGTTCCCAGCAAAATACTTCAAAATAGCAACTTTTGTGCCCTACTGAAGAAGGTTCGGAGTGTCAGAATTTTCATTGTAGTATCGAACATATTGCTTTATGTTATGTAATTATTAATTTAAAAAATAATAATTAAAAACAATCATTATAGCCAATCTGAAAGAAATATGCCCTTGCCAATATCATTAACTTTCGCCAGATCTTGCTACAGAAACAAAAATAATACTGAGGGACAAAATCTTTTCTAAAAGAAAACATTCTTCGGATACAGAAAGCTAAAATGTTCCTAAAACTAATCCAAAAAAAATGTATAGACGCTAAACATAAAAGCACACTCTGCTCACAGTGCTTGTAAATGGCTGAAGCTGGTGCCACCACTGGACGTGTGATTTCATTTAATGCCTTTTTACCTTAAAGATATCAATCTGATCACTTTATACAGAATGTATCTAACAAGCATTTACATAGAAACACTTATGAACTAATTAAGTCTGTGGTAAGATTTGTATTATCGATCTGTGCCTCTTGTCAAATGATCAATATGACTCTAGGTGTCCCCTCTTACCTCCTTCTCTGTCTCTCCCCCGCTGTGGATGGATGGTTTTTGCTCTGCCATGTCCGGTGCTGTCCATGTGTTTGTTTTCTGGACTGTCTGATCGCCGCAGCATCTTGCACGGTGGAGTGGCATCGTTACCGTCACGCATCTTCTCATGTCGGTGATCAGGGTGACTCTTGGATGAGTACTTAAGAGTCTGTCAAAACATGATATTCCTACATTGAACTCTGCGGCACAAATACTCTCTCTCACATGCGGCGTACATACGAGCTGGTTTAAAGCTGGTATCCAATAGTGATTAGCTACCTGACTAGTACATTTATTGCTGGTCTGAGATGATATACCAGCTACTCAACAGCTAGCAATCACATAACATGTTCCAAAACACTACAATACTTCACAGAACGATAATGTCTGTCATAACTTAATTTGTACATTACCTCAAATCTAAGCAAAGCACAAGAAAGGCCATAAGCATTATCCTAACATTCCTACATATAACGAAGCATCTCTTGATGTGCTTCATTGTAATTAGTATCGTTTTATCCATCTAACGTTAGCAACCATCAAGACGACTGTTTATAAACAACGTCGTGTCACTAAATTCGAATTTACGTATGCAACCCTTTCTTTAAAGTTGCATAATTTAGACCTTAAATTGATAATTATAAACGTTATTATGTTGCTAATTTTGAAGTAAATCGTTGGGGCACACAGGCCTGTGATGTAGCCGCTAGCGAGCTAACGTTAGCCTGTTAAAGTCGCTAGTGCTCTGAGCGCATTTAAAACAGAAGAAATTCGACGGGCAGGGGACTTTATGGCAGCACAAATTTATGTTTACAATGTAATGTATATTTGTGTGTCATTTTAAACCGAACCTGGTAATAAGGAGGCACTTTTCGCTGTGTTTTACGCACAGGGGCCTAACTTGCTTCAAAAGCCTGCACTAGATTTACCCCATTTTAATCTTATTTGTTTCAGATCTACCTGATAGGGCTGAGAATCCCTTCGGTCGGTGCACCTATGAAATAAAACAAGAAAAAGAGACAGAGGAACAGTTTAAAAAAAAACATTTGCGATGATAGTGGCAGAAATTGCAACAGCTGAATCGGCTTCCTTAAGTTTCTACTTATTTTGGTTTGGCTAAAAATGGCGGATTGTCAAAGCGGAGAAGGAAAATCGGAGTATAAAATAGAGATCTTTACCCATCGCCGAGTCTCGGTTGTTTCCTTGCATACATTACCATCAATGCCGTGTTAGTGTGTGTGAAGTAGATGTGAAAGATGGACGACTTATTTTGTATTTGGAGTGGGCTATCGACGACCCGATCGCGTATATTATTTCAATAGTTCTGGCTATTGGAGTCGCTCTTCGCCTCTGCTAGTCAGTAGAGCGCCCTCAGTCCATCTCCCACTCACAACATACACCAAAACTCTGCCCCTATCTACAGAGCAGCGAAGCTCAGCCTTTCTCACACACCTCAATCCGGGTTACTCCGGGGTTCGCTTCGGCTCCACTCGGCTACTGTCGGGTCATTCCGGTCACTGGTTTGAATAGGCCTTAAGCAGTACATGAAGTAGGAATCTTTGTGAATGTTGGCAGTTTTTCACTTTTTTGAGTTAAAATACATTGTGCTTTGCGTACGCACGGGAAGTCTGATTAACAATTGTCACTTTACGCTTTACTCCATCTGTTGAGAAATATTGCGTTTCAGTGCCTGGAATTTAAACCCAATCTTCTACTGACATCTACTGGGCATATGGTGCCAGTGCACGTGTATATCATTGAGTTTAATGCAGAAAGGTCTGATGCAGTATGACTCACTGAAACAAGAAAGTCTGGAGAATTCTGGGAAAATATATTTATGCGCGCACTTTTTGAAAAGCCAAGTAAACAGAGTTCTGTTCAGCCTTTAGCCTTCTGTTCATAGGCTACATAGGCCTACTGAAAAATGCTTTGTTAAATGGCTCAAATGCCATGTTTTGTTAATCTAACATAAAACAAAGTTAACATGCACTAGTTTTAAACACAGCAGCACTGCCAGCAGCAATTACAGCTGTGAGGATTTTTTTTTATTTTTGTTTATGGGGGACGTTTATGTTTCTCCACATTTAGACAGGATTTTTTCCCCCTCTGGTTTTCTATGCAAATTTTGTGCCAGCTCTGTCAAATGTGATGTGGAGCATGTGGTGGACAGCAGTCATACTTATTTTCAGTTGCATTAAAGTTATTGCATCAGAATCACGTTTTCAAAGCCTGTGAAGTCATTTCCAAAGCACTTTTTTTTGTTTGTTTACAATACAGATGGTTTCAAAGCAGCATCACATAGGTAAACATGAAACTAAAAGTGAATATTCAAGCACAGATCTTAAAATATAAAATGGCTCTACAGAATATAATTTTCATTATTCAGTCCAGTTTAGTTAAATTTTGATAAAATTTAAATTTAGCTGAAAAATTCAGCAGATAAAGCTAGAGAGAATATTATTCGTCTCAAGTAAGCTCAATGTTGATTCCGTTTAGTTAAATGAGAGTGCTGCAAAGTCCATTAATTTCTAAATTAATTAAATTCAGCTATATGGCAGCTATACAGAAGACAAAACTGTAATTGTTCAGCTTAATAGGTCAATATTGATTCAGTTCAGTTCAATTTATTCATGTTGCAAAATTGTTCAATTAATGACTATAGGAAGCTCTACAGGAGACAATAAGATTCAGCTCAGCTCAGTTTTTTTTTTTTTTTTTTCTCATGATAATATCAGTACAATCAAATCTCTCTCTCTCTCTCTCTCTCTCTCTCTCTCTCTATATATATATAATCAATGTTTATTCTTTTAAGCCCTAAGGCATTAATTTAAAGCTTTTGTGTGTGGTTTGGGTGAATGTCCTATTGTTCTGCTTTTAAAGGCCAAAGATAAGATCCTGTAAAATAAGCTTGGTTACGGCATAATGTTGGCCTTTAGTAGTTCTCCCCACATTTTTGGCTGGTTTTCATGTTGGTTAAGCACTGATTGGAATGTTGGAATGTAAATAAACATATTTGATTATAAATGAAATTTAATAACTGTCATTTTTTGACATTGTTTTTATTTATTCAGTTATTATTTTAACTTTGTAGAGAGGACTGGGAAGAAATGACATAATGCACTCTGACTCTATTTAAGCTTTTGTTAAAATTATGAGTTCATTAGTACAAATATATTACATACATCTATAAATTATACAATAAATATCCACTATCTTTTTTGGTCCCTGGTGAACCTTTTACATGACCTCTCAGCATTCAATGTCATGTTAGTTCACTTTTTGAAGACACACTGTTTATTCTAACAATGGAAGCAGGTGCATCAGCACAGTGATTGTCTGTGGCCTTTATCCCATGAGCACTGTTGGCTTTTTACAATTTCCAGAAACAGTTCGCTAATTTAGCTGTGCAATAGTGCAAATGCAAAAAGTCAGGCTATTACTAAGCTATTAAATATTACCAATTAATCTTTGATCAAAGGAATAGTTACCCAGTGAATGGAAATTTGCTGAAAGATCTGCTGAAAGTACTACAAAGGCTTCAAAAAGATTAGAAGAGTCACGGGGCGGAAACGTCATGCAAACTGAACTTTGATTTAATGTTCAGCATTTTATGGGACTTACTCAGATGAATTGAAAAGGAACCCCTAGAGTTTGGATCAATATAGTATAATTGATTCTTTTAGGGTTTTGCTATATATGCTGAGAATCACTCAGATATGATTTATTTGGACCAACAAAAGTAAAAATGTTTAATAGTGTAAATAAATAGCTGAAAAGTGTTTTTCCATCAAAGAAAGCAATATTATGAATAGAAGACACATATTTGAAGCTAAAATGTTTTCAACCACTACGGGGTGATTTTGAGTCTTAATTTGGCCACAACTTTCTCTGTGTTTCAGAGAAATCTTATTTTTGCACATATTTTGGGAAAATGCTGTGAAATGTTTCAAAAACGCAATAATTCACTGTGGGCAAATTTACTACCCTTCCGTTATGTTTGGGTTGAAAACATCCACTTAATTAAACTGCTGTAAAAATGTATCAGATCACTTTATTTTATTTATTTATTTTTGAATCTGTTAATCAACTTCAGTCCTGATCAAAACTACTAAATGTTAAAAAATGAATCCAGGATTTTGACTCTTTGATTGCCAAGTTCATAAGTGATGTCATTGATTTGGGGGGGGAAAAAACATACAAAATGACTTATTTTCAATATAAAAGGAAATTGTGGCCTGGATATTATTGTACCTTTTATCACAGTCTTGGACATGTGAAAGTTTAGTAACAACATTGAGTCATTGTTAGTTTTTGTGCAGCATCATATTTGTATTTTTTCTCACTCATTTACTGTTTGTGGCTGTTTTTGCCCCATTGATTTCCATTATAAAGACATTTTTTGATTGCAAGGCCATGACGCTATATAATAATTGCTGGTGGTTTTCCCTGTTAGGAAGAGGTAAAATTTGTCATTTTTACAGTTGTTTACCAGGTGGCACCATTAACCCTTTAGATAATCCTGTGCAAAACAAAGCTTGGTTTCTGGCTTTTATATGAAGTTATATGGAGTATAAGAACAAATTATAGTGTGTGTGTGTGTGTGTGTGAGTGTGAGAGAGACCTTTGTGCACTCATCTTGATATGTCTGAGAAAATCTAAATATCCACCTCACATGAACAACTAAAAACAGTTTTTATGTGTCTTTATGCACCTGCTGCCTTTTGCTGGTGAGAAGTATGAACAGCCTATGTATGAAATGCTTGTCTTTTTATGATGGTAAAGCCAGTTTAGAACCTTAAACTCTTCCAGTAATGCACTTTTTTGCATCAGATTTATGAACATGATTTATTATGAACCAAAATCCAACAACAGCTTCAAATAAACTGAACAACGGTGCAAGAGTTGAGGATGGATGGATGGAGATCTAAACAATGAAACAGTTTCTCATTGTGCAACTCCCATGGTTATGCTGATAATAAGGTTAGTGGAAAACCACAATTCACCGTTTCTCCCAATCCACCCAGATCTAGAATCCTCTGAATCCTCCTCGCCTTCAGTGGAAGCTGGAGAGGATGATGAAGGTGCCACAACAAAATCAGGATCTGACTCTTCTGCGTCTGTGGTGTCAGACTGGAGAGTTCAGGCTGCATAATCATTTCTAAAACTTTGGTATGAGTCAAATCTGTTCTCATGTTGCTTGCTGCGCTTCTCGCCATCAAATGAAAACATGCAAAAACAGTCAAGAACAGTAAATGAGGGAGAAAAAATACAAATCTGATGCTGCACAAAAACTTACAATGACTCAATGTTGTTACTAAACTTTCACATGTCCAAGATTGTGATTAAAGGTATAAAATCCAGTCCACAATTTCCTTTTATATTGAAAATAAGTCATTTTGTATATTTTTTCCCCCTAAATCAGTGACATCACTTATGAACTTGGCAATTAAAGAGTCAAAATCCTGATTTTTTTTAGAACATTTAGTAGTTTTGATCAGGATTGAGATTAATTTACAGATTTTCTGCAAAAAATAATTATCTAAACACTTTTACACCAGTTTAATTTAGTGGATGTTTTCATCCCGAACGTAACGAAGGGTAGTAAATGGGTTGACTCTCAGTCTTACGGCAGTGGATCATTTTGTGAACAAGTAGTGCAATATTAAATTTCACAAAAGCTCTTTTGATAAAGAAGCAAAAATAATTTACACATTGGATGGCCTGAAGGTTGCATACATGTTTTTTCATTGCTGTTTTACATTAATAATTTTGTTGGTTCAAATAGTGAATCATGGTAAACTGCACTGTACACCTGTATAAGCACAGTAAGTCTTGCTTATTGTGCCTAGGTAACCAAGACCAGTTATGACTGGCTTTGTTAATTGCAAGCGGATATGCTAATATTATTATGTAATTTTATTTCAATAGAATTTCATGGCTGAACCTAAATTATTTTATGAAGTACAAGTAGAAAATGACACTCAACAAACATTAACAAACACTCAACAAAAAATATTGTGTAGTTCTTCAATCTCGTATGTCGACCACGAGGGGGTGCTGTAGTAATAGCTCTTAATCGTGTTGCGTTGTTTCCTAATTACTCAAGTGTTAAATCGACATTGTGTATTATTTATGTTTGAGAGTTAGGCCCTGCACGCATGACAGAATGAGAAGCAGCTCTGGCTCACTGTCCCTTTTCAAGTGGCAAAAAATTGTTTCTTTCTTTCTTAAACTTGCCACTGCTTATACAATGTCTATAGTTCTTTGTTCTGAACAGATCAAATGAACATTTTTCATTTTGTTGCGTAGAGACTGAACCTTAGTTGCAGCCATGAGGCATTGTCTAATTCAAACTTGTCAAACCAGTCTGCCACATAAATGTTCTCAACCACTGAAAACCACTGAATGAGACAACAAGGACTAGCGTGTCGAGACGTATCAAATCAAGTTACTAGAGATCAATAGGCAAGATATTCAAATAGAAAAAAACCTGGCGGTCATGTGCTCTAGAACAGGAAAGACAGGTGTTCTGTCGTCTGAACTCTAGAGACTAACGATTAATTTATTCTTGGAAATTTTACCCTTTAGAAAAAGACCAATTTATTAAAAACAACAATGAGAAGTGTCATTATGATTTATTAATGTATGCATAATCTCCTGGTGGACCTCTTATAATAAAGCGTAAATTCGTAGAATAAGGGCAGGTGGGGCATATGATTGATTATGTAACCGCCAATGGTATTTCAGGATTACATTTTGATCCCGCCCTACTTTAGTTAACTGTCCAATCAAGTAAAAGATTACTTCCGCCCGCCTGCCTCGTTGAACGCAGATTGTACGACGTGTTTTGCCTGAAAAGAAAAACAGCTTGTACGCGAAGACCTACTTCAAACCTGGGATATTTTACTTGAAATTCTTAATTTTTACCTTTTAAAAGCAAAGCGGAGGCAACTTTTTTTCAGGAGTGACTGCCCAAGAACCCCAGGGCGTCTTGACTGGACTTCCCAAACACGGTAACTGCTCGAGTGAGTAATAACAACTTATTTCTCTTCTGGGACAGCAAACAAACCATTTACTCTGTTGTTTATACATAAACATGACTAAAATCATAAATGTTTAGTGTCTGACTGGACTGTCAAATGAAGTTCTTTTGAAAACTCTAGTATCGACTTCTTTTATTGTTTTTGTGTGTCGTGTTTTGCTCGAGCCAACGCTCGGTGCACTTGACAGCGCGAGCTCTGAGTGTCAAGTGCACCCGACCGTTGAGCTAAACTGCACAAAGAAACGCTAAAACGAGCTGCGATCCTTGATGCATGGAAGGGATTGGCTTTATTTCAGCAGTGTTGACGCGGAGCTTGACACTGACATCACCGGGTGGGTTCGCCCTGAGCAACAGGGCAAGACTCTCCAGTCATCGTAAGTGCTCAACTGTTAGGGTTGGCTTGACCTGCTTAATTGTAGTATAGTGAATGTGTATTTGATTGTTTATTTGATTTCACCCAGTGCTGCTGCTTCTGGGCTGACAGCTAGTGAAGCCATGTGCTACAACTATTTTAACATGTTAGGTATGTTAGAATAACTATTATGCAATTGTGTGCCGTTGTGACATAGTTTTATTTGTATTTTTTTCGTGTTATAAATTTTTACAAATTTTAGAAAATTTAATTTAAAAATTTACATAAACACCAAAATGATTACACACCGAAATGAATATATGAATGTATATGCAAGTAAATATTTCCAAAATATATGCTGTAAATTAATGTTTGTGTGCATATATACATAAATACACACTTGTGCTGTCAAACTATTAATTGCAATTCACTTTTCAGTACAGTACAAATTTTTAGTATATTACATGCAATAATCAAGTTAATGTTAATTTTATTTTTAATTACTAAAATTAGTTTATTCCACCTATGTGGTGAAAAATACATTTTATGCTACAATAAAACGTAATGTTACTGTCTAGATTGTACGTTTTGCCATTCCAGATCATGTGCGCATGATAGTATTGGACATACTGTGGTCTGTAATGTTTCTTAACCCTAGTAGATGAGGGCTCTTGGCAAAATTGAGAAATGGTGGAAAACGGAATAAACTTCATTATCTATTTCATGGCATGTTTTCATAACTTGACCTTGAGGCTTCGATATGTTCAGCCTTCTGGGATCTTCCTTAGGCAACAGCTTTTTATTAAAAAAGGCAGTGTGATAGTTTATTCTCTGACCCAGGGCAAACATGTTTTAGTGAAATCAGAAAGTATTCAAGTAATGAAATGATTGTGAATGCACTCTAACCTTCATTCAGCTAGGTCCTGGGAGTTTTTGCAGTCCTGCTGCCCTGTGGGGAAACGCTGGAGACAGTGGTTTGTTTGAGACTTGTGATCTGCTGTGTCAGATATCACTGCTCAGAAGTGCCCTGTCTGCACTCTTTCTGACTCCCCTCTTCTTGACCTCTTTACACACACACACACCCCCTCACTCTCACTCATCGTCTCGCAGTGTCAGTTGACAGGCTGATTTTACGATCCATGTCCTGATCATTCCCTCTTTTGACGGCTGTAACCTTTTAGAGTGCAAGTAATTAAACACAAGAGAGGGAACACAATGCCTTATGTGAGGCTTTAACTAAACTCCTCAGAGGTTGGTTATTCTGAGATTAGAATGTAGAGAATTCCCTACACTCCTTTGAATTCCATGTGATATGTACTGACAGTAGGGAATGTGTTCTTTGGAGGTCCTGTGGGATTAGTGAAATATGAAATACTGAACATACTCGCTTGAAGTGGAGAGGAAATCATTGGTTGGTTGAACTGAGGTGATGTGAACAGACCATTTCAGGTTTGTTTATGGGTCTAAAATAAAGCTCATATGTCTTGTAAACACATGAACTGTTCTCACTGTAATTGTCAAAGTGTGATCATATGGCTTTTAATACAAACTTACACTCAGGAAATATTTACACTTGGGTGCTTAATGCATTTTTACTGATAGCTATCATGACCGTGTTTAAATGCCCTCCAAGATGCATTTGAGCGTAGAAAACATCAGAAGGTGGTTTGAGACTCGTACAAGATGTGGCTCAGCCAAGTGTAAGTGCATCTGGCTATTTAGGTAAATGTTTGTTCTCTCAAACACAAATGTGTCAGCATATGGAATTATAAGACAACTGCATCCACGTGCAAGCAGAAGAAAGCATTCAACAGAAAATGTTGCTACCTTGCGCTTGCTCTGTGATAGACTTTACTCCAATATACTGTAGTTGCATGTAACATGGGAATAGCAGATTAAATTCGTATGTGACAGATGTAACACACAGGCTGTTTCAGATGTTTTAGTAACAGTGTGTTTGCCAAAGAGCTGTTATGTGAAACACTTTTTTTTAAAAATCAGAAATTCCTAGTAAATTTCACATCTACAAAGAAATGAAAAGAAGCATTTAAGGAATGAGGAAGAGGGAATGAGTTTTTTATATTTATATATAATGCCCCTATTATGTTAAGACCCCTAATATTGTTTTGGAAGTGTTCTGCAATAGGCTTGCATGCATGCAAGGTGCTTAAATGCTTTTTTCTCAGAATATGCATTTAATATCACCTCATTTTCTAACGACGAAACAGCCTCTCTGAACCGCTCCTTTCCGTGAGCCTACTCTCTGATTGGCCAGATGGCCCATTTAGTTGTGATTGGTTTACTGCGTACGGTGCGTTGGAAATGATCGGCCCATTGCCATAGTTCAGTATTTTAAACACTCCATGCAAATATAAGCATTTGTTAAACTTATACCCCCAGTTTCACAGACAAGGCTTAAGCCTAGTCCTAGACTAAATTGTAAATCTGAGCTGTTTCAAGTGAAAGAAACTTGCACAGAGTGATCTTAAAACATGTCAGTGCCATTGTTTTATCTTAAAGTGCACCCCAGTAATGCTTTTTTTCTGAGGAATGTTTTTAAAAAGGACTTCTATGTCCTAATTGAACTATAGCATAATCCTGTTTCCTGGCTTAGGCTAAGCCCTGTTTGTGAAACCGGGCCTTAGGGTATAAGTTCTTTGTGACCGGCCAACGTAGGACATGGGTGGAAGTTATGCAGATTTGTTATGTGATGTGATGTATAGCTGTCGCAAAAAGTGGATTAAAATTACTAATGACTCATTTAGGCTGTATAGAGTCAATTCTTTATTTTGGGAGACAATAACTTCTCAAATTTTAGAGGCAGAGCATGAACAACAGGCCTAGTTAATAGTCTACACAAAAATAAAAGATGATACAGAGGAAGGAGTACTAATGCAGTAAATGTTGCTGGCAGAAGTCTTGGTAGCAGCAAGTTTCATTAGTCTGGTAACCTAACTGGTGTGTGTGTTTGTGAAGGGGGTCATCTAAACTGCAGTGGTAAAACAGGTGTCTAATGTCTGGGTGTTAACTGGCCCAGTGTGTGGCCTTGCTTTACTGACATTCCAGTGCTGTTGTTTCTGTAATGGTGAGGTCGAAGCTGAGGGAAGAGAGGGCTTGGACTGTGATGAGAAGTTCTGAACTGTAGCAAATACAGTAATTATCGTCCACTCTAAATGGCAGTTTATACTATTTTTCATGGATCGATTTACAAAAATCTAAACAAATGTGAGTTTAATGTTTACAGGGTTATGGAAACCCTAGAAATACCAAATAATGCTGAGAATGTTTCTTTCTTCAGGCCTATAAAAGTTATGGAAATAATTTGATCTATTTAATTGTAAATGGGATGCAGATTATATTCACATTTAAATATACTGAATTTATTAAAAACATTAATATATATCAATAGATTAATATATTATATTATATATTTAAAAAGTGTAAAAGGTTATATTTATTATTTTTAAATCAAATCCAAATTAATAGATAGATTTACAAAAAATAAAAGACTGTTTAACCATTTGCATGTTCCTAGAAAACCTTGTAAACCAATATATTTAATATGCAGTATAATAACACAACGTTGTATTTTGTTTTATATAATTTTATATTGTCTTTTTTTCTTGTTTGTGTATGCATTATTTTATTAATTAGATGACAACGTGGTTTGACTCCTGTGTATGGAAAATGTTATGGTCTAATTCTCAGAATTTTAGTGCTTTTATTAGAGGAAGTTTTAAATATAAGTGTTGGGGCCTTGGTTCCCCATCATTAACTGAGGGGGGGAAGTAAGTGAGCAGTTCAGTCATTTAAAACAATGTGATGTGAAGGTCATACTCCGCTGAGGACTGCTAGCAATAACACATTTGTCATCACTACATCTTGTAGTGTATCAAAGCTCAGGTGTTCATTTCAGAGAGTCCTGCTGCTGCTTTTAGATTACACAGCATCTGAATCAGTGGTTCAGTTCTGCTGACGTACGTTATACCACAGATCTGCTGTGTATTCCCCATCTGGCCATCCTATGTCTGTTATTCATTGAACAGTAATACTTACAGATCATAAAATGTTGCTCTGCCATTGCTGTTCAACAGCCATTTCAGATTGATCACTGTCAGCTCAAACACACAAGAGCAAGAAAATAGGCAGCATACAGAAGTCTACTCCTATAAGGTCATCACTAGAACCTGACTTGATATATGTACTTCTGTACTGCGGATCGGTCATGTCTCTGCCTCTTCAGCACTTACTGTGAAAGCTGAGCCCAGACAAGGCTATAAAGAAGGTGCTTTTTGGGACTTTGAGGCTGATGCATCTCATACAACCCATAAGCTCTTGGAAAGGAAAGCAGTATACTGTAAAGCCTCTGATGCATCATTCTACTCATCGTCAAGCTCAAAACTTTCTGGTGAAAGTTGAAGCTTTAGGAGAGTTTAGTATGTTAGAATGTACTTAACATTGGCGAAGATCTTGCATGTAGTTGCAGTTTGATTTATTGATGAGCGTTTTCCCATAACTAACCTCCTCTCTGCTCAGCACTACTTTTAATAATTTAGTGATGAAGTATGGAAGAACAAGACTAAAATAACCCAGTTACCCTGTAAACCTGCGTTTGTGTTTAGGAGGGCCAAAGCTAACAGTTAACCAAAAACATTTATTCATTCATGTCATTCCAAAACTGTATGACTTTCTTCTGTGGAAATTTCATTTTCCTCCTGAATTATGTAATCTAAAATCTAAATCACTTGGTGTTAGAAGTCGCAGAACAGTTGGGAGAAGGAGTTTATATGAATGTGTCTCTGAGAGGATTGTCTTTAGAAGAGTTGTTGTATTTTTGTTTTGTTTTTCCTCCACGTACTGGATAATTAAAGAAGTGTTTATAAGCGCATCTCTGCTTTGTTTAGAGCAGTATCCAAGTAAATACTGTATCGCTGCTGTTCCATAAGTGCCACCTGCTGTTGCAGAGCAAATTTGCATTTCATTCATCTATGTTTTGTTACATTCAGATATTTCATGTAGGTTATTTTCCCAAAACTGAAGTCAGACCATTCTGTTTTTGAAATTTCTAAATTATGCAGTTTAAAGGCAGGCGTACACATTGCGATTTTTATTTATTTATTTTTTTGAGGTTGTACGAGCTTGCATGCGCTGTATGTAACTGTCAATATTGATTTAATTCTCTGCCCTTCAGCCAAACTCTTTGCCATGCCCTTCGTTTTCTTTTTTGTTTTTTCGCAAGCCATTGCTGCCACAAAGAAAAGGATCTCTTCCTCAGAGTCCATGTTTTTGGCACGGAACTTCGTGAATGTGATTGCCTCGGAAAGCGTCAGATTTTAAAATCATGCCATGTACCACTGCGTCTGTAAACAATGTCAACTCGTGACGAGTGCGTGGCCATACGGTCTTCCGACTGTCCGAATTCGCACCGTGTACGGCTGCCTTAATTTAGATCACTTAGAAAACTGCTCATGCTAATGTCTGGATTGTGATTTAAAATGTGTTTGCTTCCTTCTGTTAAGAGTAAGCGGTTGAAACTTGCATTGACTTGTATTATATTACTGTTAGAAGCGTTTAATAATTTCGAGTTTCGAAGCGTTTCATCACAAAATTGTGATGTAAACATTCTGCGTTTAAATCCAGCACATGATGTTTGAAGCATTGATTTTGTATGTATTTTGTCACCGTATGTTTTTACACATGTCATTAATGTCTACAGTCCGGTCTAGCCTTTTCTGTATTAAGCGATTATCTCTGCACAACTAACATTTGCAAGCTGGCTTTGCATTTCCTTTGGAATACTGGCAACTTTTTCACATGGTGTTTTACTCTTCTCATCCTTGTCTGTGGTCTGCTGGTTCTTTTTAAGTTCTGAATCTTTAGACATGCTGTCAGTGTGTGTGCGTGTGTGTCTTGTATCTTTTGTGTATGTGCCTGTATGGATGTTTATGCAATTAGTGTGTGCCTTTCTGTCTGCCAGTCAGTAATTCTCTCGTTATAAGCAGCTGTCTGAAGTGGTTCTTGGCTTTGGCCTCAGCTCTTTAAGATCTCACTCAAAACACTGGGCCTCACTCCAGACCCCCCACACTAGACCCCAGGTTTGAGTTCAACAGTAGCCAAACCCCCAAGCCAAAAACTGTGCTATATACCCTCTGTCTGCTGTTGCCAAATTTCTCGCTGTTTTCTACATGATGCCCACATTGTGTATTTGTTTGTGAATTAATGAGCATGGAATTTGCGAGAGGAAGCGAGGGATTGTTGGTGTGTGTTACAGGATTATTAAGCTTTGTGAGGGTGGCCTTAGCATTCGGGGTCAATTATGTAGACATACCAATGCTCTTGGTGTCAAAGCGATTCAGCTGAGGGTTTCTTAAGGTTATACTGAATGATTCCTTGCATCATTTTTACGTGTAATGTAATTCTTACTATATGAGAATATAGTAATATAGTCCCCCCTAAATGTATCTTCTCACTGTGGGATAGGGTTGGGCAATTAATCGAAAAGTAATCAATCGACATTCAGAACCTATAATCAATAAAAAAATTTCCAGGACGATTAAACACCTCGTTAAAACTCTTAACAGAAGGTACACTGTGCTGTCGCGATCACATTTTTCCTGCACTGCCAGGCATGTACAAAACATAACCTAAAAAAGTTCACATGCTCATGTTTCTTAGTAAGAACTTCATGTTCAAGATCACTAAGAACACCTCATGCAACCGTGTTTAGGAGAGTTCTATTTTCATTACAACAGTCTGTTGTTTACATTGATACATTGCACATTAAAATATTTGTTTACAGAAGATGCAAGAAATGCACTGTTTAAAATATTATTTACAGGATATACATTATTTTGTTTAGAAGAGATACTGCTTATTTTCTACTTATAATAAGAAAAACATTGAAAACATTTACTTTTTTTTTTTTTATAAGAACAAAGTGACTGTTAGTTTTAGGCAATGTGTGCTTTTAATTTCAGTTGTTCAACACTGATGTTTAATAAATAATCATAGATAGAAGAGTGTGTTTCCTTCAATTATTTTAAAATCAAGTAAAGCACCCTTCATTCAAAAATCTTTCACTTTATGTGAGCATATTTACTGTACAAGATTTGTCTGTGAACTATGAGGGCTAAAAAAAATTGTTCATTAATCGTAGTTAAAATGTTCAATTAATAGAGATTTTAATTTTAGGCCAAATCGCCCAGCCCTACTGTGGGATTTTGCCTTTGTTCAGTGAGCTTTTACAGGCACAATATTGGGAATTTCTCATTAGCCTGCTACTCCAGTATCAGTGTCTCTAAATCAGATTGGTTTATTAGATTGATTAGGTAATTAATCTGAATCAGTTTATCTGATTTGATAAGCCAATTTTTCTTGCATTTGCGATCTTAGAAAAAGATGACAAGCAGCACAGATGCTTCAGAAGAACTAGCCAGAAGGTGTTGAGAGATGAAATGTCTTATATCAAGCCCACAAATACACCAAAGTTGATATTTTCCAGATTCTTTGAGTAGTTTATCATCTGGTCTGAACCATTTTCCACCTTCCCTTCCAAAAATATAAAGAAGAGTAATGCTTTATTTATGTGATATTTGAGCTTGCTTCAGAACTGGGAGCCCTCTCTGTTCCGAGAAGAGGCTGCAAATGTTTAGCCACAGCGTAATTTGAAACTAGATTTATACCGTCACCCTGTTTTTAGATGCCGTTTATGGCTTATTGGCTTAAAACGTTCACAAATTCGTAGCGTCTTTGGAGTCTCTGCTTAACAGATGTGCCATATTAATGACAGATAGACTTGTACTAGCCTATATCTTTAGATTTTCCCTTAATAATTCCTGTTTTACATAAAGTGCTTAATGTGCCAGTACCATGAAACCATGAAATCCTACCAAGGCCCCTATATAGGCAGCGTTTTTAGGTGCGAACCTGACATAATTATCCTGCTCTCTAAGATACCCTAAATTATTAAGGTGCATGTTATCTCTAATAAATTTAGAAATGCATGTATCATTTGCTGAGAATATTCTAAATATACTAGAATATACCACAATATACTTGTTATGTCTGTGCAGCAAGGAACCAGAAAACGCAAGGAACTACTGCAAAATATTTAATAAGGAAAAGCCAACAGGGCAAAACAAAAACTGTCGTGGCAACAAAGAGATACATGCGGGCATTTACACAAGCACGAACAGACATCAGCACGTAACAACTTCAACAAGACCTAATTCACAATGAAAAGACACGGGTATTTAAGTAGTTACAAATTAGAACAAAAGTGGAGACAAAAACAACAGGAGAGACGATTAAACTGAGGAAGAAACCAAACAGACAGGACTAAACCAAAATATACAAAGACACGGGGAGCACGATACAAGACAGGAACACGATTATTTATATATATATATATACATACACACACACACATATACATACACACAT
>JAUMHP010000062.1:8775074-8794244 GCA_032361065.1 Enteromius trimaculatus | reverse complement strand
CAAACACAGCATAAACACATATATAATGTAAAGAAAAACTTTTATTTTGGATGCGATTAATCGTTTGACAGCACTAATATATATATAGCTGAGGTATGTCATGTATACATCAATCTACACCCCACCTCCAGTAGCATAGTATACCATCACTCAGCCTTTTCTTTTTGGCCTCAAATGAAGAACGAAAGAGAACTTGGTTTGAATTAAATCAGGGCCTTTTACGATAATGGATATTACTGTAATTCGTATTATTGGATCATCGAGTCCTCAGCAAAAACTACCCCACAATCAAATAGCAACAAACCCTGTGATCATTTTATTCTTAAGAGATTTTATTTTTAAGGTCTTTTTGAAAATATTTGAGAAATTAAGATTTTTGGGAATCCAGCTCTAGGCTTGTTAAATGTGTTGGGCTAGTTGTGCAGTACATAATCTTTTTTTGAAATAAAAGTGAAGTGACCGAAACAAATGGCCAAAGTATCCGTGATTCTTATCAAACAGCTTCAGTCAATGTCAGTGAAGCATGAAGAATGTCCTAAAACACAGACGTGTTTTGGCTTATTGCTTTTGACTGTTCATGGCAATGAAATCTATACAGTGGTAGAAGACCAAGTCTCAGATACTGTGAAGCCAAAACAAGACTTACTACTTTGGGGGGAAAAAAAGGTTTTTGAATGTCTGAGCATAGATTTGTCATGTTGAGCCTTGGAACACAAGCACAGCCAACAGACATTCTGTCCTATAAAAGTTCACCCTGTTCTCATTTCCTCTTTGACCTCTCATTGGTTGATGACACAAGGCTTCATTAATGTTTCCTCTTCAGCAGCTTTATTAGAAAATCCTATTTTGATGCTAAATATTTCCGAATGGTAGTTGTTGGTTCTTGATATGAATAGGATTCATATATATTCTATGAGAACTTGACTTGCAGAAAGGGTATAATTGTAGACTGCTATTAATTATTGGCTTATCAATTGGATATAAAAATGTACTTTATGATAACCTAATTTCCATTTCTACCTGCATTTGTAGTTGTAGTCTCTTTTTAGAAATAATGGAAGCACAAATTAGAGTAGGATGAAAGGCGGGAGCACACATGATAGCGCTTTTGCGATACATCTGTGTGCTCTGGAGAAATATATCATGGCCCTGATGGCTCCGAGTGGAAGAGAACGTTCTCTCCAGTGAGATATTGAGGACAAACACTGACATCAGAGTGTAATGTTGACAGCTGAGAGCTAATGTCACTCTTCTCCCTTGTTACCTGCCGAGATCAGTAAAAGACTGATACAGTATATTTCAGGCTATTCATAAAAGGTTCATTCATACATTCCTATAGCCTTGTCAACAGAATCAACTTTTGTTTTTTTGTTTTTTTAATAATTTTATAATGAATGCATTTATTAATAGACAAATAATTATTTTAAATAATAATTGAAGTGCAGTATTTGGGTTAGAGTTTATTACTGGTCATTATGTAAGTGGGGTACAGGTCTCTCTCCTCCTTTTTTCCCTGTTTTTCTAATCTTTCATTCCTTCCTCTGCATAGTGTGCTCTGATTTTTCCCAAGTATCCATGTTTCTGTCTGTATCCTGTTACAGGGTGCACAGGAGGTGCTCGAGCGCACACATTAACGCACACTGTGTTCTTTGTGTACTGAGGTCTGCTGGTCTTTTGAAGGCATTTCCTCATGTAGGTGAAGGAACAAGATCTGACTTCTGAAAGTCATGTTTCTTTTGTGGGGTACACAGGCAACACTTATAAGACAACCGATGGATAATCTAGTGTGTGTGACCACAGAGACACGCATCGATTTCAATCCTTGATGCTTATAAACTCAGTAGCCTCAACCACTGATGACTACAGTTGATATTAGTCCAAAACCCCATTTTTAAATAATATTAAAAATAAAATTGGTTCTGATTAGCTGCCATTTTTAGTTGCTTTGTGCAGTATTTAGTTTTCAGCTTGGATGGAAAAATCACTTGATGTCGGAAGCCTTCTTTGGAGTGTGTTCTCCCATTGGATATAAAATGACCGTTTCTAGCTTTCAGGGTCATACTGCAGGAGACATGAATGATTGTATCCAGCGTTTTATCCCAGGCCTCGACTTCCCTCTGCCGCTCATTCCCTTTTTACTTCCACCCATTGCCATTTACTTTCCTGTCATTCTTACTTATTTCCATTCAAGTCAGGCCTGTCCAGTTTTCAGCACAAACCCTGGCATTCCTCAGCCATTATTACCTTAATGAGACCCAATTTTCCTTTTTCAACAATAATACCTGTTAATGATGGAACTGTAATGCAACAGGGTTAAAGCAACACTGAATGTTTACGGAGCAGGTCATTGAAGGGTCAGTATAACAGTCCGAATATATAAAGGGAGTGAAACATCACAGACTCTGTGTTTGTTTTGAGTCCCACTATGTGTTTGTGTGTGTGCATTCATAATTGGATGTTTAATAACCCTGTTGCCCTGTTTAACACGCATCTTTTTCCTGCTGGTATACTCACAGGTGGCATAAATCAGCAGTGATAATTGTGGCTAATTGTGTTTTAATGACCTCGCTGCTGTTCTTTTTGCTGTCTTTTCCTCCTAGCTTTCTCCCTGCCAAATCTACAGCAAACACAGCCATTTGGTTCTCTGTAATTTATGTTCATTTGAGCGGCGAGTTGAAGAGAGTGTGTATCATTGTTTATGTTTTCACGCCATTTTAAGTGACTTTGTGTCAAACACTCGCTCTGTCTCGGCCTGGGTCTTTGTGTTTGTTTTTTCAGGTCTGCCTTCATGGCTAGAGCTTAGATTCTGCTGAAATGATCTGAACCGTAAACTCTTATTTTAATAAGAGTTAAAAGTTAAAGACCTGAAAACTGTACACATGCACATACATCATAAGACTGCACTAAATTGATCAAAATTGATAGGAAATATTTTATCCAAGAAATACTAAACAATAAATAATGTCTATTCATCAAAGAATTCTGTAAAAATGTATCATGGTTTCCACAAAAATATTTTTCGACCTATTGTAGATAATATTGAATAAATTAAATGACATTTTAAAATGTATTCAAATTTAAAAAGTTATTTTTAATTGCATATTATATCACAAAAAATCTGTTTTTGCTGTGTCTTTGATCAAATAAATGCAGCCTTTCTGAGCTTAATATGCATAAAATCTTTCCAACACCACATTTTTGAGCTGCTGGTGTGTGTGTGTGTGTGTGCGCATATTCACAACTAATTAAAAAATAACTCTATTTTGGCAGCTAAATGGTGTAGAAATCAACTGATGAGCTAATTGGGTCTTCTTAACCAGGCACACCCCTTGGCACCCACAACATCTGTTTAACATCTAATGTGCTTGTAGATCATCTTTGTTTGTTTTTATAAAAGAAAAGGTTTTCTTCACTGTTTTCATCCAATGCCTCTGTCGTGAGAGTAAACGTACACATGATCAGTTACTGTCATCATGCAGTCGTTTGATTTTTTGCGTCTGTCAATCTGTCAACTGATGAACCATCTCTGAAGAATGACTTTTGTCTCGGCGCTCTTGAGCTTTGCACAGATTAAGCCATCCACTTTTGGCTGGCCTTATAATAACAGTCATAAGCAGTTATGTGCTAAGAGTCTCAGCATATGGAGCTGATCACCTTCACAACTGGCAGCCGTGGGTCACGTTACTGATGAGTAATTTAGAGAGCCACGGCCTCTTATTCGAACTTGCTTAATTTTTCTTCCATCTCAGTTTCTGCTCCCCCCTCTCTCTCGACATTCAGAGGAAAATTTTTCATTAAAGTCTATTTATAGAGCGTGTTTTAATGGGCAACAAGAGGAAATAAGAAAACCTTGAAAATGCTCAATCAAAGAACCTGCTCATTTCCTCCGGCTGCCTATTACAAGTGACCTTACTGCAAGAATGAAGTTGCACTTGCGAGGATCGTGCAAGCGTGATTGCGAGGATGACTAACAGAGGCGGAGTTCCTGATGGGTAAATCATGCCTGCGTGATGAGTTTGGTTAATCAGCCTAGTGTAGCATGGCTCTCTCAGCAGCATGTGTGATAAGAGGATAAACTTGTACATGAAAAATATCAGCTCATACTCACAACAACAAGGGAAAAAATATGGACTTCTGTTATTTGCATGGGTAAATGACAACAAGATTTGATTTGCTTTAATAACACTTAGACCCTCGCTTAGAGTCCTTCCATATATGGAATTATCTAAGCCAGGCCTTGAGATTTGTACTAGAAGCTGTGTATCTGGCTTCTGATTAGTGTTTTAGCATTGCAGAATGATGTTCGTCATTTACAAGAAAGATTCATTAGAATAATATGAGAAATGTCCTTTCTAATTGGTTGTGACAGAAATCTTTGTCTTGGGTTTTGTTTCGCCTTTATCTTTTATGAAAGCATTATGAATATCGAAGTCTGCCTTGCACGATGAGGCTGCGAGTGTTGAGTGTGTAATGATGTATTGATATGAATAATAACCTTGTTGAGTGAATAATGGTCTTTTCCAGCACACTGGAAAAAACTCCTTCCACACTCGATTTAACAGACTACTGTACCTTCAGTTCAGCGATTTTAGGTTTGTTTTTATTTTTTTTATTATTGTTATTCATGTTTGGATTAAAAGGGAACTTTTTTGGACTGGTTCTACTGATCGGTTTATCACATTTTACCAAATTGAAATGGTGTATATATATATGGTCTAATTCTCTTTCTTTACTCCCTTTCTCTCTCTCTATGTGTGTCATAAACACCACTGGTTTATCTCACTTTGAGATGTAACAGCTAAACTGATCACTGGTTTCTGTCACCTCCCAAAACTCTGGGCCAATCGCTGCCTTGTCCTCCCAGGTCACCAAATTGTTCCAATTATTTGATCAACAGGAAATATTCAAAGACTTCTGAAGGGAACGTCGACAAACGGCTGCTCTTTCCATCTTAAAACCTGTGTTTAACACATCAGAGGAGGACCTTGAGCTAATGTATTAGTCGATGACATCGCAAAATCATTACAGGTGACCAAGTCATCAAAACGGCTTTGACAGCAGATAGAAGAGGAACATATGTGTGTGTGTCTTCAGTGTTTTTTTTCAAGGGTTTTAAAAATCCTATTGATGTGCCAATGGAACAAGTTTGTCAAGGTTGTTTTTTTTCACCTCTTTTGGACACCTGAAATGAGGCGAGGTAAAAACAGCCATAGGTTTTAAACCCACATGCACACTGGAGGAACCGCTCCGCACCTTCATCCACTGTCACGGATGCTTCAGAAATAATAACAGCCTTAGAGACACTGATGCAGAAAACAGAGGGTGAAAGAAGGCAGACTGAAGCTCAAACTGTCTGACATGTTTGTGTGTGAATAGCCATGCTCCCTGCTAGGAGTCTTGCCATCTTAGTCTCGCTGTCTAATTTCGCCGTGTGTTTGTGTGTGTGTGGTGACAGCCCATGCTGTGAGCGTCTGACCACATGTGTCTCTGTTACAGCAGCACAAGAGTATGTTTGGGGGTAGGATGACACAGAGAGCTGCCATATTGTTGGCAGACCTGTGCCATGGATGGCTTGTGCTTTTGCATTCCTGCTTGTGTTTTTGGCAGTCATAGCAGTCCATTTAAATCTGTTAAGTGGTCATGTGTATCTAGCCATACTCCCTAGTCCCAGAGCATTTACTTTGCTATATACAAACGCACAGAAAGTCAGTGGGTCTTTATACAATTTTATACCAGTAGCTGGTGGCAATTTCCTGTTATGTAGCGAGTCACTGAATAATTAGTTCAGCTGATCTGTTCAAAAACACTAATTCCTTCAGCAATGAAATAAGTGACTTTCTTCATCAGCGAGAAATTATTTTTCAAGTGATGATTCAGGAATGAAACGAGAAACGGTCTGTAAATCATTCATTTAACAGGTCAGGAAAGAAACAAGTGACTTGCTGTGTCCCAATTCCCCTACTTATACTGCACCCTAAAAAGTATGAAGTATTTTTGTGAAATGTAGTAGATATTACTATAGTAGAAGAGTATTACTGGTTTTTCCATGTAGAGAACTCTGCTCGTTTTTTGCAAAATGTTTTGTTTTGCTGCTACACTATCTGTATCTTGTAGGGTTTACAACGTTGTTGCTAATGAAATATAAAACAAATAACATTAAATTAATATTAGGGCCTTTCACGTCACAAGAATCATTTCATAATACCCAAATTAATTATGGAACTACCAACTTTTTGACGTGTTCGCAAGGCAGGAACTAGGAATGATTTTAGTTCCAGGGAACTCCATTTGGAGGAACTAAACTAGCTTGTACGTCAGAGTAGGGTCTAAAAACGTTCTAGGAACTATGAGTAATATAAGTGTACGCGGATTGGCTAAACGAATATGAAAACGCCCTCACCTGCCATGATTTAAAACACTGTGTAAAGATATACTGCGTAAACACTTTTTATAAATGACATTTACCTGAAGACTACGTCTATGGCGTTTTCTGCTTGTATCAGCCTCAATGACATGTAGCGATGCCAGCTGACCTTGAAGGTTCTTCTCTGTACTCAACTTTTTCATTCTTTTAATCACTTGACGCGTGTCTTGCTACTTTCACAATAACGGACATGCAATGTCGAAGTTCATAACAAAAACATTTCTCCGATTACAGCTTGCTCCATCCTACTGTTGCTAATATTGTTCTTTTTTTATTTTCTTCTTTGTTTCCCTTGTTGAATACTGCGCTCAAACTGTGTCACGGTAGACCTGCTTATGTCAGTTCGTAGTACCAAAATCATCCCAGCACTTTAGTACTGAGTAACTAAAGCGCTGAGAAAGGGCCTATTATTAATAACTGAATCTGCTTGTGTTATTGTTGTTGCGTTGTAGCCCTGTTCAGCCTTGTGTAGTTCTTTTTATTTGTGTTTGTAGTACTGAATTGAATCCTCCTCCTATAAGTATAATGGGTTATCTACAGTATTAACTATTAGAGTCATCACGTTCTGTCCTGGAGGGCTGTTGTCCCTGCAGAGTTTTGCTCCAACCCTAAACAAATACACCCGATACCTACACTTTGAACTTACCCTAATAGGTACACTTGAATAAAAGCAGGTGTTGGAGCAAGTTGGTGCTAAACTCTGTCGGACACCAGCCCTCCAGGATCAAGTTTGACCCCTGAATTGGAGTGTATATGTATTCAGTTTTCAAAAATCTGCCAGAAACAGCAGACCAACTGGATACTTACTGTTTTCAAAATGCTACACTTTGGGAGATGCAGTACTTATTCTAAGCTCACATACCATTTAGGATGGATGTTATGCATATTTGGATGCAGTGACTGTATTCGTCATTGATTCAATCGATTTTGTCACAAACACTGAATTTATTCAAGAATAATAAATACTGTCAGTCATTGAACATTTCAGCTGAGGCATTCAAAAACATTGATTAATTCAGCAATGAAACATGTCTTCAGAGATTGAATCATTCATTTAACATTTTAACCACTGGTTTAAATTTACACATTCATTCAGGAACAAATGTAATTGTCTAAGGAAATGTGAAGTTTAATTAACATTTATGTGCATATAAACTTTCTTTGACTTGACTAAATGTGAGTGACAATTTTGTATGCGTGTTACAGGGTGCCACCATAAAAAGGGATGAGCATAGTGGAGCAATCTTAATAGCACGCATCATGAGAGGCGGGGCAGCAGACAGAAGTGGTAATGTACCTCTTCTCTCTATACACGAATGCTCTCTAACAGCACCCAGATGTTTAGTTTGTTTACATGAAGCCTGAGATGGTTTATTACACTGAATAAACTGCTCAAGTGCTGTATGTGGTTTTTTAAATTCTCCTCTTTGTTGTATCCAGGACTGATACATGTCGGAGATGAGCTGAAAGAGGTCAACGGTATACCTGTAGATGACAAAAAGCCTGAGGAAATAATTCGCATCCTGGTATGCACGTGTGTCTGTGGCCTGTCAACATGAAACATGTATAAAACATTATGGCCCGGTTTCACAAACGGGGCTTAGCTTAAGCCAAGACTAGGTATTAGTTAAATTAAGATATTTAAGCAAACTTTACAAAAAGGTATTACAGGTGTGCATCTTAACACAGAACAATGACACTGACATGTTTTAAGATATGTCAGAGCAAGATACTTTCATCTGGGACAGCTCAAGCATGCAGTTTATCTGGGACTAGCTTAAGCCTTGTCTGTGAAACTGGGGGTATATGCCAATAAGTTAATATTAAAAGTGGTTAAAAGTTTCCCTGGCTGTTTCAGCAGGAATAACAGAAATGCTTGAAGAATTCTTGTTGATATGTTGTCTTTTTGACTCTATTTATAGTCCCAGTCGCAAGGTGCCATCACATTCAAAGTGGTCCCAGGCATCAAAGAGGAGGCACAAAGCAAAGAGCCTAAGGTACAATTCAGCCTAAGGCCGATCAGACATAATGAACAGAGAAAGAGTTGGCCTATATGTGATGTTCTACTCGAACAGGGAAAAACTCCCCCACTGTTTAAGTACCACAGGCTGCTGGTTTGATGGATAAGCTTTTGTGCCCATTCATCTTAAACTAGGGGTGGGCGATATGACTATTTTTGATTGTGGACCATCTGCTTTTTAAGAAATATCGTAGTATTGTGCTATTTTATCATCTCCGGCTCAATATACTGTACCAAGCGACATATTTTCACATCATAGTTAACTCAATGATAGAATTTCGCTCACCAGACAAAGCACTTATTCACAATAATAATACGATAATACAAAAGTACATTATTCACTTTTTAAAGTCTTGCTGATTAAACATTTCATGTGTGTGCTGTCGAGATGTGATTTTCCAGCGTGTACACCTGAAGCGCACGCACTACAAGCCTGTCAAATAGCGCATAATTACTGAACTAAGATATTTATCACATGTGATTGTGGTAATACTGTCAGAAACACACAGCGTTAAACACAGCTGCTTGTGTCTAAAGTGAAAGTGAACAATTAAGAGAAAAACATGCCAGTATATTAGATTTGTGCAGCTCTTAAAGGGAATATACAGTATCTCAATACTGCTACACCTACTCTTCCTGAAAAATAAAAGCCCTGTTTGTTTTATTCATATTATGTTTTTTGTGATGTGTATCTATTCGAATAACAAGGATAAAATGACAACGATTTTTAATTTTGGCCTAAATATGTGTCCTCCTTTATTTTATGCTTTGTTACCTTGAAAGGCTTTAGTTTTTATAAAAAAGGCAAATTAGTTTGGCTGTACAGTTTGGACAACTCGCAAAATAGTAAAATCAATGACAAAAAATCATGTGGGGGGTTTTTTGTTGTTGTGGTTTTTTTTTTGTTTTGTTTTTTTTTTTTCATATGATCATATGATATTTTTGCCCACCCTACCTCTGTAATTATCAAAATAGTCTTGAAAAAACAACTTGAAAAAGAATTGGGATAAAAATCGTGAATCGTGATTTCCCCAGGAAAAATCTTGATATTTATTCCATATAACACACCCCTATCTTCAACATAAATGATTTGCTCTAAACCTGTTCCTAAACCTAGAGAGCTGCCTTACAGCCTGCTGTCTACGTGAAGCCTCAATAGTGACTTGTAATACTGTGTGTATGTACAGCTACACAAATAGCACTTCATGTGAAGCCTGCTAGAAACTTGTCAGAAAATTAACTCCTGATTGATTCCAATAGAATTAAGACAATATTGCCAAGCTAAAGTTATGATGCAATTACTAAAGGAAAAACTAGAAAGACTAAACACAGATAGCATACACAGTATTAAGTCAAATATTTTTTTTGTGTGTATTCTGAAATTCCTTTGTCTCTGAAAAATAAATTGAAATGCTGATAAAATTTTTGTTCAAAATATTATACTTTGTAAATTAACATCAACAATAAAAATGTTCCCTAAGTGATTAAAGACAGAGCTTTAAATACACTACCATTCAAACATTTAAATTATGTAAACAGTAATATTAAATAGTAAATATTCTGAAAATTTAAAATAACTGTTTTCATTCCATGTGTTTGAAAATGTTATTTTCCTGTAATGGCAAAGCTGTATTTTCAACAGCCATTACTCCAGTCTTCAGTGTCACAAAATCCTTCAAAAAAATATTTGAATATGCTGATTCAGTATTCAAGTATCATTAATAATTTCTTATTAATATCAAAAAAGGAATTTCGGACTGCACTGTCAATTTCTAAATGTATATTTAATGCATCCTTGTTGAATATGACATTGAATAAAAAAAAATCTCGTTTGAGTGTTGCGTTTTAATTAAGCTATGCGAGTCAATAGTTATATTCTTTTACTGTGCTGTAATGGTTTAAATATGTTTCAGTTTTGAATTTAGTCATAATCCGCATATGTATGTGTGTGATCCAGTGACCGTAGTTTACTGTTTTCCGCACGTGTAATGAATATGTTGAAGTGCTGCTAATTGGCTGCACATGTTTAAGAAAAAATGATGGAGCGCTAGACAGAGATGAAGAGTTCCCTCAGGATGTATTGGTGTGTTTGTGGGGAACGTTCTCCTCTGTAACATAATTTTTCCTGTATGGCACATGCTGCTCTCTAAATCAGCACAAGCCACTGCTCTGCGCTTTGGGAACTGTGCTGTCTCTCACTAACCCTTCTTATTTGTCTTTTTATATTCATTAGATATGTCAGCACAATCACTCCAATTCTTTAAACATCCCTAGATCTTCTTTGTTAGAGAAAAACACTAATGAGAATCGCACAGAATGTCCAATTGTTGCATTGCACAGAGTATGCGTGGAAAGTAAGCCTGCCCGCTTTCCCAAAATACACCTTTATTTGGTCATGCTTTAGAGAGGGACGGAGCAGATGTGATTTGAATCTCATCCTTCTCTAATTTCATTTTAATCTATTTAATGTTGTTCATTTTAGAGCTGTTTTTCTCTCTTGCTCTTCAGATGTTTCTAAAGACGCTTTTTGATTACAATCCAGCTGAGGATAATGCGATCCCTTGCAAGGAGGCAGGCTTGGCATTTAGGAAGGGAGATATCCTGCAGGTTATGAGCCAGGACGATGCCACCTGGTGGCAAGCCAAACTGGAGGGTGATGGCAACCCGCGCGCAGGACTCATCCCATCCAAACACTTTCAGGAGAGGTTAGCCAATGCTTTTCTCTCTTGCCTGCTCCTTTCCTCCCACTATCACCAGTTTTAAATTCAACGGCACTCCATGACTCCATCATCCTGTCCGCCCTCTGTCCAGCCCCCTCATATATCATATTCTCCTGTCATGCATCCATCTCTCTGTCTCTCGATCATTCCAGACTTCTTCCACTCCATTACAACCTGACTTTCACTCCCTACTATGAAAGGAATGATTTTTTTTTTTTTGTCTTCCTCGTCATTTTTTTCCCTTTTTGTGCAAGAGGGCTCGGCCAAAATACTTTGGATTTCCGTGGCTGTCTGGGCTGGAATGAGTAATGACAGACAATGATAGCACTGGTTCGCATCCACTTTGGACGTCCACACACGGAAAATTGCACATCAGTGGCGTTCTTTGTAAAGTGGACTCTGACGTGCATGCACATGTGCACTGCCTTAGGAAATAGTTTCTTTGCTCTATTTCTCTTGAAAAAAGTAACTTTCAATTGTAAAACATATTTTTGAATCTGTCAGATGTACAGTAGCAAGTGCTGTTTCTGGCTGACCATTCTTTCTCTCTGTCGCTCACACACACTCTCACTCACTAATGGATACTTAGGCAGGTAGCTCTGCATTGTAGTGAAGTGTTTAGTAATCCCCATACGGTCATGAAATCTGATGGTTTTATTGCATGTCTCTGTATGACTGCACTCACGGCAACAGAATAAGTTTGTCAGTCTGATTCGGAGTACAAAATTTCTAATTAAGTTACATTTGTACATTCTGGTTATAAACAAGTGTGACAAATGTATTAGATTGTCAAATTGACTGGTTCACATTCAGATTTGACAAACACTGACTTTGTGAGTGTAGATTATTTATTGGTCCCTCTAGCTTTTAATCTTTTATCTTTCTCTTCTTTCAGGAGGTTGGCAACCTGGAAACCCATGACCGTCATGACTCTTCAGAGAACCCCTAGCAAAAGATTTTGTAAGGACCACACTCATACAATCACGCAGCAAATAAAACATGCTCATACACAGCAGGGCTCAACAATAAGATACAGTATATATTTTTTGTGCTAGTCCAGTCAGGCTATGTGTTGTATATAGAATCAGAATCAGAAACGAAGAGAAATCCGGAAATCCCATTGTATGATTATTATTATTATTTATTTTTTTATTTTTTCAACAATTTATTTGGGAATTTGGGCGGCAAATAAGTATTTGATCACTTGAGTCAAACTATTTTAATATTTGTTACAGAAACCTTTGTTAACAATTACAGAGGTCAAATGGTTCCTGTAGTTCTTCACCAGGTTTGCACACACTGCAAGAGGGATTTTGGCCCACTCCTCCATACAGATCTTCTTTAGATCTCTCAGGTTTCGGGGCTGTCGCTGAGCAACACAGAGTTTCAGCTCCCTCCAAAGATGTTCAATTGGATTTATGTCTGGAGACTGGCTAGGCCACTCCAGAACCTTGATATGCTTCTTACGGGGCCATTCCTTGGTTTTCCTGGCTGTGTGCTTTGGGTCATTGTCATGTTGGAAGACCCCAATATGTCACAATACATGGCCCTGTTCATCCTCTCCTGAATACAGTGCAGTCGTCCTGTCCCCTGGTCAGAAAAACACCCCCAGAGCATGATGCGTCCAGCCCCATGCTTCACTGTTGGTATTATTTATGACAGCTAACGACCTCAGACAGGTGCTACTAATTTAGAATCATGAGCAGAGTGTAGCTGGACTATTTAAAAGCAAAATAACAGGTCTTTAAGGGTCAGAAATTTGGCTGATAAGCAAGTGATCAAATACTTTGTCATAATTACAATAGAAATACTAGGGGGGGGAGGGGGGTGTTTAATATTATGTTGGACAGCGTGTGTCATTTGGAATTAAAAAGGTTGAGAACTACTGCCCTAAACACTGATGTAAAAGGTCACTGAATATGAAATTGTCATTGGTAATGCAGTAATGGGCTGAAAAACTTTCTCAATGACATCAGGCTGGCAAGCCACCTTATTGTTGAGCCCTGTATATTCTCATCCTGTGTTCCTGTACTGCTGCAGTAATGATCTTTAAACAGCGTCTGCAATACATGGGCCTCTTGCATATGACAGTGACATGACTCTTTGAGTTGAGCAATGCCTAGGAAAAAAAAAAAAAAAAAAAAGAATAGTTAGAACAGCAACCGGAAAAGATTAGATGAGAGGGAGGGAAGGTTGGGAAGTGCAAGGTGAAGTGAACGCGGTCAGAGAGCCCAGACTCCCCTGATTGGTGCCAGGCAGATATGTGCACACATGTGTATTCATGTACATGTGCGTTAATGCACGCCTGGACATAAGCTTCCTCTCCTGGTTTCCATTAATCTCTCATGTCTGCTTATTGCATGTGTGTGTGCGTGTATTTGTACGCCACAGCTCTAATCTCTCCCACTGGCTGACAGCAGGGGTCTTTACGGAGCTGTGCTGGGTTACTCTCTACACATGGGCACACTTAAGACTCACCACGAGTCAGACGCACAGCAACACTCCCGACATGTTGCCGTCATCCGCACTGCTCCACACACACTTGATTGAATAATACAGCCATTCTGGATTCTTATCCCCCCCCGTGCCACATGCTCGGCCTCCCACCTCCTCCATTTTTCTCTGTCAGTCTATCAGCTGCTTAAAACAATGAGAAGGATAAGTTGATGTGCATGTCACTGAGGTATCGATTCTTGATGAGTTTTCCAGGACCACCGTAAAAGTCTTGAAACTGCTGTCGTCTTTATAACAAATAAGCATAAGTAACATTTAAAGTGCTGCTTTTATTCAACTTTTCATGTGTAGAATTCACGTATAGGAATTTGTAAGAAAAGCTGAAAGCTCAGTATGTGACTTGACCAGAAACAGACCATGTACAATACCAATCCAAATGTGTTCTCACACAGGTATAGATGTGTGCTTGGAAGAAAGAGGTTTGTTTGTTTGAAACTTGCATGAGCGTGTGCTGTAAGAATAAGACCATCTGTCTACTGGCCTGCAGTGCGTTGATGTTTGCCCATATTTCAAAGAGCAGAGATGAGGGACGTTCTCTAGATGACTGAGCACACCCTAGTGCTTTGCGCTGCAGATATGTGCACTCGCATAAAGCCTTACTATTAGAACAGCATGATCACTGGCTGATGCTATATGTATTCATTACAAACCACACTCCCCTGAACAGGTACAGATAGTACTGTAAAACTGTGTTTCTACAGAAAATCATTTACAAATTCTGGTTAAAATGGATACTCATTAATTGCTCTAATATGGGTCAAAAGGGCTGGGAACACATGGTTGCACACATACAGTAGGTTGGTCAGATGTACAGTAGATTAGTAACTAAAACGTTGCTGGTACAGTCCTAAATGGAGCACCATTATATTTATAAGTAAAGTACTTAGTTGGCTTGAAATGGAAATTCAGCTTTTTTGTTGTTTTAATTGAATATTAATGATATTTACATTTACATTACATTTTAGTCACTTACCAGGCACTTTTATCCAAAGCGACATGCAATCAGGACAATAGAAGCAATCAAAGCCACCAAGTCTCAGCTAGTCTACTCCAATACAAATAATTATTATTTTCTTAAAGAAAATCTGCCTCCATCCAGTCAACAACTAACAGAAACATTTTTGTCTTCATTATCCCTGTTACATAACAAATGTCAAATCTGCAACCTTCTATTTACCAACCCTATCTTATTAGTGTGTGCTAATGTCTGTTTATATTTAACTGTTCTCTCTTCCTCTTGCGTCTTGATGAGAAAATTGTCTTTCAGTTACATTAGCTGCATTTACATGCAACCTAATATCAGTTAGTAACTTTAACATCTTCAGAAGCCTGTTCCGTAAAACAAGTTTACCAAATAAGCCAGGTTTATTTCAGTTAATCAGACTTATTGTCAGTTGATTTGGTTCAAAATAAGACTAATTAAAACAAGCCTGGCTTATTTGGTAAACTTGTTTTACAGAACGGACCCCAGGACCACTGATCACAAGCTTCTTGTTGTTATTGTAGTGTTGACGCATTGCACGTGGAACAATTTTCTTTGGGATATACAGTATGCACATGTCAGCTGATATATTTACATAGGGTCTGGAACCTACAGTGGTATTGATTTAAATCTGTTTGTAAACATAAGAGAGTTTGTAGGTCTTTCCTGCCTCTTCACGCGCTCTGGTTTGTGCCCTTTGTTTGTTTGACCAGATATAGTTTCATTCCAACTGTCATCATTATAGAAATGGAAACAATTTAAGCACCTCTTTAATCTACACTCACCATCCCCGCTTATTTGAATTAATGTAGTGACTTGTGGCCAGGTATGGTGACCCATACTTGGAATTTGTGCTCTGCCTTTAACAAACGCCATGCAAAACCAAATATTTTTGGGGCACATTTTACTGAAAAGTTCTTTTCTGATTTAGTTTATCTGAAGAGACATGAGATTAGCAATTTTCACCCGTACATCATACCCATTTACTTAAGACTTTAAAAATGCCAGTAGATCTCCCTTTAAAATTCATTTGGTATTTTTGGTCCTCTGGGTCACACTGACATGAAGGCAGATGCCTAAGGATTCACTTGACTGATAGCACACAAAAGATTTTACTGCCTTCCATCCTTCTCTTCATGGTATTGCTTTTTTGGCAGGACTGTGTGTATGTGTATGGCAGACTGTGTAGATGCTGCCCTTTGCTCGTGTGTGTTTTGATTTAAGCTTGTTTAGTAGAATTGAGACCACATGAACTGGAGGAAGCTTTTAAAGTGACTCCAAATGTTCTCATGTCTTCAGGCCTGCACATGCACTCAAAAACACTTTCTCCGCTGTTATGAACTGTGTTAGTTGTTCGGTAGTTACAGTTTCCTATGAGGTAAGCAATGGTTTACCACTTAGTAGCATACTAAAGACTTCTCATAGAAAACAAACATACAGTTTTACATTAGTCTGACATTTATAGGGCCAGTTCACCCAGAATTGAAAATTGCATTTAATTCCTCACCCTCATGTTGTTCCAAACCTGTATGACTCACTTTCTTTTGTGCAAAAGAATACTTTTTGAAGAATATTAAAGATAAAACCGCATTGGATCCCACTGACTTTCATTAAAACAGCAAATGCAAGTAAAACAGGTTTTGTTGAACTGTCCCTTTAAACTGTCCCCTTAAATATTTCAAATGTTGTTTGTAATGTGTGCTTCCAGTCACATGACTATATCTTTTTGTTTGTTTATTTTTTTCTTCATAAGATGATGAGTCGTTTGAATGGGGTAGGTCGGTTTCTTCTTCCTCCACTCCTTTTGCTCTCCTCATCCCACTCTTGATCTGTTTTTAATCTTTTTATGTTTATCATATTCCTTTCTTTGCTTTGCTTTTCCAGTGGAGGACATTGAAGGTACACCTTTTAGACTAACCCTGATTCACCTATTAGATGTCATAGCCATTAGATCATTGGCTGGGGACCCCTGTATGTGGTAACAGAGTACCCAAACAATGAAGACACGGTTGATTAGCATTCATTGGACCACAACCACCTAATGGAGCGTAGCAGAGTGTGTAAAGGGGCCAAAAGTTCACTATACTATAGTTCTCTCATACACAAAGACATACACTCACAGTCACACAATACATCCATTTTTGTCTTACCAACTGTGCCTTACCCTTTAAATAATATTAGCATGATGAGTGCTCGGATGAATCCCATCCATTTTAGTCTTTCTTCTTCATAGACCGTGTGAATGTGAGTTTGAACTTGAATGTTTCCCTCAGTATTTCATCGTCTTATTGTTGTGTAAGATGCAACAGATATTTTGAATAACAACTTCTTTTTGTTCCGTCTGTATGATATGTATTGAATGCAGTATGAGTTGTCTAATAGACAAAAGAAATCTGAAGTTTATGGCCCACATGGAAAGTCGTCCACCTGGTTCGGCTGTAGAGGATCAGTTGATGAAGAAATATGAGAGTTGTTTTTGTCTGTAAAATACACAGCAGTTCAAAAGTTTGGGGTCGGTAATGTCTTGAAAAAAGATATAACAGCTGTCACTTGGGTGGTACTTTTTCAAAAGTACACCTTAATTAGCTTAAATGTACATATAAGTACCTTTTTTATGATATAAATGAATACATTTTAAAAGATTTTGTACCTTTTGTCTGAGAGTGGCTTCAATGTCGCACTTAATGTAATGCATCCATACATTTTATTTGTATATATATATATATATGTATGTATATGTATATGTGTATAATTTTTTTTGTTTGTTTGTTTTTTTTAAATCTTACTGATCCCAAACCTTTTAAATGGTTCTTTGACTATTTTTATACCTATAAGCCAAATTGACAATCTTTTGTTTTGCTCATCTTTCAGTATATAGTAGTATTCCTCTCTAATATAAATCTGTCCTGATTCCTTCTGCCTTTCCTAATTTGAAGAGGACACTGAGTTTGCTTCCTATTTAAGTGGACTCCATATTGGTGAGCTCTTTTTGATTATGCTTGATTATATGTTTGTCCTGTGTTCCATATCATCCCTCTCTCTTTTGTCTGATTTTCATTATTAATGAAGAGATTGTATATCCCTATCTGTGTCATTCTCTCTTAACGGTTTCATGTGCTGTTAACTCTCGATCTCCTTCCTCTCTTTTTCTTTCTCTGTGTGTGTCTGCGGACAAAAATCTTTTTGACATGTGGCTGCACGCTGTTGCATGTCCTATAGTATCATTGTCTAGTTTCCTTTCTGGCTTTACATATCTCATCATTTATAAGTGGTAGCAGTCTGCGTTTTCAGTCCGTATTTATTTCCCTGTGGTCATTACCATGTGCTTTGTATGTTCTTTTAAAGATTGCCTTTATTGTTAGTAGCAATTTCTGAGTGTTGTTAAGTCTCATTCACAATACAAAGTGGAGAATCCAGCTGATATCAGTGAAATCTAAACACTCTCTATAGTCCTTTGGTAAAAATGGAGGCTCATACAATCGCCCTGAGCAGCTGTACTTTCTGATTTTCCTGCGTGTTGGCAGTGTTTTTAGTTTAAATAGCTCTTTGTGAATGTTAAACATATTGCAGTTAAAGGCACTGGTTCATTTCCAGGCTTTGTGGTGGAGGTCCGGCAGGCTCTTGATGTGGTTTGTGTTGGACATTGGGCTGTTTGAAGGCCAGCTCTCAGTCAGGCCTTAGTCTGGTTTCCATCTCTAGCGTCAGTGTGTGGAAAATGAGTGTGCTGTAGCGCTCTCACCGCACAGACTCATGTACTCTGTTGTACAGTATGCCCGTCTGGGACAGCTCTGTTCAGCGGCCACAAAAAGTACAGTGTTTCAGTGGATCCTAAAGTATTAAATATCTCAAATAGTACAAAAATCATTTATCATTTGCAAGAGTCTTTGGTTTCAGTTCACGGCAATTTCCCCTCAGTGTTCTGTAATCACTCCATTCTAGATCGACTCCAGGTTTTCCATTTCCTGTTCACAAATCAGCTATTTTGTTTTTAGTTTTATTCAATTGCACTTGATCTGTCAATATAATATGAATTTAAATGTTTATTTGTATAGCTACTTTGCTGTTCAAAAAAGTATATTTTTTTTATCTCTTTCAAAGTCTTACCAAACTTTATTTGGTCAAAATACAGTGAAACAGTATTATTATGAAATTTTAATGCAGTGTAATATGCCTTTCTTTTTTTCCCTTTAATGCAACCTTGCTGATTAACAGTATTAAAATTAACTTAAAATACTCGCCTCCAAAGGTTTTGAACAGTACAGTGTATTGTATGCAAGTAAAGTACTAATTAGATCTTTATGGCGACAGTGTACAGTATGTTCTGCTGCTGTTTTTTTGGTTCTTGTTTGCTACTTGTTTCACAAACTTTATCCTTTGACAATCGTCCAAATTGATTTCCTCCTTTTTCTTTTGCTTGTGGGTTTTTTTCTCTTGTTTCTCTCTCTCTCTCTCTCTCTCTCTCTCTCTCTCTCTCTCTCTCTCTCTCTCTCTCTCTCTCTCTCTCGCGCTC
>JAUMHP010000062.1:8727307-8760551 GCA_032361065.1 Enteromius trimaculatus | reverse complement strand
GTGTACTTTTTTCCTTTTCCACCTATATATACACACACACACACATATATAAAGTTTTTACATATGGCTTTCAAACATTACTCAGTGACCCTGAAACACAAGAAATAATCTCCTGTTTCCTCACCGTAATAAATCAGCATCTTGCTCTATCACGGTGGAATAAGGATAGCACGTTTTGCACCGTCATGGGCTTCTCATGATGTCATGCGTGTGTTGGAAAGTGGATGATGCATCAAATGAAAATGAAAAGATTTTCCCATATAGTAGGAAAAACATCTGTTTTGTGTTTTCTAACATATAGATTTTTGATTTGTGCATGTCTCATAGCAATCATTAATGGCTAATAGAAAAACCACGCTTGACTCTTCGCGTTATACAGTGTGAATCTTGTCTTTAACAGGGCCTTGACATGCATGGAGGGATCAAATCTCTGTTGCTGTGTATTTTTGCTGCATGTGGTTCAGACTCTGTGACTACAGAAAGAACAACTCAGAGTTTGTAGTGAAAAAGAGATGAGAGGAGGAGAAATTGATGACTAAAAAAATTTTATATATATATATATTTTTTTATACATTATGCATTATACATTAAAATACAAAGCAAAATGTAAAGTCACTGTACTTTCAAAACGAAAAAATTTTAACTTTTGGACAGTAGTGTGTTTTTAATAAAGCCTTTAAGTCATGATGTCTTTTTTTTACTCTGTTTTTTTGACAAAAATAGAAATGATACAATAGAAAAAATAGCAGCATGCTATCATAAGTTAAGAAAGATATTAATGGCCTTTGTTTCTGTGTCTCTCTTTGTTTTGCTTGTCTAGGTCCTACTGGTGTTGGTTTAAACGAGCTCAAAAGGAAGTTGTTGATATCCGATCCACAACATTTTAGTGTCACCATCCCACGTAAGTCCTTCCTTGTGTGTGTTTGTGCTTTTGTGTGACCAAATGAAACCGAAGTTTTTATTTGTATTTGTTGTCATACCCATCACAGTGCTATAGATTATGTTTGAGACAATGCCAATCTCACCTCATCAATCTGTCACAGATCTACTTCACACATTCCTCTGTCCCGAGCAGCAGCGCCCATTCCCTCCATCCAGCATCCAGAAACACACAATCCAGGGAAATACACCAGAGCAGATATTTTTGGGACATATAAATAATCCTGCGATTTATGTATTTAAACAGGCTGACGCTGTGGAGAAATTGCATATTTAGAGGCAGGAAAGTGAGAGACGGAGCTTGAAAGTTTAAAGGAGTTGGAGACAGTGGCCAGAAAACCCGTCACTGTTGATATAACAGCTGGATGTTTGTTACGTTTGAGTTTGGCTTTAATAGATGTGTCTGATTTAGGCTCTGACACTTTGAAATGCCACTGGTATTAAAATCCCATCCAAAGCTTTTTGCCTTAATGCTGCCTAATTGCTCACAAATGTGACCCCTGCATTAGTCTGTATTATGTAGCCTGGATCCCCTTAGACCTTACGAAGGATTTAGATTAAAGGGATGGATTGTTGGAAAGTGCTTTTTGGTCATCATCCTCTTTTATTTCAGTCCTGCTAGTTTCAGCTCTCATTGTTATTATAGAATATTTAAATATATGTCCGTTTAATTTTTCTAAAGAAGACCAACGTGAACGATTGCTTCACATTTCCAACAACTGGGTCTTTTAAAATGCAAACCAGTCATGGCAGCTATGCTAGAGAGATTGTAGAATACGATTAGTTGGGAGCTCTTGAACATGTTTTCCCCTCTCCAAGTTTTACTGCTGTTTTCCATGATCTTAGAATGAAAATTCAAATTCTTTTGCCACACCAAAAACATTTCCTATGCCACAGAGCTAATGCCAGGTGCCAGAATATTCTATTTCTTTCAGCAGTACAAGGGAGTAACTTTTTTTTCTTTGTTTTGTGAGCACCAGCAGTTGGAGGTATAATAACATGTTATCTTATGTCTGTGGTGGGCTGTCATCATGAGAGGGAGATGCCTCTTCATCAAATATGTGATGGGTTGAGGGCAACTAATAATTTACTCCCATCCCACTCAAACCATACTTTCTCTCTCGTCTCTTTCCCTCTGTTTTTATCTATAGTAATAGGTGTTCACTTACAAATTAAATGAGCAAAGTAGTCAACCGCTTATCCATTCATTTTATGACTAATGGTACACTACTTTGTCTGTATTTTTTTTTAAAGGAGTCTCTAATGCTTACCAAGGCTACATTTATTTGATTAAAAAAAATAAAAAAACAGCAAAAATTGGAAAAATAATGCAAGTGAGACATGGTCATTCAGAAATTATTCTAATATGCTGATTTGGTGCTCAAGAAATGTATTATGGCAGTTGAGAATGATTGTTCTACTTGATATTTATGTGCAAAACCTTTTTTTTTTTTTTAAATATGCCTTAAATAGAAAGTTCAAAGATCAGCATTTTTTGCTTAATATTCTAAATGTCTTTACATCTTTTAGCATTGATTTTGGTTAACTTAATTCATTCTTTCAGAATGACAGTATTAGTTTCTTTGAATACAAACACAAATCTGTAATGCATTTAAAAGAAAAAAATACCGAAAAATGACCCGTACATGTCATGATAAATAGATAAAGCGATAGAGACTATTCAATAGGGGCCTTGAAAAAGCAGAAGGAAAAAAGCAGAGTAAGAAAAAACCTGGAACAAGGCGAGTTGGAATGGTGATAAAGTTTAATAGTTTGTTTTGGAGCTGCTGGCGGCTTGCAGACGATTTGTCGGAGGTGTGTTCTACAGTGACCTTTGACCTCCCCGACACTCGTTAAACACACCGCTGTCTCTCTCCACACGGCAAACTCTGACCCTGGCTGTACCCGTCGGAGCCGTGCTGGCTGGACTGGCACGCGCCGACTGATTTAAAGACAGGAGTTTATAAGCAGTTGAAGGCAGGAACGGGGCTAATGAGGGACAGAGTAAACTCAGTGCTGGTACTGTACAGTGTGCTCCTGGGGCTTTACAAGCAGCGCTATACTCACGCTGCCCTTTAGAAGCCTTGTGGTGAGGTGAGCCAAGACAGACGCGGTGGGTGTGGCGTCAGACCTTGGAGAGGTGGTTTACTTTAAATAAAATGAAGTGGGAAATAAAGTGCCCATGGGGAAACTCCCTTTAATCAAGGAAATGTCTGTAATGAACATTTCTTCACATGTTCTTCTTGAAGCACCTTTAACCATTAAGTTATTACACCGCAATGCTCTAAGGCGCCTTGCTGGGAATGCACTGTTTTCTTTCAGTTAGGGAAACCGTATCTAATGCCACTTAGGGCTGGGGAAAAATATTTAATTTTTAGTTTTTTTTACTGTTCTTAATTAATACTGATATTATGTACATAATGTGATTACAATCTTATGATCAAGCTTTTAGGTTAATACCTATTTTTAGAGGCTGTGAATATCTGTAAAGCAACTCCTGTCCTAGACTCTACTTGTACGGTCTTCATTGTTCATGTAGAAGATACTGTATATAGTGTGACCAGTGTATGTGTAGTTCAATTTAAAAAGTTGACTCTCATGAACCAGTTCTGTGTAGTGAATCCAAAACATGCACTGACTGATGTAGCCCAATTCCCAAAACATTTGACTCTCTGGTGCCAGTTTATGTAATTCTATTACTCGTTTTAATTGTGAGCTGGTTAATCATAATCAATTTAATTTCTAATGAAATTGTATTGAGGTTTTCTGAAGCTATAGTAGAGGTTTTTTAGTCCTCAAGTAATGTGGAGGTGGTACAGTTTTTTGTGGATGGGCTTTGTAAAAGCTAGAATGCGCTAAAGCTTTTGCCCAAATTTTTGCCCCAACTTACAGTATTGCCAAGTCAGTTTTATGAGGTGATTTTAGAACACCTGGTTAATTTTTTTCTCTTTAACCATTTGCAGAATAGGCAAGTGCATGATTTCTTGTGTTTTGAAATCATTTAAGATTTCCCTTGTCTTTCACAGATACATCTCGATCAAAGCGCCATCAGGAAAGCGATGGAGTGGAGTATCATTTCATCTCCAAACACCTTTTTGAGGCAGACATTCAGAACAACAAGTAAGTTACCATCCGACACGGTCTCGATTGAAACACGCTGCTAGTGTGTATTATTTGGAATGAGCATTTGAACATTTCTTCTGTGACTTGGATTTGGGATGTGAAAGTTTACCGTGGAGATCAAATAGTCAGTATTAATCATTGAAGTTTAGTGAACCGCTTCCTTTATTCTCAGGATTGTAATTATGTCAACCGTAACCCTGACACAAACACTTCACAGTGGGAGAGATATAAATCTGAGACGGAGCCTCCGTGGCCAGTTAGTATTCAACACATCGTCCAGAGCCCTGCCTGAACTTAAGTAAATCAGCACCCCAGTCAAAACACTGCACAACAATTTTCACTGATGTCGTCTGTCTCAGACGCTATGGCAAACATTCACCAGCCCTGCCTTTCAGCTGCCCACTATTCTTTCATTTTTCCACTCCATTTCCTTCAAGCAAATTGTGTGTGTGAGTGTGTGCTACTTGTGTAGCAGCATGATGTGGGCTCAGATCCCTTCTGTGTAAGTGAGAGTGAGAGGGTGTTGACAGGTGGTCTGTTTCTGTGTGTGTGCGAGTGAGCACCATGGCCTGGTGATGGATGTTTTTCTGGAGCCTCTCATCAGAGGATAAAACAACACAACAGGAATGCGTATAGAATGTCACCTCGCTAGCAAACTGGGCATTTTTACTGCCTTGTGGTGGAAAAAACAAGCAGTGGCTTGTTCTGTGGTGAAATGAACATCAAATTGAGTAAACCACAATTATCAATGTTGAGAATGAGCAAGATCGAGCAGGTGGGCACGAGAGACTGCAACAGGGCTGGAAAGACTATTTATTTTCCCCTTCTGTCAGCGTTTTCTCTTCCCTGTGTGTTTTTTTTTTTTTTTTTTTTTTTTTTTTTATCTGTCCAGATCTATTAATTTATTTAAAAATACATGAAATGTGCAACTGACAAATACTTTTTTGTCATTTGTAGTACAATTTTTGTACGTGTATGTTTGTTTAAAATATGTACAGTATGTGTGCTTATTTGTGTGTGTATAAACACAGTACACATACTTTTATAAACAAAGACATTTAATCGCGAGTAATCTTTTTTTCTTAGAAAAAAGTGTGTCCCTAAGTCTTGTCAACTCTGTTACCACACCATATTTACTAAGATTTGTGTACACACACACACGTTCAGAATACAAGGACAATGTATTCTGTTTGGTTATACCATATGGCATTTTTAAAGTCATTAAATCTGAATTTTTCTTAAAAATAGTATGAATGATTTTGAACACCACATGAAACTAATGCATGAAAATGTTATGGAAAAACCATGAGGAATCAACATATGAAAATATATTAAAAAAAAAAAAGTCATTAAGTCATTTAAATTTCCTGAAAAAGGTGTTTATGAAAACCATATGAAACCAATATGAATACAAAGAGTGCGTTTCTAAGAACATTTTAAACCAGACTGTTGTGTTTAACCAGTTGTTCATTATTCTGCCTTCCAGTGAGAAAATGCACATTCCCATGGGCACACACGACATTGGTGTTCCCTTGGAAAACCCTACTCATAGCTAAAAACAGCATTTAAATGAACCCAAAAACCACCGAAGCAGCCTCCACCCCACCACCCCACATGCACCGCATCATGACAACAAATGCCACGACACAGAAGCCCTGTTTGAGCATATCTGCTTTTAAATTCAATTTTTGTCACTTAAGGAATTCCTGGTAACCCTACATGTCACATTAACGCCAGCAAACCACCTCTTAGCACCCAACTAAATCAACTTGGCTCACCAACAATGAAAGAGTGTACAGGCTTTTAAAACATGTCTAACAGGAGAAGGGTGGCAAAGAGTCACGTTAGCTTCTAAAAATGATCGCCCAATCACAGGTTGCTGTTAGACAGCATGGGCCCAAAAGTGTGAGCGCGTTTATAGTTTTTACTTCAAAGACTTGTTGACATTTCGATTGATACTTTGCACATACAGTATAAAGAACATTTCACCAGTAGTCTGAGTAGTAGTAATTTTAGTGGCATAACCAAATATTCACGGAATATTGCAACACCCTGTTGTCGTAATACTCTTTCGTTCTTCTGGAATACTTTCCATATTCTTCCACATTTCTTGCAAAGCCGGTTGTCCTATAAATACACAGCGTGTTCTGTGACGCTGGTCAGGAGAAAAAAAAAAATCAATGGATTGGATTGAACGAGAGGCGGGTTAAATACTGGAAAAGTGTTTGTTTGTCTTTGTCTTCTCAGGAAGTCAAGTTACTCTTGCTGTTGGCATTCAGGCTTGACTGTGCTACAAGGAAACAGGTGTTACTGATTTAAACTGTAACATAGAAGATTATATAAAAGAGCCTTGTGTCAGACTGTCTGGAATCGCCATGTGGGGAAGAATGCGAGTGATGGTGAACACACTGTGCATGTCTAAGCAGCCTTGTAGACTGAAAGCATCAGAACAGGCTGGGAGTAAATAATGGGTTATGAGTTTCCTGTTATTATCCTGTCCATTGACTTTTCTTTGTATTCTAGGGTCACGTAGACCCATGGGCATTGCTTTTGCATTTAGAGCCATCAATCATTACAAACCTCTCCTGTTTTCTCTGTCTTTTCCTATACCTCAGGTTCATCGAACACGGAGAGTATAAGGGAAACTACTATGGGACGAGTTTCGACTCTGTACGTTCAGTCCTATCCAAGAACAAGGTGTGCCTTTTAGACGTACAGCCACATGTGAGTAACTCCTCAGATACACATTCTACCTCTCCATTTTACCTCCCTCTGCGTCACTCCATTCTTCAGTGTCTGTTCCAGATTTATTTCCCCCCCTTTCACAGGTGTGACATTCCACACTGTTCCTCGTGGATCTTTTCTGAGATCTCTGTGTGTGTGTGTGTGTGTGTGTGTGTGTGTGTGTGTGTGTGTGAGAGAGAGAGAGAGAGAGAGTTTGCACTCATCCTTTTGGTCTTCAGGTCAGGGCTGCAGAATCTAATGTTATCTCTACTAATTGTCCCACCTTTGAAGATTTCCTCAGGCTTTGTGTTAGTCTGTGAGAGCAGTGGGGAAAACGATTTAGTTGGTTGAGTCTTCACAGAACTGCATCAAGTGTCCACATTAAAGTCTGTGAAAGACCTCCGTCACCCGTTCCCTTAGACATCTTACCTTGGTGGTCTGAGCCTGGCTTCTCTCTTGGAGTAGTGAGAGAGAGAATGAGCCAATGACATGGTTATCTGTATTATAAAACACATTCATTAGTGTGAAGAAGCTCTCCTTGTCCTCTGGTTCTGGCATGGTGTGGCAAGTCTGTAATACCAGGAGAGGGCTGTATATGTATATTAGCATTTCTATTAATCTCAATGTCACAGACACGGTCAATGGAGTAATGGAGTATTCGTGAAAATTCAATTATTATTTACTCGTTGAAGAGATGTCGTTTCAAATCCTTATCCTAATTTTAACAGTCCTTGTCCACTTTTTGTTGCAGTAAATGACATTGCCATGTTTAAATTTTGAATGAACAATCCCCTTAAATGAACAGTGGCAAAAACAGTTTTAAGGAGTTAAAAATGGAAGATTGTGGAAAAATGCTGCTAAACTTTACAATGTGCTTTAAAGCCAATGAATAATTCAGTCACTTGAAACATCTTCAAATAAAAAATGTGGTAAAGTTCAGTGGTCTGATTGTTTTGAAGATTTCATCAGGGTCTCGACTACCTGAAGTGTAATGTGTCTGACCAGAGAGCTTTATTTTCACTCGTGGAGTCAGATCAGTTGAGCTCAGTGTGAATCAGCTGCTCTGTTTTCTGTCAAAATGTAACTGTGACTAACAGTAATAACGTACAGAAGTATCAATGTCAAACTAAATCATGATGGCATGAGTGATGCTGCTTTAATGACTGCGGTTCACCCTGCTCTCTTTATCTTCCTCCCTTTTTTTCCACGTTCCCTCTCCATCAGACACTAAAGCATCTTCGTACGGCTGAGTTCAAGCCCTATGTGGTGTTTGTGAAGCCTCCATCCATCGAGCGTTTGAGAGAGACCAGGAAGAGCGCAAAAGTCATCTCAGGCAAAGATGATAAGAACTCAGCCAAACCTTTCTCGGTAATACACACCACACACAGCTTTGACACTTTACTCTGTCCATACATCATCCTCTCTCATCCCAATTGGATCTCTCTTATTGTGGGTTTTAGGTCATGTTCACTGAGTTTTCATTCCACTAGCTCACATAGTTCTTGGTGAAATAAGAAATGGATTTCATCACTTACTGGCAACATTCACATCATTTATTATAGTCATTTTCATTTTGGACCCTGCAAACAAATCCTGGTTTGCTGCTTTAATGTGCGTGCACGCGCACATCGTGTGTATATGCGTTTATGTGTAACCGCTCCCCTGAGCATCAACCTGAAATGAGACCCATGAGCTCACACTACACCTATGACTGCACTCAAAGAAAACAGATGAAATCAATTAACACGTACACCAGACCCTTACCCTGTCCTGCCGTTAGTTTGTGCTATGTATGTGTGTGCGCGCGATATGGTGTTGAATATGCGGGGTATCTAATGACTTTCCCAGAGTTTAGCTCTTGCCTGTGTATCTCGCTGTGTGTCTGCACCGAGGCCAAGCACGCTTGCTACAGGATAAGTGACCCCAGGAACCTGACTCCACCACACGCAGAGATGGCTTGTTGCCGATTGTTACCGTTGAGACTTTCTATGTCAAGTGCGGTTAGGAGCTCCAAACACGTGCTCACCTGTCAACCTATTGACCCAACAAGTGTTCAAATGCAATACAGACCATTTTTCATTCTTTTGCACGACACAGACCAGCAACAGTCACGCATGGACAATGGTTCATCTGGTTGCTAATCATTTATAATCATCAGTTATATTTTATGGGCTTTTTAATGTTTTTTGTTGTTGTTTTTATTAGGATGGAACAGTAGAAAGACAGGGCTAATCATTTTAACACATCAGCTCTGGTCTGTTTAACCATTATGATTTCATAGAAGCAACTACTTTCAGTCACACGCTTACCCACAGTTCATCACAGTTGTAGTATGACAAATGGATTTACAGTAGGGCTACACAATTGTTTTTTTTTTTTTTGTTTTTTGTTTTTATGGAAATCCTTTTATCCCCTCCTCCCCCAAATTTAGTTCCCCCCTCTCATCTCGTTTTTTTCCAATTTAGATTTTTCTGGATTGCGCTTTTTGTCACCCACTTTTTTTATGGTTAAATTAAACCATGGTAAATGGTAAAAAAAATTGCTTTAGTAGTAGTTTTATTAATAATCATTTTATTATTAGCAGTAGTAATATTATTACATTAAGTAATGCATTTTTGTCAAAGTTTCTTCAAGTCTTGCTGTGAAGACCTTTTACGTTTCGGTTTGTATGAGTTCTTTGGTGGGTTTTTTCAAAAGAAATGGTACAATGCTCATGAAGTAACTCTCAGAGCTGTTCTAGAGATGATGTATTAATTCAGATACTATATTTTAAGGCAAGAGTGAAAACACAAACTTATGAAAACGAGTGTTTGTAGTAAACAAGTTTGTTCACGCAGACACACAGAACATACAGGATTTTTGTTTAAATAGTATTTTGGGGGCTTGATGTTCACAGGCACTAATCCATTTTGCGCTTTAATCACCTACTTTTATTTTATTTATCCAAAATTTGGCAAATTCTGTGACAGTCCACATACAATAAATCCCATTTTTTGACTGTTTCACAATTCTATCCGTGTTTTCTACATCATGGAAATCATAGTACCCTGTATAAAGAATCACCAGATAGCCTAAATAGCAACATTTGGGAAGAATTGTTTTGGTGGGGATTTTGTTTGGGCAGTGCATATGCATACAAAAGAAAGTAATAAATAAATAAAAGCTGTGAAACTGATTTTTATTTAAGTGCAAATCTTCATTTTAGGGTTAAACAATTTGGAAAAACATGAACAAATTTTACAGGAACCAACTGAAACCTTCAGTAAACATAAAGGATGGAAAAAAAAATATTTCTTTCCACTTGAGCTTTAAGAGGCCATGTTTCCACTGCTTTTGTTTTCCACTGCCAGTTTAAAAGATAAAGTATCACACTGTTAGATTGCAGCTTAGCTTTGAGACGCTGAAGCTCTGTATCATGAGCTATTTGCATGTACAGGTATATGAACAATGCCAAACTGCACTCTTGATATCAGCAGTGCACGTTTATTTAAATAAATCCCATGCAGCCTTCATGATTTGCCATCACGTTAAACCATATCCCAATATCCATTTTATTTTGACATTGTGCAGCCCTAATACACATGCTCACAAATTTATACTAAAAGCGCATTTTATTACTTATTTCAACAACTTTGTAGATGCTGGTCGCATTAATTCAAACCACTGAATTTGTGATTAGACCACACCGTACTCCCCAAAGTTTTAAATTCCCCGAAAGCTGAAGGATTATGCCATTGTCAGTGGGAATATTGCCCTGGCTATCTCTGTTATAAGAGGAACTGTACCAAAGGCTGTCCACACAATCCTCAGCAACGTCTGCCTGCTTTCAACAGGTCACTGTGGGTACTAGTAAAGGGAAAAAGAAAGCCTTTGTAGCTGGCAAAACTTAGCAAAAGTGCATTATAGACCCTGACAGTGTTAAAGGCACCCAGATTCAGCCTATTATAGGTACGTAAGAAAAATTGTGTTTGAAATGTCACAGACATATTTTATCCAGGACTTTGCAGTATTTCTTTCCCAGAGAGAGAGAGACGCTGCGTCTGTTAGAACCATGAACTTGAGCGCTGTCGGCTCTGTGCAAGAAAACAGGCATCCCTTTGTTTCTGTGAATCCAGTCTTCCACTCAATTGTTCTCCCTTTTAGTATCGCTTATATAACATTAATGTGTAGAAGATCAAAATATCACTCGTTCTCTTTAGGAGTAGCAAAAAAGGTGGAATTTCATAAAAATGTCATCAGAGGTGGAAGAGCAGAGGGTTTCATTGTCTGACATTAAATCGTCATAATGAGAAATAGAAACATAAGCTAAAATTGGAGGATGGTTTTTTTTTTTTTTCTTTTTTCTTTTTTCTTTTTTGTCCTGTGCTCAGTGAATGTCAGCCCAGTCTGCAGATGATGTGCCTTTACTTTGGGAATATAAAAACAGGGACCTTTTGACGACCCAGGGATGTCCTTTTTGAACCGGTTTAATGATAAGGGCAGGTGCACTTTATATGATCCAATAAAAATAGATTTTCCGGCAAGGATTGAGAGATAAGCAGACTTTACTCTGACTGTGGAGGGGGAGAGCGAGAGCCAGCTTAGAGCTAAAGTAATTCTTCAGTTTTAGAAGAGGGAAGACCCAGATTTTGAGTGAGAGAGCGCATTAGAACCTTTGGGGAAATAAACAATCGGAAAGAAATGCAGAGGAAAAATAGATTTAAACCCTTGAAACTGATCAGATTTGGTAATAACACTCCCCTGGAGGCACAACATCTGTTATACCTCAATTAGCATGAGGTTTGTATTTGATGACAGAATGAAGAAAAAATATATTCAGACCTTGGGCCAAACCTTTGACTGTTTAGGCCAAATACAAGCTAATCCACCACGTTGAACCAGATCTTTATTAAAGCCAGCACTAAGTCAATGAACTGCGACTGTTGATGCGTTCTGCCAATAACTGTCAGATTAAGAGACTGCTGTGATTTTCAGAACGGCAGAACCTCTGTGACCCAGATGAAACAGAAATGTTGACTAAATCTCAACTCTTGATCAGGAAAGATGGGAAGGCTTCAACAGAGTGGGAGGGGAAGTTGCCGTCTGACAGTGGCCATGCTCCATGACTTCGCTAAGCTTGTCTGTTAATGCCAAATTCCAACATTTCCATATTTACTACGTGCTTAATAGCTTTTTAGCACAATTTAAAATGTTTTAAATCTGGCCAAAGGCTTCTGAGTGGCAATATGTTTTATAGGGCCGTATCGCTCTCAGTATGGGTCCCATGTTTATGTGTTGTAAAAGTTGAGTCTATATTGGTAAAGCCACTCAAACCCTGCCATGTTCTTTAAGACTGGCACCAAATGCCAAGATTGCCCACATAAACACTTATTTAGGACCCACAAGCCCAGAAAGGTCAAAGGCCTTGCTAGAAAGTCCATAACTAGCCTATACCAAGACTGTAATGTCATGAAAAGAGTACTTAGTGGTGGGAGGTGGACGTGTTATAAAATATGTATGATTTTAGCTGCTTGTATTTGTGCAGTTTTTCTGCAACATCAGTTTTGAACAGTAAAATTATTTAATGAATAATGGCACTTGATAATTTTCTGGGGCTTTTAAGCACCGATGTGTAACACGTGCCAGGGTATAAAATTGCGGTCTGTTTATTTGCTCCACTGTTCCTGTGATCAAAACCACTGGAGATCCAGACCTCAGACTATAACTCTTAACTGTGTAGAACATTAAATATCAGTTTATAGTTTTATCTTTTATCACATGTTGATATTTTTGCATTTCTGCATCTAACACCGTTTTATTGTAAACAAAAAAGAATACTTTTTAATTAAGTCAATGTTGAGGGCATCTATGAAAGTCTTTTTTGGAAGCTGGTTTTTGGAGTACTGTGGGAAAGTGTGTTTTGGACTTTTTTGGGGGGTGTTTTTTTATGTCTTTAAAAAGAACTTTGACTGAATGTGTTTGTTGCTTAGGAGGAGGACTTCCAGGAGATGATCAGTACCGCTCAGATGATGGAAAACCAGTACAGTCACCTCTTTGAAAAGGTCATTGTGAACGATGACCTCACGATTGCCTTCCACGAGCTCAAGCAGGCGCTCAGGAAAGTGGAGACAGAAGCTCACTGGGTGCCCGTCAGCTGGACTCATTCCTGAGTGTCAGCACAAAACAGGACAAAAGAACAAGGCATCAAATTTGGGGGGGAAACTAAGGGAAGGACTTTTAAGAACTGTGAAAGAAATTTGTTTTATTGTGTGCTTTTATTGTAGATGGTGACAGGGAAATATTTTAATTGTCTTAACGCATCTGAAGTGGTTTATCTGTTTTTGGAGGCTAAAGTGGAAACCTATATGTTTGTTTTTGTTTTGTCGTGGCGGATATAGCTGAACGGGTGTAACTGCAGTCAGAGATCGTTTTGCCGCCGCTGAGAGTGTGTTTCAGACTGCCAATCAAGTGGTCTGGTGGGGTTGACCGATCCTTAGTGTATTTTTAACATTAGTTTATAGAAACCAAAGGGATGATTATTATTTTTCTGTGCTCAAAGAACACATTTTTGTATTTTGGAACTTGTAGTCCATTGGCCTGTTACTCTGCAGCTAGTTTAATCAGCACAGCATTAACAATATATATTGAGGTTCAAGTGATGTTCAGTGGGCCCAAAGTGATTTTATTTAAATAGAAAATTAATATATTTTGATATTTTTGGGACTTTTACTTTTTTAGCCCGTTCCCTATTGAGATTTTTAAATTAAAATCAGAGCTGTGAGGATTTATTTAGCCTTTTTAGTAAGTGCTCTTGGCTGATCAAAGCCTCAGGGTCCCTGAAGACAGAGCTTTTATTAATGTACAGTAGAACCCGATGTGCGCAGAAGCTGACTTCTTTCTTTCTGTTCCATCTTTCTGGTTTTCTCTATTACTTTCCCTTCCCTTTTCATTTTCCTTTATTGCCTAGGCCATAAGGACTAGCTGTTGTTGAGGGCAGGCTTTTGGAAAGGACTCGGTCTGAGCTGATTAGTCAAGAGTCTTGGAAGCCTAACAGCAGCACTTCCACAATTGAATCGAATCCTCGAATGTTACAAAGCATTTCAGACAGGATTAGTTCAACCGCATATGAAAATTCTGTCATAATTTAGCTTTGTTGTATAACTTGGAGGACTTGAATATAGAACATGAGTCATATGGACTTCAATGGTACTTTATTGTTTTTGGTGCTCAGCAGTCCCCTTCCTACTTAACTCGTGTGTAACACATATGTAGAATGTCACTAGTGATGCTCTAAAATTTCAGCTGCCCAAGTCTGGGCCTAAATAGTTTTATAGAACCAATGAAGTTTAATTAACACTTCTCAGATGATGCATAAGGTGCAAAAGGGTAAACATGTCAGCAGTTTGGACACATTTCAATGTGTCATCTAAATGAGGAATTTAATTTAGTTTTTTAGTTTTATTGCTAAAATATCTAATTTGATGCATCACTGGTAGCAACATGTGGACAGAATCATTATTGGGTGAACTATTTTGGTCTTTTCAGACATTAAAGGGATAAAGATATGTCACTCAATACATGTTTTTGTAGTCATTTTCTTCTAATACATCAAGCAGTGTCAATCTCTCACTCCATACTGTTAGGCCCAGGGACGGGACTTAGCCTAAATCAGGATTAGGACATACTATAACAACTTTAATCTTAAAACAAAACAAATGCACAGACGTTGTTTTAAGATTAGTCAGTACAAGTTTCTTTCAGTTGAAACGGCTCAGATTTACATTTTAGTCTAGGACTAGGCTTAAGCCTTGTCTGTGAAACATACATCCAAATCAAGGTGCACTGATATTTGTTCATTTGCTTCACTGTTATGTTTGTCCTTGCCTTGTTTTTAATATATTCCTGTTTTTATTTTCATACAAAACAGACTTATTTGTCAGGCTTTCTTAAATGAAATATGCTAAGTAAATACTGAATCCTGTATTTTAGTAATATACCTCTATATCTGGTTGTCTGTCCTCTGCCAAGTGGTCTCTTGTGGAAGCCTCATCTGAACAACAATTCATGTTACCTGTATTGTTTCGTTCTGTCAATGATCATGAGTTTACAACCTGTGCTGTTATAAAAGAACATCTCCTCCGAATGAACATTAAATATGTCAATCAGTTATGTTCTGTACACTTTTTATTCAACAGGGTTGTGAGGAGAGAGGTGTTTTTGTTCCTTGTCCCATAATTAAGTGTTTCCTTTAATACTTCATTCACATTCAGACACAAAGAGCCAGTGGGACAGACTCTTCGCTCAGGACTCGCTCACTACTGAGATCTCGCTGTCTGATGAGATGCCAAAACAAACCAGCAGCCAACACGGCGACCCATAATCCTCCAGCTCCCTCTCCATCACACAGTCCTGCCGCTGCCGCTCAGAGCTGATAGTGAGCTGATTGAATGTGACCGATGAAAGGGATGGATGACATGAGACAGGAAGATGAACAGGGGTTGAGTGTAGCTGGCTAGGAAAGAGGTAACCATGTTTTTCAAGATTGATAGAAGCCCACTTCATGTGTCACTAATTTCTTTGTGTTTTCATCTTTGTTCTTAGTATTAGTAAAGGGAGAGTTCACCCAAACTACTCTGCAGACACAAAATGGGAATCTTTTAAGTTGGTTTTGGCTCCAGATCAACCAATAAATAACCATAAAAGTGGCTTGTATGCTTTGTACAATGTTTGCCAAGTGTACTAAAGCCATACAATAGATATGTAATTTAATTTAAAAAATGTGGACATGGGCATTGTTTTAAATGTATAAGAGAGATGGCAATCTCTGATTCATAAATTAACCATTCTTTTGAGTTGAAACTTTTTAATGAATCGGTTCACAAATCATTTGTTCATGAATCAGACAGACCATGTTCTCAAGTGATTCAAAGTTATACAGCTTTTAACTCGCTGAAGGAAAATGTAATTGGTGAATACAAATTTAAAGGGACAGTTCACCAAAAAATAACGTTCTGTCATCATTTACTCGCCTTCAGGTCATTCCAGGGGCCTGTTCCATAAACCAAGATTAGAGTATAAGCCAGGCTTATTTCAGTTAGTCTGACTTATTGCCAGTTATTTTGTATTAAAATAAGTCCGACTATCTGCCATAAGCCTGGCTTATTTGGTAAACTTGTTTTATGGAACAGACCCCAGATCTGTATAGGCTAACTTTCTACTGTAAAGCATACAAGAAGATAAGGACCCTCCATAAAATTGTAGTCTGTTTTGTTTGTTACTTTTCTCAAAAGTATTTGGAATGACATGAGGATGAGTAAATTTAGTTTCTCACAGAATTGCATTATATTGCACATGTCATACGAACCCTTTTCATGACTTTATTTTGTTTTTGTGTGCAAAAAGGTTTTGAAGTGTAATGTCCATTCATTTAAATTGAAAACAGTAAATATAAACAATAAAAAAAAAATTCCTAAATTATGAATAAAGGCAAGAAAGAGCCAGAAAAAAATGGACTTAGAACAAGGAAAGAGTGCAAATGTCAGTGTTAAAACATGCTTGAGCACGTCCTCACTCTCTTTTCCATCCATTTCGCCCTCACTTCTTTTCCTTTAGACTGTCAAACACAGGAAGTGTGTCACAGGACCACTGATCTGGTGAAGCGTGGGAATGTTGAGATGTTGTAATGCTGTTGTAATAATAATAAGGATGTGTTTGTGTGTGTCAGGTAGAGACCATTATACCAACCTCCTCTGATTACCATCTTTGTCGCAACAGGCCTGTCATAAAGCCAGTGCCACTTACAGCCATGACGAAGCTCAGCAGGTTTGGCAGGAGTAAAATGAGGAAATGAGAGAGCGAGTCGGTCCGGAGGGGGAAAAGACAGACCGTCTACTTTAAACTTAATCAGCGCTGGTGCCGCCGCGCCTTAGCACTTGTCTGTCTGAGGCTGTGGCCATTGTGTTAAAAGCGTTTTGATGCCTTGCTCACTTAGAAAACCTCCTGATCTCTTTGAGGCAGATCCTGGGGTGAAAAGTCCAGGAGCCCCACTTAGTTTGTCTGTTCTCTATTCATTTAGTCTTTGTGGAGATTAATTTAGGTAACTCCGTTTTTGTTTGTTTTCTCCATGTGTCAGAGGTTCTCAGGATTCTCTCAGAGTTCCCAGGACTTATGTGATGGTGCCATGCTTGGCTTTTCATTCTTTCTTAAAGCGTGCAGACGGTGGGGATGAATGATGGTCTGTTTCATTGGGAATACAATTAAACAGATTTCCAATTTAATATATTTAAAATTGTAATTTATTTCTGTGATGGCAAGGCTTACTTTTCCACTGCATTTTTTCTGTGTCATGTAAGAATTCAGAAATCATTCTAATATGGTGATTTTAGTGCTCAAGAAAAAAATATTTAAATAATTAAAAATATATTTAAATAAAAATATTACTGCTAAAATATTTAAACAGTAGTGCTGCTTAATTTTTTTGTTGAAAATTTGATACGTTTTTCAGGGTTTGTTTTTTTTTTAAGTTTAAAATAACTTTTTGAAAACTTTTTGACAATGTAGAAGTTTTTGTTATTTTCGATAAACTTTAACTTTATTGTTTCATGGGGAAAAAGTCAGTTTGAGCAATATGTGTGTATCATTTCTATAAATTTTTATCTACACTTATATATATTCTTGGTTAACACTTTAGTATAGGTAACACTTGTTAACTATTAACTATTTCCCTCAATTTATTCATTCGCTGCTTATTAATACTTAGTAAGGTACAGTATAGGTATACAGTTTAGGTATTGGTTAGGATAAGGAATGTAGCATAAGGCATTAATATGTGCTTAATTAGCACTAATAAATGGCTAATATTCTAGTAATATGCATATTAATAAGGAACTAATAGTGTAACCGTTAAAAAAAAAAAAGTGTTACCCTTTATTTATTTATTTTTATGATGTTTCATTTAAAATCCACTTGGCTCTGAAATCTGAGGGTGTGCTTGATCCATCAGTTTAAACGTGCATGACTCTACTGCTTACACCAGCTTCAGCTCCTCAAGCATGAGAACATGATGAATCAGTGTTCAGTATGTTTGACAGACCCTTTGTGTGTGTTTCTTTCTATGCTTTTAGTCTTGCATCACCCTTTGGTGTTCTCCCGCAGCTGAGATCAGAGCGGACAGGAAAGCATGTAGTCAGATTAGGTTTCTGCCACCCTGTCATTAATAATCAAGCAGCCCCGGAGAGGAACGCAACCATTACCACTGACACATCTTCATTTGAATGAAAGGACCACAGTCCCCATTTCAGTCAGTCTCTTCTTCTTGTTCTGTTATTTCCCACCACAACTCTTTTGCAGTCAGTTATTTTCACTATATGTCACTGATTAAGTCAATGATGTTGATTGAAGATTATATACTGTACGTTATCTTTCCATTCTGCATGCCCTCTTCAGGGAATGAAATCATCTTAAGCCTCTCTGAACCACAACATGACTCAATATGAAGGTGGGGGAGTCAGAAGAGCATGGCTAAAATGTTAGCTCCGTTTTCCACTTTTTAATGTAAACCGTTTAGTAAAGCTAAAGGCCTCTCCTCTACACAAATCTCTGTAGATTGCTGCAGTGATGTATTTTTGTAGACCAATCCGTAGGTTTACATCACCCTGGTTTCCTTGCTTTCAATTGGCTTTTGCATTATTGCAGAAAATAAGCTCTTTGGCTAATAAATGTTCATTATGAAAATCACAAATGAACACAATGTTTATCAAATTTAGAGCAGAAGTACAATTGAGATATACATGTGGCCTATAAACAAATTACGCCACAGCTACATATATATGTGTGTGTGTATATATATTTGTATGTGTATGTATATATGTATGTGTGTAAGTAGAAAAAAAATATAAAATTTACAGTGAAAAACTGGCAGCTGTGGTTGCTAAGATTCTACCATAAAAAAAAAAAATGGTAAAAACATTTTAGGGTTTTCAGTTGTAACCGATATAAAGTTAATATACCAGTCTATTAAAGTACTGAAATCTGTTTTGTACCTTAAAAATACACTTAAATACACTAACCAACAAACGGTGAAGTTGGTGATGAGAAAGTCACATGACCAAAGCCCATCACAAGCAGCTTTTAAATATTAATATATATAGAAGGTTCTCAGTGTCATTTACAAAAACATTAGACCCATTAAACTAAAATATGCAATACATATTAATTTAAAGTGCCCCTATCATGCCATTTTAAAGGTTGCTAATATTAAAGGTTACTAATTTACCCCATTTCTAAATGATTCGTAAACGACTCGTGTGAAGCAGTTCGAAGAATCTGTCTGTCTAAACCCTGCCTTCCCGTGAGCCCTCACTGCTGTGATTGGTCAGATTGCGCAGTCCTCCGCCGTCTTTCTGACATTACTAGGGATGCTTTCAGACAGCATACTGTACATCAACTAGTTAGCACGGGCTACCGTGGAAAGTGCTCGCAATTTGCTTTTGTAAGTGAATCTGGCACACCTCTACGTTGTGAACTTCAACATTGTATAATGCATAACTGCGTTTAAACATCGTTTACCATTACTTAAACTAGTTAGCCAGTTACCAAATTGTACTGTTTGTGGGCGGGGCACGTTGTTTGTGACGTAGAACGTGGGTGGACATTATGCAAATATGTTACTAAGTGACGTGGATCCATAACAGAAAAAGATTTGAATTGCTGACGACTCTTTTTTTGATAGACAATAACTTTATTTATCGTGCACTGTTGGCATCACAACTTTGCAGTTTGTTCACATACAGCTACATGACACACTGCATGAAAGATCATATTTGAAATGGCATAATAGGGGCACTTTAACAACATTAGATGTAATATACAACCCTAATTAACATTAAAACAAAAAACGAAGAAGAAACATAGTTATTTCAAAGGTATAAGCAATAATACTATTGTTGATCCAATATTATTGATTAATTTTTGTTGATTACTTATGTTGAAGGATAATACATTCAGCTTGTTTACCACAGACCTTATTTCAGGCATTCAACAAAAACCTGTTCAAAAACCCATTGACTTTACAATGAAAAGCTATAAAATGTTGACTAATTTCTGGGTTTTGACCTACAAAAATAAGTCATCCCTGCAGCACTCTATTAATCAGGCTCTTTGTCCATGGACCACAGACCAAGCCATCCAATCCTAATGTTTGAAGCGTTTCTGCAGTGTTTCCCTCCTGCTGCAGACTATTAGAAGTAAGTGACGAGGCCTCCTTCCTGATATACACTCCAATCATTTTGATTTAAAGGCCAATGTGAGGTTGCCTGGCCCCTTCTTCCTGATCCTGACCCCTGTCTCCTGTGGATGTGGTGTAAGCCCTAGTATTCTTCACTGGACTGGATGAGTTACACAGAGCAGAAGTGGAGGTGGATGCGTGGGTGGGTCACTGGGGTTAGAGGGTCTCTCTATTACTACTACTAAAGTTTGATATTCATCCAAAAAGACACTCTGGAGGGAGAAGCAGTCTCTCTCGCTCTTAGATTCTCACTATTCCCAAACTATAATCTCTCCACACTTTACTTTCGTCCTCTTTGACCCATAATTCAAGCATTATCACTCGCTTTTTCACTCACAACAGTACATATCTCCTCTTTCTGTCCCCGTCCTGGCTGAATTTGAACACATAAGTCCTTGCGATGTGACACTTTACTGTCTGGCTTGTTAATACTTTGCCCTTATGCTGTTTGTCTGCTTTGGCTCTCATAGTCCACTCTGGTTTTCTCATCTGACCTTAGAGAGACAGAGAAAAAGGGTAACAAGAGACAAAGAGGAAAGATATACAAGACAAAGGGTGGTGGAGTGGGTACAGAAGTGATGAATGGGCTTTCTCTTGTGTTAACTGTACATTACTTCACGTCTGAGATGTAGACTCTTGCAGGTCTGCTTAACCTTGAGCTGCTCCTCTTAATCAAAACGAGACGTCGGAGAATTTCGCACCAGTGAAGGTATTAGATATGTAGATATGAATTTAATGTGTAACAGTGATGTCACCACTTTGTGCATAATCACGCAATCTTAAAGCAGTTTGGAGGTCGAAGGTTAATGTACTTCATTTGATTCGAGGACTGTTGCAATCCAACTGATGTATGCAGAGTTGAAACTCAGTTCAGGAACTTGTCTGTTAAAAACATAATGACAACAGGAACAAATGAGTAATTTTGGGGCATTATGCTGACAATATGTAGACAATATGCAGAGGGACCACTGATGGTGTAAAGACTGATGGAAGGCATGGACTTCTATATGGCTACACATGGGCTGTTTTGGGAAATCATTGAAAATGTTTAGGGAATGTATCGGCAGTGTTTGCAGAACAATTTGGGAGAGTCTTGAGAATGTCGGGGTAACCCGTAGGCTACTAAGAAAAGCCCCCCCTGTTTTCTTAAACTCCCCCTCACTGCTCTCAATGGAGCCCCTTCACTCCTGACATTATACTAATTACATGACCAGAACAACCACATTCATAGTTAACCGAGAACTGAGCGGGCGTCAGGAGCTAAATCATCTGAATCAATTGGGGAAGAAAAAAGTACATGTTTTATTATATACTTATTAAATGTGTTTTGTCATGAAATCAGTTGTTGTATTACATTTTTATGTATTTTATATTAGTTTGACAACCATTTGTTTTATTTGTTCATTCATTCACTCTCAAGAAAGCTGAGTCTGGTTTCAAATACATGCTGTTCATTTGAAATTTCTATTCATCAAAAATCTGGGGGAAAAATGTATCATGGTTTCCACAAAAATGTTATGAATAATTTTAAATGATCGTACACCACTTTTTTTTTTGCATATGTTGAGTTCAGATGCAAAAGCCCCTAAGTGCCGTCTAAATTTTCTTCTAAAATGAGAATTATGTATCAGGCTCCTATAAAAAATGACTTATTTTAACGGTAAAAAACTGTGAAAATGCTACGGTAAAAACCTGTTAAATGGTTAATGGTAAATTCCTGTAAAATTTACAGGGAAACACCGTAAACTGACATTCCCAGAATTTCCTGGATTGCATTTTAAATTTTGTGTGAACTTGATGTTTTTTCTTTAAAATAACTTCTTTTTTCTTAGTTGTTTTGTATCAGTTGTGTTTATTAGGGTTGTATGTTACATGTTATGTTGTTACATGAATGTTTATTGCACATTTCAGTTTCAGAATTCTTACCATGATGGTGTTTAGTGCTTGTGTGAATGACAATGAGCACCTTCTAATACATAGGCTTCTATATATATGTTCATATTTAAAATCTGCTTGTGATGGGCTTTGGTTAATTCTCATCACCACATGCATTTGGAGGTTATCAGTGTATTTCAAAGGTACAAAATAGATTTCACTACTTTAATAGGTTGGTATATTAACATTATATCAGTTATTAAGGGTTTATTATCAGAAATTACGGTATTCAACTGTATATTGAACATAAAACCATGAAACAAAAAACATTGTGTTTAAGTTATTACATGTAAATTGCGCGAAAGGTACATATACATCATCATTAAAGTAAACTTACTCAAGCCAAACATCAATGCCTGACAAAAATGCTAATTTTAGATAAAAATTTCAGTCAGAAGGAGGCTGATGATGAATTTGAAAGATGGATGTTATGTCAGAACGCCAGCGTCAGCAGCATCACACACGTGTGACACGGTGCTCTTATCAATGTGAACCAAAGACTGATGCAGAAAAGAAGAAATTGTTGAATTAAGTCTCTAGCTTTATTTGCATACAAAAAGTGTAACTCATGTTTAATGGACTACTTTAACAATGTCCGCATGTCAGTTGCATTGAGGATCAAAAGGATTTCAAATTTTTTAAAATCAATTTTAATTTGTGTTCCGAAGGTGAACGAATGTCTTACAGGTTTGGAATAACACGAGGGTGGGTAATTAGTGACAGAATTTTCTTTCTTTCTTTCTTTCTTTTTTTGTGAACTATCCTTTTAACAGCCAAAAAGGCTTTTCTTAACCTTCTGCATTTGACAACTAACGGTGATAGTTTCTAATTTGCGCTGCTCTTGGTAGATTACGTTGATCATTAAAAGAAATTAGGCGTCTGTGTGTGTTCTATTATCTGCGTCTTGTCTTCTGCATAACTTTCCACTTCCCTTTGCACTTTTATTGATAGTTTGCCCAGTTTTTAATAAATCTGGCTGAAAATCGGTATATTACAATGATTTCTAAAGGATCACATGACATTGAAGCCTGGAGTAATGGTTTCTGAAAATTGAGTTTTCACAGGAATGAATTACTTTTTAAAATACATTAAAATAGGATTTTTGTGATCATAAAAAATCTTGGTGAGCAACACTGTGTACTGTATCACTTTTTACTAACATTTTCACTTCAGTTTTTTTTCCATGTAGGAAGAATTTGTACAATGGAAGTGTTTGTACCGTAAGCTTGATGAAAGTGTACTGTAGGACTGTGTTTTCTCAGCTTGAGTGAGAAGACAATGTGATTCAAGGTTGGTCTCCAGACTAAAACACACATACACACACACACTCACTCACATTAGGGTACAGTCTTCACTGGCTGAGACTGTCTATCCTCAGACTCTCACATGGCAGCGCTGAAGGAAACTGTGACAGTCACAATCATCATCAACCAACAAATATTCCCCTGCAGGTTATGCGCGCACATACAAACTGACACACTCAGCAAGCTTACACACAAACTTGTGATTAAGCAGGCTCCTCAGTTTTGACATAACATACACTTTGCCTAAATTGGCCACTGTAGCCTCAGGAGAATTTCAGTGGGTTGTATGGGTAAATTTTTTGCCCAGGTGTGTGTGTAGTGTCTGCATATGCATGAGTTCCTCTTAGCTCACTTAGCTCTTGATCAGTATATGTTGGACCAACACAGTCTCAACCAATTTACAGATATTCATACGACCGCCCTTGTATGATTTGTCTAAAGCTCCATGACTTGAATAATTAGGGGTGGGGTTAGGTGAAGGTAATTTATGCAAATTCATACGATTTGGCAACTAGTAAAATGCGTACGATTTTGAAAAAGTGTACAGGTATATGTAAAAATAATGTACACTACCATTTTTGAAATGTACTGTTTCTTTTACAATTTTATAATTTGTCTATATTAAACAAGATCAAAATTATGTACTGAACCTTGTCAACCTTCACAAGCTGACGTACTTGTATTGCACACTAAAACACATCCACTAATACTGCGGCTCTAAGCTTTATGTGTCTGCATGACCCGGTCTCTCTCCTTAACACTATGGTATGTTCACGTCTCAAGGGTGTATGAACCTCCCCATAGCAATATTTAACCCTAACAGGTTGTCATCAGCTCAGAACTTTTAAAACGTGTCACACATAAGATGACTCATGTAACACACCATCAGCGCAAACACAGCATAAAAGAGGCTTTTGCCCCTGACGAGAGCCTGGAACCACTAAAGCACTAAATCCTGGCCTGCGTGTAGAAATCCCCCTCTAAAGTAAGGTGCCGTGAACTGCATGCGAGAGCGGTCGCCTTTAATTAGAGCTTAGGAGGCAGATGTTGCGCATATCACTATCTGATCTGAGTGAAGGGAAAATAAAACACTTCTAGTCCTAAAAGCCACATGGAATCTGCCTGCATAACATTTCCACTGAATTCCATTGTGTTTTGTGAATTTATTTTTTTATTTATTTTTATATTTTGACTAAAATTATATACTTAGTGCAAGTAAAATAAAGGTAATCCTGCTCTATTATTTGTAACTCCAACTATTTATCATAATTATGGCAACTTTTATATCTTCTAGTCGAGATTTTAACATCTCGTAATGTGATTTATATATATATATACAAATTTTTAAATTTTATATAATTTATATATTATTTTTTATTTTGAATACATTTAAACTTTTTTGCAGTTACACCTTTTATTGTCCACTCTTGAGGCAAAAGGCTTCCACATCAGATATTACTATGAGTATATTGTTATAATTAACTTATTTACTTATAGTATAGTAAGTTTTACACACTATTTTCCACTGTCATATTTATTTCACATAAAAAATATTCTAGTTCATTATTTAACAAAACGTGTTTAATCTTAAAGGTTCAAATACTAATACTAACAACTTTTTAATTAAATTCTTATATTGAAGCCAGTGATCAGTAACATTTTACAATAAAGTCCATTTAGTTAATACATTCTCAATACAAAGATAATGCGTTAACTAACATTAACAAGCCATACATTTGTTACAGTATTTACCTTGGTTAATTTTAGTAAATATAATCCTAGTAAATAAAATGTATTAGTTGTTAGTTCATGTTAGCTGAGTTCCATTAAAGGGTTAGTTCACCCAAAATTCCAGAAATGTGGAAAAACACGAATGTCATAGGAGAAGAATAGTTGAGTATGTGCTATTTTTCTTTGCAAAAAAAAAAAAAAAAGTATTCTTGTAGCATTGCATCACTAGTTGATCCACCGATGTAAAATTGACTTTTTTGCCGGTATTTTTGCCACGTTTCTGAACCTGGAATTATTTCAGTCTATGGAGGGAGAGATGACTCTCTGATATCATCAGAAATATCTTAATTTGTCTTCTGAAGATGAACAGAGGTCTTATGGGTCTGAAACAACACGAGGGTGAGTAAATAACAGAATTTTTCTTTTAGGGTGAACTAACCCTTTAAATGATAATAGTAGAATCAACTTTCTATTTTAATAATGTATTTGTAAATTTAGAAAGTAACATAGATTTAAGGCTTGTTCACACCAAGCGTGATAACTATAAAGACTGTGATATTAATCTTAATGATTGAGTCCACCCAACAACAATAACGATAAAGGCACATAGAAACTATACCGTTTGAATCATTTTCTCTGCTCCCACAAGCTGGAGAATTTAAAGTGACAGACATGTGTTAGCTTAAGGTTGGAATATTCTACACAACATTTAAAATCTGAACAGAAGTCTGAATTTCCTTAGGTTAGCATCAACTTGTTCAGACTGTAAAATTGGGGCAAAAATCATTGTTTGGTGTGAACGCTAATATGGTTATCTTTATAGTTAATAAATACTGTTGAAATGTTTCAGTTTTGGTTCATGGTAGTTAATGGAACCTTACTCTAAAGTGATACCATATATATATTTTAAATGGTGTAGTTTAGACAGCATGATCATTGAATTGTCATATTTTATTTTTTAGATTTGTCCTGCTAATGTCTGTTCGAATGACTGCGCTACAAAAGGAAAGAATGGATACTGGGTAGAGATCTTGACTCACTGTCCTGTTTCTGGAGTCTGGCCAAAAGGAAGAAAATAATTGTTGAAGCCCAGAGACCTGCCCTTTTTATTTGCCATTACACCAACCCTCAGAATTTCAGCAAGCTTGCCCCACTCAGCTTCCACCTGACGTCTACAGACGCCTGAGGTAAAGACAGGAGGTGCGGACCGAGGGCTTTGTCTTTGATCAGACCTCAGCTGTTAGCGAGCATGGCAGCGCTTGTGATCTGAGGAAACATCAGCGCTGTCTTATGTGACTTTAAGTGCTTTTCCATGGTGCCATAGCGGGATATCACTGTTACAAAGTTCTGTTTTTTCTCCATGTCACGGGCTCCTCATTCCTTCCAGGTCTTTCCTCTCTATCTCCCCCCACCAAATTACAAGAACGGTGCCAGTGTTGGGCTTATTAGAACCTAAACTCTTAACCAATGACCGTGTTAGACAAACAGCCTGACACCACAACGCACACACACGCCACCCGAGAGAGAAATACCAAGTGGCACATCTGTGTGCGTTCATCGAGACAGGAGGGCAGGGGAGAAAGGGAGAGAAAGAACCGGAGAGCCTGTAATGTTTGCCCGCAGAGTTTATAAATCAGAAGTCAAGCTGTATTAAAACACCCGGCACATTACTGCCATAGACTCTGCCAAACCATGACAGCCTCCCCAGACCACACTTTCAAAATAATAATTACACCGCGCGAGAGAGGAAAGAACATTAAGATCTGTGCTTCGGCTCAAACATGCCTTTGAAATCATAGAAGCACCAGTTATCAGCAGGAGAGGGAGGTGTGGGTGTTCGGCCGGACGCTGGGGAGCCGTCTTCGGTCAGAGAGCGGGAAAACTGAGGCATATGTAGTGTGGATTAAGAGCGATATACAGTATGGGGAGAGGGGCAGGTCTAGAAGTCAGATGAGAGAAAATAACGAGCAGGTCCAATAAACAGATAGAGCGCTTCGAAAGCGTTCGCTTGAAAGTTAGATATGACTTGGCTGGAGTTCAGTTGTGAGATCATAAGACGCTGGTGTTTTGAATTTGCGCAACATCATCTGAACACTGCTATTTGTGTTGACACATTTGGCAAGTATTTAGAAAAAATATATATATATATTTTTTGATGTCATTAAATGTTTGGTTTTCAGTGCTAAATGACATCAGGAGGCTACTTTTAGATGCAGGCTAAATTGACCCAAATCAGAGCTGCACAAACCACTTGGATTCTCAACTTTTTCATATGCGCTCCTAAATAAGACACAGCTACAATGTTTTGCAATTTAACATCTTTCTGAACTGTCATATCGTGATTCATGCCACTTTTACGTCACTGGTTGTTCTTTGGTCACTCTGTGAATATGGAAAACAGCTGTGAAGATAATGGGTCTAGAGAAAGATTAACTCACTGTCTCCTTGATTTTTTTTTAGCATCCTCTTCACCTCCTTATGACTTTGTTGACTTCTTCAGCACATCATGTGATAAATGAATGTGAAACATAAGCATCAGTAGCATATGTTTACTTTTTGCTATTCTTCTGTAAACAGACTAATCATTTTGGATCCAAGAACTTTGTGTCAGTACGTCATAAATACAACAAGACATAAATGTACTGTCTGGATTTGTTGCGTCGCTTCTCACTGTGTCCAGTTGTATCCAGCATTGCTAATTATAATAGTTTCTCTTGCGTTTTATCGCATCCAGTGTAGACTCGGTGTAGGGCTTGCAGTGTGAGCACAGCCAAAACAGTCCAGTGAGTAATATTCTGGGCATCCCAAATGTATTCAATTTTATGTTGATGTGATTTTCTCGAAGACATGATTTGAGGTTTGAGGTTGCTTGATCAGCTTATTCCATATCTGTAAAGTTCTGGTAAAAGTTCTCGTTGATTTAGTCTGAGGAATTGGGGTTTTGTGGAACAACGATGAAAAACGTTAAATAAACAAACAATGCCCAAAAAACCCACTCCAATATGTACTACTGTCACAAAGAACCATTATTGGTTTTTACCATAAATCCATATATTCATAAATCTCCTTTTAACATCTATATTTGAAAGTCAGACTCCCGCTCCAAAGAAAGCACAGACACACAGCGGCTTGACATGCGCACACATCACATGAAAGCCGCAATTGTAGGTTTTGAAGCTGGCCAGGCCTGAGCACTGATATTCATTGTTACAGAGAAAACATTTTGTCGTATCTGATGTTGTTTTCTCAGCAGAGAGAGAAGGTTTAGTGCAAAAATAATTGACTTTATTGCCTCCATTTTATAGCGTGCCTCCTTTACGAACACCCTGTGCGGTGATTTGTAATGTGTTTACCTTTCGCTGTGCCCGGTGGAAGTGTTGGCTTGGCCTCGGGATCTCAAGTTTGTGTTTGTTGCAGATACCGTAGACATGAAAGTTATGACTGTTGTTTTAGAGCAAGAAAAACTTCAGAAAGATGAAGAACAGGTCTTTATTGCAGAAAGAAACGAATGTAAAATCTAAAACCTCTTGAAAATTTTCTTTCATTTTTTTTCATTTCCTCCTTTATTCTCAAACTTTTTCACAATTTAAGCCTTCTCGTGACTTGAGGGCATTTTTGACTAACTGTACTGTAAAGTTCAAGATTACAAATTTTTGGTATCAGATCCAGAGCTCCTGACGGAAAATCTAAACCAAAATAACAAATGCAAGATTGCATATTATATATAAACATAACAAGCTGCTTTTTTCTGGCAATTTAATGTTTTATTTAGATTTATATTCCATTTAGTAAATTATGGGATCTAAAATAAGCCTGTGGATTACATTTAATAAAATTAATGGGCCATTTTCTTCAAAACTCAAATTTATGTATTATTTTAGTTTCTTAAATACACGTTGGAAATTTTTTTTTTTTAATGCAAGTCAAATTGGGTTCAGTGTCTTAGGAAAATAAGTGGGTCACCATGACAGGTCTCCCCCCCCACCCCACCCCCGCTCCTAAAGCTATTGTCTTTTTATTTTTTCCAAGAATGTTACAGAAAAATAAATGCATTTCAGGAAACATTACTGCCCTTCTATAAAAAGTAAAAATAAAAAAATTAACAGGTGCAGAGTCTATTTGAACGAAAATATTAAACAGACTGTTTCTTATAGTGCTGGTCAGTGAATCTCTCCAACCCCGCCAGCTAGTGCTGTTTAACAACCTGCTATTGCAATACGAGTTTCTGTCATAAATCAAAAACCCAGTCTCCTTAAACCATCCTAGCTGATTTGACAGTCCTGGAGCTTATCGTGCTAAACTAAGAAGAGGTGAGCGCACGGCAGCCGTGAATCCCATCACACAACGCTTCATAAACATACTGATGCACCGAGGTCTTTCTCTGTCTGCTGTTGAAAATTAAGTGAGGTTGACTTTGGCACCCGACTCCCTCTATGTGTCTGCCTGTCTGGCCTATCAAACCATTGTAAGGGTTTAAGCATTTTCGCTTTGGCTCGCGCGCACACACACATTAACACACACTCACACTTGTACAGCTGCCTATGCAAACACCCTATAAAACGGTCTATTATTCATAATGAGCAAATAACGGTAGCATTTATATTTGAGTCTGGGATGAGATGTAGCAGATTTGCGGAATGCTAACGCTAGCGAGTTCAGTTTGAGACTATGTGCATCGGCTGTGTTCATAACAGGTCATCAGCTTTCTTGTTCATCGTAAGTCAGTCTCACAATCTTACAGCTTTATCCCTCATAATCTTTTCTCTAAAATCTGCTCACAAGATCAAGCTCACAGCTGGGAAGTAGCATGGTGGGCTTTTCTCGTTCTCCCCCTCCCCACATGAGTCTATCTCACTCCATCTACTGATTTTCCTTTTTACGACTATCTGACAGATTTTGCAGGTGTTCATTACCGTGACCAAAGTCACCCGTGTTCCAACCAGGCTGCTTGTGGAGTTTAACGGAGTTGTTGAACTGTACTTAACTGTGCTGAACTGTTGTTGACTTCCTTCCCTGTGCAGTAATGGGATTGTCCACTGTGGGAGCTTTAGGTCTAGGTATGCTGCTTCATGAAAGAAAAAAAATCCACAGCGTGCTGTTGAAACTAATGTTGCATGTCATGCGACACGATTTGTGAAGTCAGTCGGTCATCCAGTCAGATGTTTATTTCATGAGGAATCATTATTTTGTAATGTATATCACTCCAAAAGCCGTTTACCTTTGGGGCAGCTATAACGTTTTCATACCATTGTCTCAGCATGCTTACGAACTATTGGCTAACCACCCTGAACCTCGTTGGTAGAATGCATTTAGTCATGTTGATTTTTCGGCACTTCGTGTTTAAAGGGTTACTCCACCCCAAAGTGAAAATTGTCATTAATTACTCACCCTCGTGTTGTTCCACACCTCCGTTCATCTTCAGAACACAAATAAAAATATTTTTGAAGCATTCGGACAGCTCTCTGACCCTTCCATAGACAGCAATGGAATTAACACGACACAGTGGTGCTATTGGCCGTCTAGTGGTTAAAAAAAATAAAAAATAAAACTGTTTTGCAGAAGAACATTATTTTGGCTCTACATATACTGTAAATATGGAACCAAAAAAATTGCATCTGGAATGAAATACTTTGAATGAATACTGGAATGAAAACGTTATGTCAAACGTTATGTCAAAAGAGTAGTACAGTATTTCTGAATTCATACAGTAATATGCAAAATCAAAAAAAAATAGACAAAATGTACCTGGATGACTTGATTTGATGATCTCTGGCAAGATTTTGAAGTGTGGGTTATTCGATGGACACTCTAATATCCCATTAGGCAACAAGAGATGAGATGTGAACTGGTGCTGCAGGTCACACGACCATATCAACGCCCCATCGTAGTAAGTCTTTACTACATAAAATGGTTCTCTGTGGAGCCTCTGGGCCTGTTAGATCCAGTCTGAGCATGCTCTGGACCCTCTGGAGTGTACGCGTGAAGCCAGGGTGTCATTCCATGTCACCCAATAAATAACTCTACCTAATTATACTTGGTGCTAAACGGCACAACAAAGACACATCAGCATACAGTACCTGCCAATCAGCTGGTAAATAAACATATATGAACGGCCTTCTGCTCTGCGACACTTGAAGACAGCACAAACGCATAGATCTCAGAAATGCATGATCTTCTGTGGTTTCTCATCAGACTCGACACACAAGGTGCATCTTGAGCCCAAGATTTCCTTGGTGTGCAAACAGTATGTGATGTTCGGTGACAACTCATACACTGTTACTCTGAGAAAGGTGCACTTTGAAGTTTGGCACTGCCATCTGGTCATAGCAACGTCAGCCAATGAAATTAGATAGTTTGCTGCTCTTAAACAGGATGAACATTATTTTCTGCCACCTGGCTACTGTATTTGCATATACTGTAGCGATCATGATTGGCTGACGCTTCCGTCGGAGGCGCTTCACCGGCGTTGTTTGCGGCAGAAGTTGAAAAATTCTCAACTTCTGCTGCGAGCAACTCCAGTGAAGCGCTGCCGACGGATCCACAATGCTTTTCGGCAACGTTTGACGTCACCCATTTTAAGTCAATGGGAAGCGTTGACGCCCCGTGTGAATGTACCGTTAATCCCCCAACAGCTTCATTGGCTGGTTCAGGTGTGTTTTATCATTTGTTAAAATTGAGGCCCAGGGTTGAGAAAGTCTGCTCTAGTTATTCTCTTAGGCCAGGGGTAGGCAACATCGGCCCTGAAGTGCCGCTGTCCTGCAGGGTTTAGCTCCAACCCTAATCATACACGCCTGAATAAGCTAATTAAGGTGCTCAGAATTACTAGGGCCACAGGCAGGTGAGGCTCTTTTCAGAGTTGAAGATAAACTCTGTGGGACATTGGCACTTCTAGAACAACGTTGTACCCTGATTATATACGGGGCAACTTTTTTTAAGCAAGGTTTCTTGGGCACTTTCCCATTGAGAATGGGTAACAAATTTCTAACTGGATACTTTAGACCAGTGGTCTCAAACTCAATTCTGGGAGGGCCATAGCTCTGCAGAGTTTAGGAAATGATTAATGTGTTAAGCCTGAAACACACAGCACAATTTTCGAAAATCTGGCACCGTAAAACAATCGCTGTGATTTTTGATTGGCCACGATTGTTTCATGATGCCAATCTTTCGTCTGCGACAGCCAGAAATCGTGCAATTTATCTTGGGCTTTAGCTGTTTAAGCTGGAGATGGCATGGGGGAAAAAACTATGCAAACAGGTTGTGTCCAGGGTGAGAGGGGTCTGCGATGATGTAACTTCACTGTGAAGTCCTGAAGGCTGGGCAGGTGGCCAATGATCCTTTTTGCTGTCCTGACAGTCTGTTGCAGTCTTCTTATCATCAGCCTCAGTGGAAATGATTTTTTTTGCCCAACTTAAGCAGACCTTTTTTTACTTAATTGTAGTTTTAACTTTTAAGAAGAAAATAAATACTTGTTTGTAAAAGTTAAGATATTTAGGTCAAGTTTAACTTGACATGCTCTTTTAAAAATGCTGCACTCTTATCTGAGATCTGATGCTTACAGCAAGACACAGCGGTCAAAGACTGTGACTGCAAAGAAAATGATTTAGAAAGCAGCGCAAAAACTTGCAGTGTTTGAACTGGCCCTAACTCCTGTAGGTCGGTGCCCTTTATCGCCCCAAAACTTGTGTGTAATCCATCCCGAGCCTGATTTCCCCTCGTTAATGGACTGTTTTGAGAGTGGAGAGTGAGTTGTGGACGGATGCAATCACAGCCTCCGTGCTCGAAGACAGAGCCGCGCCTCGTAAATCTTTTGCTGTGTGTTCCCGCTTCGGCTCAATCAGCATCACTGCCGGACCGTTCCAGAAGCCGCCTCTGTTTATTATGCCGAGTGAGAGTCAAAGGCAGAGAGAGTTGGAGGAGCTGACAGGTGCTTCTGACCACAGGCTGTGTGTGTTTATGTTTGAAGGAAGCTCTGGTGCACCAGCACATTGTACCTAGCCTTCTTAACGAACAGCAATTAGTAAGAGCTAATGAGAGTGTATAGTGGATTACAAGCCTTTTTCTGTGTTCTCTCTTTTCTGTTTATCTTTCTCTCATTCTTTCTTGACATTCAATTTGAAACCTTTAGTTTTCTTTTCTCTCCGATCAATCACCTGTTGTTGTTTCCCGCTTCTGTAGCAGTTTTTATTTTATTTTTTTTTTAATGGGAAGGCCTATAATTAATATA